>OX393572.1:16807869-16811570 GCA_947652115.1 Blastomussa wellsi | reverse complement strand
CCCCCCCCACCCCCCCACCCCCCCCCCCCCCCCGAAAAAAGCGAAAAAGAAGAGACGAAATAACGAATAAAGAAATTACCAACTAATAATTTCATTTGCAAGTTCAGGAGCCAAAATTGATTATGGTTCCTGTTTGCAGAGTAGAGGTAACACTCGCCAAATCAGCAAAAGTTCAACACCTTGAATTTTCCTGAACGAATGGAGTGATTCTGGGTTAGTTGGGAAATGTCAGGAAATATAGGAATCTACAGTGGGAATATTCGGTCATCGATTCTTTGACACCAATCGCTCTCCCGCGTTATTATTCAACGAATTCGTACTATGTCCATATATTGTCAAAAAGTCATTTTATCCGTCGTACGTTCAAAACGTATGCAGTGTAAGTAGAGGAATTGCCAAGATTCGTCGTTTTGCAAAGTGCTGTATTCCTAACAGTTTTCCTAACTCTACAGTGCGTTTCATTGACAATTTGTTGAATAACAAAACAATTATCCTTCTTAATCTTCTGATTACATCCAACTCGGCCTGCGGCCTTGTCGGCTAATATGTGTCGGGCGACATTCTACGTCATTTCGAGGGACCATTGTTAACTAGCAGCGGCTGGTCGTTATTCTCTTGGGCTCTGTCCCTCGCGTTTGCTTTTGATATGGTACGGCTGTTCTCTGAAGGGGTGGGGGACAGTCTTGCAGCAGTGCAAGTGGCTAGGCGTCGAGAAAAGCCAAGTGAGAAACCTTGACTGCTTGGAGAAGCAGCTTGTCGCGATATAGCACGAATACATTCATTTGGCTTGGGATCTGTCTACTATACCCTCAAGTCTGGGGGATTGAACCCGAGACGTCCCGCAGGGTAGTCCGGCGCTCTGTCAACTGAGGTGGCAGGTTTACGATCTTTTTTGCAATGTTAGGAGCTTCTCCCACGTTTACTCGTTGTGAACAGGAGCAAAAATGCTGCGTGTTTCCCTCTACATCATTGTGACCCACTTTATATTCAAAACTCTGAAGCCCAAAAGAGGCCCTTGCGCTCAAACCTAGCCACTTGAACCCCGATTACGATTGAAAAAATGTGACTGTTGAAGATCGTTTTCCTGACTGTGATAAAAGTTTTGAAAAATGTATCGACTAGTTGACTGGGGAAACATATCTGAACCTGTATCCAGATAAGCTTCTCGATGGCATGAAAAAAAAATGAAAATAAGTTGACATTAGACAACTGAAGTCTCTGTTGTAGGATGCATTGGGAGATAAAGCGTTTTGATCAAACGTTTTGGTTTCCCTTGCCACTTGCAAACTAATTCATTTTAATACAAGTTCTTTTTTTCTAACATAGTGTTTGATCTTGTGGGGCTATTTCTTGTAGGAAGTGAAGGTGTGCGGAGTTTGCCCCCGCAGACAAAAAATCCTAGCTACGGCCCTGACGATCGACTGTTACCCCCCGAGTTCAAACCATTTACTGTATAACACATTTTGTTTGTGAGCGTCAAAAATCATCAGTTGAGCCAAGACATTTAAACTCACCCGTGACGTAACAAGACAACAAAGGACCTCGAAACTATAGAAAACAAAGAAAAAAGTCACAGGTTTTTACACAGAGGTAAACCCAAAATCGGCAAGTAGTAGCAGTAGCCAAATAATCACAAACCTCAAGACGAGAATGACAAATATCATTTCTTTGTCGCCCAACAAATGTAAACAAATCAACGCAGCAAATGGAACACTCGTGCAGGCTAAAATGCAAACATTAAATTCACGATCTGAACAGTAGAGCGTCAACTCTGTACGCGTAAAGAAGCTTATAAGCTGATGTGTTCCTTGGGCGAATTGCAGCATCTGTTTCCTAGAAAACACACCAGCAGTAGGCAGACTACTGATGTTCTGGTGAGTAGCTTCAATCGTCTTGGCCAGTGATAGCCCAAATAAATCAATACAACTGCAACAAGGAGCTATTTCAAAAAAGAAATAGTGTTTCGTTTCCGGAATGACTTCTTCGGGCAACATTGTGTTTAGCCTGCGTAGCTGGCGGGTTTTTAAGCACGAATGATTCGTTTCTACCACGAGGAATCGAATCACCATTCTTCTCGGGCTTTGTCGTTTTCTTCTCAGTGCATGCTCACCCCTGAGGTCAAAGTAATTCTTGGTTTGCAAGTGACGTCATCGACGCCATGTCAACGCTGCAAACCGGCAATACCGTTTCGTTTCTGAGGAAACGAACCAAAAAAAGTTCGACAAAATCGAAATCAGGAAGCACACACATGAGATCGAGGCCATTTATGCCAGCCAGCCAGTCCAAGATGGCGCCCAAACCGGCTGAAATCGCCTGGCATCGCGATTACACCCGCGAGACATCCCGCGGGACTGAGACGATTAGCGGGCGTTCTTCGGACGCAATGATATTATATTATTCAAGCGGAAAGGAGAGGAACCCAGCTTCCCTCAGAATGCGAAAAAAACATTTGCTACGCTGTTCGTCCATTTCGTGAAAAGAAAGACGCCGGTAAACAGAAAACAACAGACTGTCGTTCCGCCGAATTAATCGGGTATCAAAGGCAAACGCTGATGTAAAAGCACTGCACCATGTTAATCAGTAAGCATCAATCTCTCAGAGTGTGTCAGGGATTTCCTGTATACCGATTAGTTATCTTTTTTTAGTATATTCTCAGCTCCGACTATTGCATTTCTAGCTTTTTGATTGGCTAAAAAACTCCGACTATGAGCCAATAGTCGGAGTTTTGCGTCATATGGAAAATAGTACGCCAAGTTTTTAACTTCAGCCCTCTATAATGGCCGACACTGGCAGGTTTCGGGAGCTGTCTCCCACAAAAATTCAAGAGATATGGTTTGAGAATTTACTAAAACAATTATTCCATTCGCCCTTGTTGGATATGAAGTGATTATAACCAACTCGCGCTGCGCGCTCGTTGGTTATTTTATCACTTCATATCCAACGCGGGCTCATGGAATAATTGTTATATAAACCCGTAAAGTTACAGCATCGAAAATTTTTCCGGCCTCGGTGCGTTCGCAGCTACCAAAAGAAAAATATCCAAAATTTGGAAAATAAATAAGTTGGAAAAGAAATGACATTCGTCCGTTAAACCGTGCGCGTCTCAACACTTCCGTGTCACTGGTGAAAGCCCTAAATATTTTTTTCCTAGTATAAACTTCAGCTAAGTTTTTTTTAATTTCCGTAAATAAACTGATGTTAATTACATCAATTAATAACGAAACGCTTTAAAAACGCCCACAATTAAGGCGAATTCACACGGATAAAACACGACAGACTTGGCGACCATGCTGGTCAAGATACCAATATGACGTCAACTCAATAGGAAGACCGACATCAGCGAGAAACAACCCGGATAAATCTATCATTACATACAGTCATACTTCACTGCATATCAGAGGTAACTTTCCAGTTTTGGGAAAACGATTCGCAGCATGTGATAGGATACCTGTCATGCAACGAGTCAATTCTGATTGTTTTCCTTAATTGGATTAAACGGCCTGTGAACGGAAGTGGACTGCCGATTCAGCAGACGCGTATGGGTAGGGTTAGATACATTATGCTCGCAAATTTGACCATTATGCTTTTTAGCGTCACCCTAAAAATCGTGCCATTATGCCGAAAATTATGCTCGGGTCAGACCATTGTGCTCGTATGATGCCGTCTGAAATTTCGCCCATGAATCCACGGTACCACCCAAA
>OX393572.1:16792869-16802869 GCA_947652115.1 Blastomussa wellsi | reverse complement strand
TTGATATCATCGAGAGAAATGTACTTCTGATCAGTTAGGGAATTACACAGTTCATTTAAATGATCAGTACAAGAGAAAATGAGGGGGCAGAGAGGGACACTCCAAGTCCAGGCTTTGAGCTACATCAACAGTTACTTTTGGACTAAAGTGTTCAGCAAGACGTCCGGATAAAGGTCAATTTCGATCTAATATTTAGAAGGAAAACATAACTTCGTTTGTTATGGAGCGCTGAGTGGAGGTACATTTTGTCCATCAAAAACAAGGGGAATCGTAACTTGCGGACGTCAAGGGAAACATACTTCCGTTCTAGAGCCAAGCTATAAATAACCTTTTGTGGAATGGGCATATCCCAGCCACCACCCTCGGCGTCCTTCTCTCTGTCCCCAAATTTGTGGAATTGGCATATCCCAGCCAATGCCCTCGGCGTCCTTCTCTCTGTCCCCTAATTTTGTGGAATTGGCATATCCCAGCCAATGCCCTCGGCGTCCTTCTCTCTGTCCCCTAATTTTGTGGAATTGGCATATCCCAGCCAATGCCCTCGGCGTCCTTCTCTCTGTCCCCTAATTTTGTGGAATGGGCATATCCCAGCCACCACCCTCGGCGTCCTTCTCTCTGTCCCCAAATTTGTGGAATTGGCATATCCCAGCCAATGCCCTCGGCGTCCTTCTCTCTGTCCCCTAATTTTGTGGAATTGGCATATCCCAGCCAATGCCCTCGGCGTCCTTCTCTCTGTCCCCTAATTTTGTGGAATTGGCATATCCCAGCCAATGCCCTCGGCGTCCTTCTCTCTGTCCCCTAATTTTGTGGAATTGGTGTATCCCAGCCAATACCCTCAGCGTCCTTCTCTCTGTCCCCTAATTTTGTGGAATTGGTGTATCCCAGCCAATGCCCTCGGCGTCCTTCTCTCTGTCCCCTAATTTTGTGGAATTGGTGTATCCCAGCCAATGCCCTCAGCGTCCTTCTCTCTGTCCCCTAATTTTGTGGAATTGGTGTATCCCAGCCAATGCCCTCGGCGTCCTTCTCTCTGTCCCCTAATTTTGTGGAATTGGCATATCCCAGCCAATGCCCTCGGCGTCCTTCTCTCTGTCCCCTAATTTTGTGGAATTGGTGTATCCCAGCCAATGCCCTCGGCGTCCTTCTCTCTGTCCCCTAATTTTGTGGAATTGGCATATCCCAGCCAATGCCCTCGGCGTCCTTCTCTCTGTCCCCTAATTTTGTGGAATTGGTGTATCCCAGCCAATGCCCTCGGCGTCCTTCTCTCTGTCCCCTAATTTTGTGGAATTGGTGTATCCCAGCCAATACCCTCAGCGTCCTTCTCTCTGTCCCCTCATTTCTCTTGGTGCAACTTACTCTCAAAGTCAATTTTCTCGGCAATGTTCTTAGACTTGATATGCGCCTCTTGGTTGCAAATGAATACTTTTCCGTCTCCCTTGATTGTCCAGTTTTGTGCTTTTATCCAATCATCAAGTTCTTCTCCTGGAAATTTTGCATACATACATAGTTTACGATTTATTGCTAGCTGACAAATTAGACGAAAAATGTCACAGAAGCATTCATAAAATTTTGAAATGAACTTTTGTAGAGTTTATTTATTTATAGTATACATTTTATGATCGCCATATTGGTGTAGTGAACCAGACTGATCCATCGGGAATTGAACTCTCTTTTTATGCAAACATTGTCCTTTGTTTCACCATTCCAATATGGCTGCTTCTTAGAGACAACGCTACAGTTGAGGGGGGAGGGAGGACCTTGAATAAGGGCACACTTGGTCAATGGGCTGCAGCCACAGTTAAAAACTGCATTTGTAATCCACGTTCTCACCTCATTAATCAGGTGTGGATCCAGGGAAAATGGTGATTGTTTTCCGATAACATGAGTGCCGAAGGCGCATGTCTTGGTAACAGGCTCAACCGGTAAAGTGCTATTTTCGGGTGTTTTGAGTCACCTGGACGAGATGTTGACCATCTGGTTTTGATATTAAAACTTAACACGTTTGGAAAAATTCTTTAACTCTTAGAATATTTACTTATTACAAAAGGTCTGACCGATTTCCGTAAAACGGGGGAAGTTTCTGATTTTAAACGTCTTTTAAAGTAGCAAATTGTTTAATTGTATATAGAAAATTTTAGATTGTTTGTCAAAATTATTATTAGCTGCTTTTATATATTTCTTTGCTTTATTTTTTTAACGTTTTTCGTTTCACGCACATGTTTTAACGAGTTTTTATCACTGCTAGTAGCGTGGGTAAATAAAGTATTGTTGTTGGATCCGCACCTGTTAATAATTCCTCGGTTTAAACAAAGGGAATCAGAAATGTAATATTATTTCTTAGTTTTCTTTACAGTTCTAGGGTTCAGGCAGACATTGATTATATCAAACAGCCTCGAAGTTTGCCAAAATAGTCTGCTTCGTGTCATATTTTCAACTCTCTTCTTTGAGATTGGAAACGTGATATAACACGTCTGTAGAGTTTGATAAAAAATGCAAGGGGACAATGTCCCTGCCACTTATGAGTGCATTTCACAATGACAAAACATACCTTGAAGTCCTCCGAGAAGTTCTGATATGAGATTTTGATGGATTGTCTGGTACGTTATTCCAATGACATAGCTTGCATCTATACAAAACAGAAACATGTTATTGAGAAAATCTTTTTCACTGTGACAGAATTTCCTGCTGCCATCCGTCGCACGAACGCAGCCACAAAAATGTTTAACTTCAGTAGATTTTCTATGTAACTAATAAAGTTTTAAATTCTAAATTCAACACAATATTTACATGTAAATTGGCCTCCACTGAAACATGACTAAACATAGCTTTCTTACACACAAGCCTGGGTGCTGCAGTAAGCTCTTGATTTGATTGTTTTGATAAGGAGTTGGAGAGAGACAAAATATCTATTAGCTTAGTTTACAGTAGAGTTGTGTAGTAAGAACAGCATGGTGTATTATGCAAATAAAAGAATGTATATCTGTAGTCTGCTAATCAACCAATGATATTGTATTCACAACAAACTACTCACATTTTCTTATTGCATCATGAAATCCTATAATACCATCCACAAGAGAATTATCCTCCTCTAGGTATTTCTGAAAATAACAATAAGTATTCAACCGTTTTTCTCCTTTATGCTCTGTCATTTAATATTGAAAAAGTCAAGAAACATTTTTCTTTCACCAAACTCTTACCCAGGCCTCTACAAAGTTACAGGTTTCCAGCAGCTCTGCAAGTCTAATAACACGTGCTATAGCTGGATCTTGTTGCTAAAGTTCATAAGTCAAGGTAAATAACAGTGGTTTATACTACAGTAACTGGTCATTTGAAAGTGCAAATTAATGGCAGTTTTAGGTCAATTAAATTCCTCTCAGATCACAGTCAAATTCTTGGTCAAATTCAATCAAAGGTTTGTGTGGTGTGCATTAGTATGATTGGCATCTGAAACATCTATGGCTGTTGCCAACATTTTATTTTAGGTGGTACCTTTAACACCTGAGTGGAGAGAGTCATAATGACATGCACTTATTATCAGACTGGTGAGGGTTTCATCCAAGACTGCTCAAGGTGAAGTGCAGTGCATTATACTGCACCTCTGTCCTGCTTTACTTTTCAAGTAAATTATCACACTTTTACTTTTACTGAACCATCTGCTAAGTATCCTTTTTGGTATATATTTATAAAAGTGATAATACTACTGTCAAGTTGTAAATTGAATGTTTTTTGCACCCAACAAATAAAGGATACATTAGCATCATCAATTAAAGATCTGCACATGATGAAGTCAGCATTTGGCAATGTCATGAGAGCTTTCAGCAGTATCTGCATGGTTACAGTGGTTTGGTGATATGCAGGGTTAAACTGATACCTAAAATAATAATTCAAAGACTTAATACAAGGGTGGATGTTGAAAAACTGTAGCACTCAAAGGCTAACTCCTAAGAGTGCTTCAGCAAAAAGTTTAAATATTTCCAAAATTTAGGTGAAATAACGACTCAGTAACTGTATAGAAAAAGGGAAAATTCACCATGATTTATGCCTCCACAACATTTCCCTTTCTCAACATAACAAAACGTGAATAGATGCCAATTCTATACTCACAATTTTAAAACTGCTAAATTTGAATCCAGATCATATGAATTGTGGTAAACCTAATAAAAACAATCAACAGAATAACTATTTTTGTAAAATTCATTAATAATTCATAAGGAGTAGATCCAATGCAAAGGTACTATTTAGGTCACATGAATGCTCTGTAAACCCCAATACAAATCAAGAGTAGAATTAACTTTTGATACAAACTCCTGCTCAGCTGATTAGTATTTATTAACTTTTGATACAGATCTTTACTGATTAAAATGCAAAGCACAATGGAATCGAATAACAATACTTTGCATTCAATTTATTGTTTTCATTTCACAAGTACGATAAAATATTCGCGTCCGATCTGTATGGGCTTTACAATGGCTCGCCTATCGGCTCGCCATTGTAAATGCCCATACAGATCTCCCGCTCATATTTTATCTACTACTTAAAAGACATGTTTATCACCATCCTACAAAGCAATCTCTTACTTGCTATACTTTCACTTAATTCAGGGCATCTGATAGGATGCGGTGGTGCGGATCCACATAATCCGCTCATGTCCGCATCCTCCGCATAATCAGAGGTTTTTTTCGCATGAAAATTTTGTTAAATTTAGCAATGAAGCCACTGCCCACCATCCTTGTGAACTTAAAATCTGAAGGGTTTGATTATTTTGAAACATTGTCGAAAACACGCCAGTTCATTCATGAGAGACTGGAGAGCGATTTTTAACATCCAAGCGTTCTAAGCGACTGTTGCGATGAGCTTGGGTACTAGTTTTTGCTTGCACCTTTGTTCATCTTGTCTTTTCCTCATTCCGCTGCTCGAGCTTGAAGGAACATAATAATAATAATAATATATTGTGTATTTTCTATAAGAATAATCAAATGTGCATTACAGACATTACAATATTAATAAATTAAAAAATAAAAACCTGTAAAATTACAATTACTATGGAATAAAAAAGACTAAACTACACTATTTACAATTAGAAAAGTAATTTGCTGAAAAAATGTAAGAATGTAAATATAAAATAATTATACTAACAAAATGCCTTGCTGAATAAAAATGTCTTTCTATTTAAAATCACTTGTGGTGCAAGCAGATCTAATGTCTATGGGAAGACTATTCCAAAAGCCATGGCGCTGCCGCCATCAGGGATCAATCCCCCATGGTAACTTTTGTAAAACGCTTTGGGGTGCTCAGAAGAACTCCCTTGTTATTTCGTCGTAAATCGTAGCAGGGTGGTGGTAAGACAGAAATTAAATCAATTAGATATTTAGGAGCTGAGCCCTGGAGTGCTTTAATGGTGATCAACAGGATTTTGAACTTGATACGTAGTCAGATAGGCAAGCCAGTGAAGCAGCGTAATATCATGACAGTGTTTAGGTGCGCAGAAGATCAATTGCGCACTGGCGTTCATGACCTGTTAGAGTTTTTGCAAATGATGGCCAGGAACTCCATAGAGGATACTGTTGCAATAATCTAACCTACTGGTTATAAATGCATGAATCAGTTTCTCAGTACATTCACTAGTAAGGTATTTTCGTATGTGTCTGATATTATATATACAGATAGAAGAATGCACTGCCACAGGTCTTTGTTACACTGTATATATGTGTTGCCATATCCATGTGCGAGTCGAACAAGGAACCCAGATATTTTGCCGAGTGTATGAGGAGTACATCATCGTCGCCAACCCTAATACTACTGACAGACACTTTTGATAGCTGCTTGCTCGTTCTGATCACCACAAACTCAGTCTTATCATCGTTTAACATCAACTTGTCATTAATCATCCATGAACGAACATCTGCGATGCAATTCTCCATAGCATCTAGCAGCTGAGCTTCACACATACCCTCTCATGGATGAAATGACAAGTATAATTGAGTATCGTCTGCATACGAGTGTGGAGACGGCAGGTTGGATTTAATTATACCGAAAAGCTTGCTAGTGTAGATAGTAAAAAGTAGGGGACCAAGGCATGAATCCTGAGGCACCCAACATTCTAGGCCAAACTTTTTGGAAAGAGCACCATTAATTGTAACTTGTTGTGATCGACCTTTCAAATAGGTTCGAAACCATTGAAGAGCCGACCCACGTAGGCCGAGCAGTGAATGAAGTCTATGAATAAGAATTTCATGGTCCATGGTATCAAAGTGTCACATGACCCGTATCCATATTCATAAGAATATCATTCTTGACTTTCAGTAACGCTGTCTCAATTTAATCTCGAACAGCAGGATACTGGAACACGATTAGCGACGCCGTTTCGCAGACGTCACTTTTCCGCTTTAGGAAATAGAAGACGGCTGCACGCAGGCTAGTCTGCAACTGGATAGCAACCAGCTTAGAAGTAAACTGTAAGTTGCTTATTGGGCGGAAGTTCTTGTTTACCAGTTCTAGTCCAGGTTTCTTAAGCAATGGATGCACCAAGGCATTTTTCCACTCATCAGCAAATCAACCAGTCTTTAGTGATAAATTAATCATCTTTGTGATGACAGGAAGTAGATGGTCCAGATGTATAGACAGTATAGAAGATGGAAGTGGATCAAGGCCACATCAGTGAGTAACGCAAATGCAGAGAAAGAAGGGTCCGTAGTCATTTCCAAGGCGGTAGTAGAATCAGCTTCTTGGACAGCACTGGGAGGGGCCTGAGTGCTGACCGCCAGCTTGGATCTTATTGCAGTGATCTTATGAACAAAGTAGTCCCCCATATCATTGGCGAGCTTAACAGCATCTGTGTGAGGCGGGAGAGTTTTATCAGCCTGAATATTCAGGGAAAATAAGGATTGCCACATCGCAGTTCAATAATATCCTGGAGCTTTCCACCATGAAAATGACCTCTTGTTATGTTCAACATACAACAGAATCTGATGTGAGGAAATCTGTCAAGTGGACCGAAGTGTCCCTGAATTCTGTACTCACTCCAAAACCACAATACAGCGCTCTTACAATTGCCACATATGTGTAACTAACTATCTAGAAGAATCGCAAGCAGGTAACAAATCGTGGCAAGCAGCAAACATTAAATTTATAGAAAAACTGCTTAGAGTTTGTTGCCTATAGTACTTCTTGACTGCAATTTAAATCCAGCTCCAAAACCACAATACAGCGCTCTTACAATTGCCACATATGTGTAACTAACTATCTAGAAGAATCGCAAGCAGGTAACAAATCGTGGCAAGCAGCAAACATTAAATTTATAGAAAAACTGCTTAGAGTTTGTTGCCTATAGTACTTCTTGACTGCAATTTAAATCCAGCTACACAATGATGTGGCAATATTGATTCAGAGGTCACTGTTTACTAAACAAAATGGTTGTATATTATTCCAAGTAATCAGTTAAATAAAACATAAAGTATATGTGGAAATGCATGTACATTGGAAAGCCCCAATTATTTACTATTTATTAATTTTTTGAATTTAAATTTCTGCACTTAATCCAGCATTTTTTAAACACATTTGTCTGCATAATATTACCGAAAATTTCTGCATAATTTGTCACTTTTTTTCCACACCCTATCAGATGGCCTATTAATTAATATTCCACATAAAGAAGATCTCCTTTTTACTACTTCTTATTGTAGTCATAGACATACCTGAAGGTGAACATAACTTTCCAGTGTCGTAAGATTTTCAGGGTTGTATCTAAAAAAATAACAGTCAGAATAACTTTAAATTTTACACGCACTAAAAGGAAACTAGGAATGAAATTGTATTTTTTAATGAATGTTTCAATATATTGAATTGTGACTAGCACCATCATCATATTTTTGAATTTAATTTTGAATAATAACTATTAACCAGATTAAGGTTCACAGTTAACACACAAAGGCAGGCATCATGCATTCAGGAGGAGTTTGGGTTGGCATCAACAGGATAGAAGAAAGCAGGAAACTGCAATGCTGCAGATTACAGCATGGCATTGCCACTTGGCTAAGTTTTGTTTCAAACAGTTGGTCAAGTCTCTGTGCGAGCCGAGCGGCCCATCAGACCGGAGCTTATCCTGATTTCCTTAGCATGAAGTGACTAAGAGCATTTATTTACTAACTGACCCTGAACAGTATGCTATAATCAGGGCTTCTGATAATTTGTGGGGAAAAAAGTCAAATTTCGCAGGATTTGCAGAGAAAATGGCCGATTTCGCAGGGATTTCGCGGGAGTTTTGGGGGCAAATTTCGCTGAAAAGCAAACAAGAAACATTCCAGAAAAAAAAACTGCAGGATGTCAAATTCAGGACAAGAAACAAAACACAAAAGTTCATCCAACACAGTTATGAGGGAAACTGTTCTTGTTTCGAGTGTCAAAAACATCGACCGGTTATCCTCCTTTTTCAGCTGCAATTTAAAGCTAAAAACAGCAACGCAATATATTTCTTTTCTGTCCTCACTGTCTTGTGTTGCTTTGCAGTTTCAAGGCAAGATTGTTTGTGATTGAAGGTTCAAATCCATTTGCAAAGTCAAAACATTCTCGTGTCTCGATCGTGTCCTGCACATACAAGTAAACCCACTGTAAGAAAAATATGGCGGCTGTACATTTTACCACAATACCCTGCGAACCAAACAAAGCCCACTGTGCATATAGCAAGGTGTGGTTTAACGGAAGTCGTTCCCACTACTAACTACATTGCTCTTGCCGTGTTTGAATGACTAACAACTTTTCTTTGTGTTTTCATACGCTCTTTAAGGGTTTTCACGCGCAAAGCATTATAGGTAAAGGTACCAGTTGCCATCTTTTTCCTTACGGTGGATTTGAAAACTGTTGTTTCTTTATTGAGAGACATTTCACCCTCACAACCACGCAGTATACTCTATCATTCTCAAAAACTTTAAATTACTTCAAAATGATCCCAACACTGGCAGAATATTTTCGCAACCTCCATTAATTTCATTCAAACGCGACAAAAACATAGGTAACGTTTTAGTCAGAAGTGCATTCCAAACAAGTGATCAACCCGGAACTTTTAAATGTGCTCGCGCAAAATGCAAAACATGCCCTTTCATTCACAACGTTGACAAAATATCAGGACCTAAGCGATCTATCAAGATCACTAATCATTTTTCACCTGCACCTCAGCCAATGTCATCTACTGCATAACTTTCACTCTTTGCAAAAAGTTATACATCGGCGAAACAGGGAGACGACTAGGCGACCAATTCTGAGAACACCTTCGGGACGTAGAGAAAGACGACAAAAATGCATCGAAACCGGTCGCAAGACACTTCAATCTCCCAAATCATTCTAAGCAACATATGGCAGTCTGCAGCCTTTCCCTTCACCAAGGAAGCACGGAAAGTCGCAAAACTCTAGAACAGAAGTTTATTTTTCAAATCGGCACTCTTAATCCTCATGGTGTCAACGAATGCTTTTCATTCAACTAATTTATTCCATTGTTTTCACATTACCAGGCACCAACCAATAGCGAAGCTCCATCTTTCTGTATATAAACAACACACGACCCACAATTCCTTGATTCGCTCCGACGAAGGGCTGACGCTCAAAATGTCAGCTCTTGAATCTCTTTACGGTGGCCAACTCACATTATCAACCCAGTTGAAAAAAACTTGAAGCAATGCAAAAGAGAAGCAGCAGACCCACAACCAAGACTAGTTAAGATATGAGCTTCTAGGCATGTCAAGCAGCATACACCTGAAAATGTTTAAAAATATAGGCATCCGAGATGCCACTGCAGTTAAATCCACCGCATTACAGAGCCCGCAAAAATGCAAGCCAATGATAGGATGTCCCAAAGGTAAAAGAAGCATGAAATACCACACAAAATGACAAAGGCTCATGAATACTAAAAAGACCACAGAAACAGGGAAAGTAGTATCCCACTTTGCCAGAGGGCCATTCCATTTTATACCTACACCCCCTGTAGACAGGATTTCCTGAAGAGGCTTTGAAAGTC
>OX393572.1:16649868-16790169 GCA_947652115.1 Blastomussa wellsi | reverse complement strand
GCAATCCATTTTCAAGGCGTGGAGGAGGAGCAACCGAATGTAAAGTTATCTACTGATAGGGAGTAGGATTCGAGATTATGGGCCTGCTCCAACTTTCTTTCGTTTAACCTGAGTATTAGTTTAGCATGAAAGGTCGGCCTTTTCCTCCTCACCTCCCCCATCCTCCCCACGCCTCCATTCCCCGTAAAGCCCGTCCCTTTTCAGTATTATTGTGTTTAAATCCTTGGGGCACTTTGAAGGAAAAATCGATTTTCATTTCCTGAGCACTAGTGCCCTAAGTATGGCAGATTTTAACAGACCAAAATTAACTTCACTTCAATGTTTTTGGAGGCAAAGGCGTTTATTTAGTGATGCCATTTCGGACTCTATTCTGTCAAATATTATTTCTAAGCTATGTTAAAAGAGGAAAAAAAATATAGCGGCAGCCATTTTTAATAATTTATTTCTTCCTGATCAAACGAATTCGAAGCAGCAATTATTGATTTCATTAAATGAAACAGTTTTAGAGCTGGAAGATATTGATGGTGAGGCTGGTAAGGCTGGCCAGATCTCATTGAGACTCGAGTCATTTAGTGAAGCTGCGCTGCTGAATGGTGACATTTCGTTGGAGGTGATTGACTTGATGAATCAAGCTCGCCAACAACTTAACAGCTCCTCATCGCCAAGTTATAGTTCATACACGGCTCCCGTATATAGAGAAGAAGGAAGACGTGGACGTCCAAAATTTCAGATTTCCGAAGAACAACTCTCTTTTTTTAAAGGTACTTAGTATCTGTTTGAGAGGTCAATGCTGTGATTAGCCCGTCACAAAATGTTAATCGTTTCCATGTCTTGCTGAATTACCCTTCTGAACTGCTCTCGAATATTTTTATTATGGGAAAACGATCTAACTCGGCCACATTAGTAATTTTTCATTTGAGAAATTTGACAGTTTGATAGTATACCTGTGACATTTATTGCAAAACAAGCTAGTAGCATATTATTAAAAAAATTGTCATAGACATTCACAAACCTCACACAAAGCCTCTTTATCGAGGCATTGATAACAGTCATTTTTCTAAAACCTGAAGGGCTTGCCCTCCAATAAATTAAGGCTAACTACTGGAAATTAATGCGACTTACTTTTACCGTCACGATGTTTTCTTTCGGGTTTTGGATCGCAGAGTCGTTTGAAATGCAAAGTTACCAAAATAGAAACTCCGGAAGAGTTGCCAATTAGAAGTGTTATTTTCTTTACAGAGAACCATTTTACCCACGACGAAATGGCTCTTATGTTTGGCGTGAGCAAAAGAACTGTAGAAAGAAGGATGCAAGAGGCGCAGCTTTCGAATATGTCTCGGTACACGGATATAGAGGACGATATGCTGGATTCCTTTGTTAAACGGATAATAGCTAACTTTCCTAGGTCCGGTAAGTAGGTTATTTTTTCTTTAACAGTATGCTGATTTGGAGCATTTGTGCGAGAACAGCAACAAACAAATTGTGTTCACGTTATCCGTGGTTCAATTCTTCCCCCGGGCATTTGGTGGCCTATTCCTCATTCCGGGGCACACATAAACGAGACAATTTCCTACACCCGGGACTCCTCAGCGACCACAAGGACGCCTTTGTGCGTAAAATATCGAGATATTTTGGTACAAAAAGCAAAAGCAGACGTTTTGTAAAGAACTAGACGTTCTGAGAGCAACCGTGAACCGTTATCGCGACTTCGTCGTTCATATATCTTTTATCAATTGTAGGCCTTTAAATTTTAGAGATCTTAACTGTTATCTGTTTTTAGCTTTTTTTTTTTAACTTTTTAGGAACATTTATTAGAGGACCTCCCTGACGGGAGCTTCCTCCTTAAAGATTTTTCATCATCATCATCATTATTATTATTATTATTATTATTATTATTATTATTATTATTATTATTATTATCAGATTTAAGGGCCGATTTTTGCTCGTATACTCAAGAATTTGGACGATTCGACTACAGAACACTTGTCCAATTGCATTTTAACTTCATCATTTCTACATCTTCTTGACCGTTATGAAACGGACACTTGAACCATTATAGTTAATTCTAAATTGTCTGCGAAGATTGTATTTTTGGCGGTGACGGCCGCCCATAAGCCTGGACTGAGTTGTCGTTGAGTTAAAATGAAACTAGAACATCTCTTCTTGGAATTCGCCATGGATTTGAGGCCGTTTGACCATTTTAAACTGGGATGTTTCTCTTGGCTCGTCGGGCGTTCCGAACTGGAGTGTGCCGCCTTGTTCTTTTCTTTGTAGTGGGGAACCCAGAAAGCGACAATTCGCCTAAATGGCCAAGAATCGGCAAAATAAGCGTTCAGACAAGAATAAAAACACAGTGAAAGTAAGGTAAGGCAATTTTATTTACGATTTGGCAGTATTTTGGTTTGCTTAACGGTGTTGTAAAATATTCCCATACAAACTGTTATATTCTTGCCATGACAGCTATTATGCAATATGATCCTGATCACAAGCTGAGCTTGGGCTGCCTGTGGTCAGGTTAGTTGATCAATTTCGAAAATTAGCACGTCGTGAATCAGTGTTTTAACTAGTGTAAACTATAGTTATGGAAAAAATGATGAATGACCAGAGAGCAGTTTCCCATAGCGTATAAGTAAAAATATCGCAAAATTAGGGATCGAATACAACCGCTTTCGTTTTCGCGCGAATTTCAAATGGCCAATGATATCCCACAAAGTGCATTTGGACGACGAGCTATTCACAAACAACTTCAAGTTCTCGGTAAAGATTACAAGCAAAGCGTTGCATTGTCGCTTAAATGCCAAGGAGAATTCAGCTAATTTCATGGACCAAAATAACCGACAAGTATTCTATGAGCGCGTGCTGGATATGAGTTTAAGTTTTATTTATTTTATTTTTAGTTTATGAGTTTATGGCAACCCCCGGGACATGTCCCTTTCGGCCCGGGAGTGGGGAACTGTTTTAAGTGGTCTTGTCCCGAGGGGGGGGAAATCTAAAGTTCCTTCTCGATGTTCTGCCAGGGGGGGGATTGCCCAGGGGGGGTACTCGGGATTTCAAGTGACGGGGATGATCGAAGGATTTATTTGGGTTTGAAATTTTCGATTCCGGAATTTTTTTGGGTTCGAAAATTTGGCAAGTATTTTTTTGGGTATAATTTGGTTTCATCAACTGGGTTGATAATGTGAATTGGCCATCGTAAAGAGATCTTGAATCTCTTTACGGTGGCCAATTCACATTATCAACCCAGTTCATGATGAAACCAAATTATATTGTTATACTTCCCACCGACGCAGCACCACAGTTTCTTTAGAAACTTACCCCCTCTATTCATTTTTTTTGGTAGCTTGATTTGAGTAGGGATTTTTTTAGGGGTGGGGAATAGACCGCAAAATAAGAAAAGAATGGCAAATGCCCATGGGTGGGGAAAGGGGGGGGGGGGGTGGTAGAATTGAACCACGCATAAACCAACGAGTGCGAAGCACGAGTCGTTTTAAATAATCAATTCATATCCAAAAAGCTCGAATGGGATAATTGTTTAGTAAATTCTCAACTCCGCTTTATATTAAACTCGTAGGAATTTTTAAACGGAATGCTTGTTCAGTTTTTGACCTAAACGAAACGATTGTATGAAAAGGCGTCGTTGTTCACTCTGTAAGATGAAAATTATGAAACATGTGAGAAAAAGCGAGTGAGAGAAAATCTTCTTTGAAAATATGACCAAATATTCTAAGCTCAATCACCTCTGAAGTTGTCCACATCATAGAAAATCCAGGCAAACAATATATTGGTTAACGGGAAGATCCAAAATTATTGCGGAGCTGAACATTTCATTTCTTGTACAAGTGAAAACGTACGTGTATCTGGCAGTTGATTATATCTGACTGAATTGAGTGCTTTGAAACGAAGGTGAGGATCCCTATGATCGGCTCAGTATAGGACAAAGCAATCTGTCAATTGCTACACGGATGGCAACTGATGGAGAAGGAGACAGACATTGATCTTCGAAGATAAAGATATAAATACCGTCACAAAAATTTGCTGCTTCGTCTTTAACATTTATTGTACTCGTTTGAAAGTCTGTTTATTCTGGAACTAACAAGCCATGTCCAAGCATAAGGTAACAAAGCTTACAGAATTTCAAGCCTAATTTGTGTTTGCCCTCACTTTCTGGGCAAAATAAACCAAAATAGTGTTGGTTTTCGGATCTTCCCGTTAACTCGGTCGAGTTAATGTTTTTACGAGCATTTACGATTAAATCTTTCGTATCGAACTTCGTGCCTCTAAGCATAGTTTCTTTATTTGCTTTAACGGGAAAATGCTTTTTATATTGAGTCATAACGTATCTTCTGTGCATACTCAGAGTCATTAATGACCCTCGGTCACTTTTGTATATAAAAGTATTTCTTCTCGCAGCGAGCAAAGTAATTGAAAACACTTGTCCATCTTCAACACTTTCCGTGGTCTTTCACTTGGTCAACTTAAGGATAATGGCTCAGATCTTTAACGAATCGAGGCAATCAGAAAGCTAGAAAATGATTTTCCAGAAAAGTAGTTTCTTATCAGGGGGTGGGGGTGGGTGTACTACTTTAACTTTCGGATAGATGTGTGGCGCGAAGGTTCCCTGACGCTATTTAAGGATAAAGGCTGAGGCGGAATTTGATAAGGCACAAACGGCGGAAAAACGGACACCCTATTCAAGGAACTTTAAAACGAAAACGAACGTTTCGTTTCTGTGAATGTTCATTTTAAACAGACAGTGGGCGAAACGTCAGCTCTTGAATCTCTTTACGGTGGCCAATTGACATTATCAACCCAGTTGATAAAACCAAATTATTTTGTTATACTTCCCACCGACGCAGCACCACAGTTTCTTTAGAAACTTACCCCCTCTTTTTCGTTTAGCTTGGCGTTTATGTACAGAAGATACAATTTAGGTGCCCTATCCGAGTATCACACAAGGAACAATGCCAAAAGGGGCAAAAATAATACCCATACCCTATCCTGCGCGGCACAGATATAGGGAGTACCCCTCCTGGGCTTTTAGGGTAGGAGCGGTTATTATTAAATTCTCCTGGGGGTGGGATTTTGCTCACTGTCCTCTTTAAAGTTCTTGTATTTTCTGCACCCCTACAATAGACTTCTTTAGCTTCGTATGTAAATTTCCCATTTCAGATCATGTGATGCTCTCTAGGGAATTTTTTGAATTTGAAAGAAATAATTCCCAAGGGTAACATCACGTGATCTGAAATGGTACAACAAACACTAGATTCAGTTTCGTGTTTGAAAAAGTCTGATAAAAAGAAAGCTATAGTAGGAGATAGTCTTAAATGCGAATTGACCCTCAGCCATCACTAAGTTTAGTTTGAAACGATAGACGGAAAGCCAAAAGAAGCATTTGAATATTGCTTATAACTGGCTGACCCGTAGCTGGCGACCTGGGCTACACGCATGCTCTCTGCCGTGGTGTTTGCAGACGTTCTCTTTGGCACCGCAGACTTCAAGTTTGTAATTTATCAACCTACTTTGTTACTTTCGCTTTTGCTATGTTCTTGTTATATTTATGTTTAAATCATTTTTTTTTTTCAATCTTTTTTTGGTCGAAGTTTGTTTATAGGAACAGAATCGCTTGTTACATAGAGGAGTAGTAGAGCCGGAATTAAACCAATACACACCAAGTCGTGCAACCGTTTAGATATTACTGCTCCCAGGTGAAAGAAGCGAGCAAAAAGCGAGCTTCTTTCTCCTGGAGCAGTAATATCTAAACGGTTGCACGACTTGGTGGTATTGGTTTAATTCCGGCTCTACTACTAGAGGACCTTGTTGGGTTCCAGTGACTAAGTGGGGTGGGGTGGGACATTTGTTGGAAATATAGCAAGCACTTACACTTTGGGCCACATATCAAAATGACCACCTTTCACTCGTACATATGGTTTTGTTTTTAGCTCAATTGACAGGACTTCCAAATGTCATTTTCCTTTTAAAAAAAACCCCTCGTCAATTTCAATTCATTTTTATCGTTGACAGAAAACATATTATATATTAGTAAAAAAAGAAACGTGATTGAAATGAATGAAATAGGTTTGGGGGTACTTTAGAAGTGTACTGAATTAAAAGGATCTCAGTTATGGCGACCAGAATGTATTCAAGATTTCAACTTAAGGTTTCAATTCGAAATTAATTTTACTTTCTGTAAGCCGTTTTGCGGTTTAGTCGTTTTTCCTAAAGCAGTATTTCACTTTCTTAAATGTATTGATTTACTGAAATATATTGGCGGCTTCCACAAAGTAACTTTATAAGTGCGCTCGTCACTTTAATTGATGCAACCTTCCAAGATAGCAACACAAACCTTAAGTAAACAGAAGACGAAGATCGAATTCTTGCCGCTTACTCTAAGGGAAAATATAACAAAGAAAAGAAGCCAACTGTTTTAATATGACATCGTCCTTCAAAATAATACTATATCACTTTCATGCGAAATGGGTTCAAAAATTCTCTGCTCGCAAGCTGATTAGTTCCGTAATTATTGGTTTTAGCAGAATTCTTCAAGTGACTTTTCACGATTCGAGCAGGCTAAACGGGACAACACAAGTGATTTTGATCAAATGTTCAGTTTTTGTCATTCTTTTCTCTGTGATAGCAAAGGTTGCTTGTATTTCAGTCTGACTCAACCATTAATAGGAGCGGAGATTCAGTAAAAAATAATTATTTGCTTTTTCACCAAATGAAAACAACAGAAACTGTCATTTATTTCAATGCAATTTCCCATTACAAATGGATTCATGTGTTGCTGGGATATAAGTCCTATGGGACACGCCCGATTCAATTCACTGTGCTGCACGGTACAAAACAATTTTCACGAATCGCTTTGGCCAGTTGGTTTCCTTTGGTTGTTTTTAATATTTTTTATTCTCATAAACGGTTCTTTCCGGTTTTGAAATCTCTTGTACCATCATTGAAGTAACATATGATTTTAACAGAGACAATTTCCTTGTTCATTTGTCAGCTGTGCGGCGAAGCTTTCAGCAAACATTTCACAAAGCTTGTTTGTTCCATTAGAACAGATCTTCCATTATTGAAAATGTCCATTGCACAAAAAGAACCGGTGATGAGTTGTCATGTGAGCATGATCAATCCACGCAAGTCTATTCATGACAGACGCAAGCAGAAAGGGGAACTGTTGCCCTCGAATAGAGAGTTATTTTCTCATATTGTGAAGCTGAATACACTCACGGATGCACTGGAATAATCAAAATATTATTGATCACAACAGGCAAAGATAATGCAAAAGCAGTGCACATAAATTGAAACAAACAATACACTGCACTCGAACTTTGAAATGAATAAATAAAAACCCTAGCGCCAAATAAATCGACAACGATAACAATTATCATTTACAAAGCGATGTTTAGCGTGAAGAAGAATCTTGAAAGTATCTCGTTATTTGAACAAAATATTGAATTGGAAAACGGCAATGATCTAAAATTGGATTGATTTTGAAGATGAAATATCGACCTTGTGATCTGTGGGGTCAAAGTCACTAAAAATGCTTCGAGATTACTACTTAAACCAACTGTGAACTAAAATATTGGTATATATGGAATAAATATTGTGGGCATTGAGCTCATGACCAGCAAACGCAAAAAACTGTTTTATGTAACGAGAATAACATATTCATCTAGTCAGATTATGATTAGGGAGCGCTAACTTTCTCCCAGATGATACACCAAACGTCGTTTGCGTTTGAGCTGTGGCGTTTCAAAAGAACGGAGGAATGGTTAAGTCAAGAGCATTCGCTCGTGTTGTTCCAAGATCGGGCAGAGGAAATATTACTTTACAGTTATTGACATTCGCGGCACGAATGCAATTTTACTATCATCCTCTCAAGGAAAACAAGCATACAAATTGTCCATTCTGCATAAAGAGCTCATGAAAAACTGAGCCATTTTGATTACACTGATTACCCTAGATACTAATGTAGCAGCCTTGACGAGTTTACACGAAGGACAATATTTTCGGCGAGTGTTTGCCCTGGGAGTCTTTCATAGCTCAATATTTGTAATTCCACTCAAATGTTGGCCGTGCTATCACTTTGTGAATACTCTTAGGATTACTTGTTAACTTAGAACGGCCATTTCTTTCAGTGTAACGACGTTTTGCGCTAAAAGCGATTCGCGTGAATTAATTTTATCCAAGTTACCTCGGAATTTTCACCTAATAAAATTATGCAGTGCAAGTACTGGGATGGATGTTTTTATCAGCTCGACAGCAACAAAAACAACAGTTTTTTGATTTCTTAACCCACAATTGCCGTTCCCAAACAAGCGGAAAAACCAAAATGGTTTGGTCAGGAAGAACTTGAATTTTCAGCAAACTTCGACACTACTTCTCAAAGTGGTAAACTGCAATTGTCATCTCGAGCCATCCTTTGTTCCGAAAAAAAATACAACCAGAGACCAGTAACGAAGGAACTGAACATATCTGATTTTCCTTGTTGCGTTTACTTTAGCTTCTCTAAGTAAATGTTTTGTTTTGAACAACCGCCGTTCTATCTTCCATATTCAACTTTGTACACAAGCAGCAGAATGGCAGTCACAAACAACCAACATTAATGTTCTCGGGCCACGGTCTCCTCTTAGCGGTAGATTGAATGGTGTTGTGTCTTCTCGTCAAAAATCATAACTGCTGAGTCGCCACTTGTATACACCTTACACTTCTCGTGAAGATGAGCGTTCCCTCGACAACAATAAAACAGAGTTGTTTTTATCCAACAATAGTAAAACTAGAATTTAGAAGACAAGTCCTCGAAGGAAATAAAACATAGCCTTATTTTTAAAACTGTTCACGATATATGATCGGTGGTTAATGTAAAGTTTCTATTCACGAACGTTTTCCCTCCTAAAACAAATTCATTGTTCGGTGAAATATTTTCACTGCGCTAAGCCTTGAAGCAAGTAGCAGCAAACCAAAGCGCCTCGGGTCTAAGTCAACAGAATTCAAATTTATAAGTTTATTTTTCTAACTTGTTTGGCTTCGTTTTTCTTGTATGTTGAGAGAAACCAAACAATTACAATAAACTATTGCACGACCCAGATTACATAAATGGCGGATTTTCAGGGTTGGTTGGAAACACCTCCCCAGCGGTTCAGCAAAAAGGATAATTAAAATTCACGGCTACCTTATCAACCGAGTCCCTAGCTTGGAATTTTGCTTCACATTTATTAAAGTACACTAGCAAAATTGCCTGTCAAGAATTTTGAAACGCCGCCTACATAAAACTCAGACGACAGCAACGATAGCTTTCTTTTAAAAGGAATATGCTAAAGGGAAGGTTGTTTTTGCCATTTAATTAGATACCTTGGAATACAATCGGTATTAAGAATGAAGCGAGAAATATAGTTCTTAAAAAATGGCTAGAGATGACGATAAACATTATTTCTTTGACTAATAACATGCCGTAAGACAAAGAATTTGAATGAGTGTCAACCTCTGAGCAAACGACTCGATTGATCTAGGAAGGTGTGTAAACTAAGCTCGGACTCTACTTTTAATTGCCATGAATTACTTTTATGCAAAAATCGTCAAGGTTTGCCTATGACGAACATAGGGTGGTATCTAATCCTAAGAAGCGACAGTTAAGCTGTCATTTTTTCCCACGCAAAAAAAAATCAATTTACTTCTAAACAAACAAACGGCTAAAACAAAGGGCTTTTCAAAGCGTCCCACTTCACGAAAAAACCCAAGTAAAGACACACCAAGCTAAACCAAAATATCTCTTTTTATTCCAAAGATATCAAAGTGAAAGGTATCGATTGAAACCGCTTAAAAAATTAAGGTTTGTAGAGAACAATTTCAACAACTAATATTCGCGAACAAATATTTTTGCGTCGTGTTTGTGTACGATATGTCTGTGTACAGCAAAATCCTCTTTTGGAGGGGTAATACATGCTATATGTTTGTTTCCAAACAAACCGCTTCCAAATATTGTGTCCAGCGTTTTTTTGCTCGCAGGTTTTAAAATTGCGTGGCAAAAATGTCTTTTCCCACACGCAGAAACATTGCCCTGCTAAAATGTTAATTTGCGGAAGTTACAGAATCCCACCTCGAAGCTTGTGATTATGCAAAAATGTACCACTCTAATAAATACAGAATCATTCGTGAAAGAACTGTTCATAAATTCAACGGATTTTTTGACAAAGAGTTGACAACATGTGTCATCTAAGCTTTAATGTGTTTATCAAGAAAAAATAAAATTTGTTCCAGGCAATGGTCAAGATTTGCAATAATGGTGCAAAATCAAAAGTGTAACCGCACGGTTTTTTGTTGCGAGTGCTCTATGAGAAGAAATTTAATCAAAGATAAAAAAAAATTGCATGTCCATGGCTGTGGAACATTCTTCCGTAACTGATCCCTTCGTTGTCCCCATTGTATTTTTGTGTCGGAAATTATTAAGTCTACAAAAAACTACGGCTGAACTCAAAGAAAAAAAATCATCGCCCTTCATAATCGCAGCAAATTTGCTATTATATTATTTCAAGTGTTTTTAGGTAAGTAATATTCAAAACATCTTTTATGCAAAGAGCTGCATCACAACGATTAAAAGCAGGGTTAATTATCATGAAGCCTAGGGAATCACTATTTTTATTAACATCCCCTTTTTATTTTAAGCAGAAATGGAATGCATACATTTGCCATAAGATTGTTACATCGAAGTGAGATCTACGTTGTTTTATTTAATCACGTTTTCTGTTTGTACCGACAAAGACTCTACTGCAAATTAATTGACAGAAAGCGCCCATTGTGTAGCGAATTTACCAATAATCAGAACATCACCTCGAATATTAGGCTCCGATTCAAAGGCTTTTGAAAAGGAATAATAGGACAATTTTGTAATTAAAAACGACCTCACACGTCAAAACAAATTGAACATTTCTTGGTGTAATGGACAGAGGAGCAGTATAGCCCCACTGAACAGTGTCTTTAAATTATTGAAAACTTGTTTGCAGTGCATGATTGAAAAATGTTCCACTTTTTGTCGATAAAGCGTCCCAACTGAGATTAATACAAAGAAAGGAATGTAATAACAATCACGAGACAAAGGACAGCCAACGGCTGTGAGATAAATTGTGGTTTATTACAACTTTATTGCCTCAACTATTTCTTTAGAACGATGGGATTAGCGCTGTAAAGACAATTGAGCAAAACAAATTCATAAACACGTGAAATACAAAAGCATAACTTTTAACAACAAAGGCACGGCTTAAGCTAGCTTAAGTCTTTCTTCAACGCGGGGACTCTGTTAGCTAGTTTCGGCTTGAACAAGCTAGTAGGAAATTGAAACTCGTCTCATTCGTTTTCGCCCATTCGCAAATTAGTTAAGTGCCCGCGTCAGTGCTGCATTACCGCAGCTGCGGTTTTTGGTCGCAAGTTCCACGTAAAAGAAAGAGTTGTGACCATAATTACCATGGCGAAAAGTCAAAACAAAGTAGTGTGTTTCAAGGCTATTCTTTTACTTACTTTCAACAAAGTCGTTTAGGTTTAAAAAGATAAGCCGAAATGTTTATCAGCCATAACAAAAGGAAAGCTTTTAAGGTCTTCTGCTGGAACAATGGACAATCCACGTATAAAGGCGGGAAGTTGAGGATCAGTTTACTCACCCATCTACACACTTCCTACTAGCTATTAAGCAATCTTTTTTAGAATAGGTTTCCACAGCGATATGACAAGTTTTAAACTGTTGTGGCTGTTTCTCTAAGTACATTATCTTACCTTGTATAAGATACTACCGGTAAACCGACCCTCTCTAGTATCCCGTTCTTACGGGAAAAGCGAAACTTGACCTTTTACAATACGGAAATATACTTAAGCAAGACAAAAGCGTATTTTACTACTACAGATAATTTTAAATTATTTAACATATTTATCCATTAATGCATAATTCAGCCTTGTTCTGTGTAGAATTGTTGTTCGTTACTTCCAAATATTAAATTGTTAAAAAAGAACAACAGCAACAACTATCAAAATGCTCAAGGTTTCAAGTACGCTCATTCAGTTTTTAAAAGAATATCTTCTTGTGTGATGTCAAGAAAAAAGTAGTTTCACTTTTTCATTTAATATCGTGGTTCATCTTTTGTAAGGTCCCATCTTATTTTCAATAAATTGGGCTTATGACGCAGATTAAAATGTTTAAACTATGTTAATTGTGTTCGGAAATTAGTTTCGCCAGCAATTCTACTAGTACAAAAGTTCTAATAGCGAGGCAAAAGCGAAACACATCTTACTGAAAACAAACACAGTCCTGCAATTGACTTCATTTTGTATTGCTAGAGTTTTTTGTCATAATGTTCTTACTTATTTCTTTCAAATTTTCCAGGTTTGCAATTCCCCTGAAAATGCTTTTGCAAATATAAAATTTCAAACAGGCGATTTGTGTTAAGTTCTTTGCCCGGAAATATTGTTATCTCTTTTTTGGCTGAGGCAGAAACGACCTTAAAAAGATTATCATAAGCTGATTATCCAAGGCATTCTAAGTATACACCATGACTTGGAATATCAGGTCAAATCTTATCTAGTGCTGGTATTAAAGTAATACACTTGGCAAATGAAATCCATTAAATTCATAACAGCTGCTAGTTAAATGAAAAACAGAAATGAACATCTCCCAGAGAGCACCTCAGCAAATAAGCTTTATAATTGAAAATACAATTAGAAAAGAACGAAGTTTTCATCACTTGACGCCAAACACACATATTAAAAATGCCAGTTCTAAAGAAATATTGTGTGTACATAAATATATTGATCTTGAAGGTTAATAAAAACAAATTATCAGAGGATAGAAAGCGGCTTGGTCTTGGAAGGAAATATAAACTTTCTGAAATGAACTTTGTTGAAAAAAAAAACATAAAATTTGGCTTAAAATAATCCAATGTATTTCTCAGTTTCTGTGAATGGAAGGGTTTGAACTTGTAAAATATAATATAAATAAGTTTACTGAATGTTTTCCTCCCTTCTTGGCAAAGTTCCCGTTTAATTTCAAGACCTGCCAAGGCAAGACCAAACATTTTAACTTATTTTAGGTTGTTCAACACTACTCTCTGCCTGATAATGGCGCTTAAATTTCCTTATAGACCCGATTTACGCAATTCTTGAAGGATAATGGAATTTCAAAACGTGTATTTTTTAAACCTAAATTGACTAATCCGTGGACAAAACTTGCAAAAGACTAGCTCACGTTGACACCCAAAATTGACTGTAGGAACAAAACCAATTTTTTGCTTGCTCAGCCATTTGTATTAGCTAATTCTTCCTATATATCAATGTTTATTAACTTATTTCCCATTCATACATCTACACATCCATACAACTTATATTGCTAGTCGAATACACACACAAAACAAACTCCGACAACTGAATCTCTATTTTGGTGATGCAAAAGTTATGCGATTTTCTGCAAAAATTGAAGATAGTTTACAGCAGTATTTCAGATTTCAAAGCTTCTGAAATTTTGCTATTGATGTAATTGGTGGACTATTTCTTGCATAAAACAAATTCGTTATCTTTGATAACATGTTTTCTTGGTAGCATTATAATTTTCCTTCGCTTTTTCCCTGCGAACATACCTGCCCTTAGAACAAATAGAATGAACAAATCTTTGTATTTTGGGAGTGACGAAAACCATTTTCAAATATTGTCAACATTTTCAACTCCTGGGCGAAACAAGCAAGGGGAATATTCATTATTTAAGGTGATACAGTTTGATTCCTGTTGCTAGCAGAAATGTCTAGAAAGTAAGCGGGCCACGAAGGTGAAATTACGATAATATAAATGCGCCCACTTGTAGCTCACTTTTGGGGTAGCATTGCATTACGAAAGATATATGTGGGAGATTAGTTGCCAGAAAAGATGATCTGTTCGTCTTTTCAATTTTCTTGCCGAAGTTACGCGTCGTAAATTGCATAGGAGCCATCCCGAATATCAGTTTTTGTGACGCCTTCCCGTTCAATACCGCCTCGTCAAAAGATGTCGCCCAAGTCATGTTCAATTAAAATTCCAATTAGACAGCTACAGTTTCGGCTTTTCCACCATTTCAGTATTTTTCCTTTTGGTTTCTCTCTTAAATATTTTTTCCAAATATTCTGATCACACAATTGGAAAAAATTGTTTTTACCACTAAAACCAACTATACAATCACTCAGAAAAAAGGAAAATTTCAGCAATACACTCCCCTGAATGAACCGAAAAGTTTATCAATTTGCATTCGATTTTAGATGCTTCTCTTTTGAGTAAACCGAATTAAAATTTATGCAAGCTAACGTGGATGATTTCCTGATGCCCACGTGAAACAAACTCAAACATAGACTGACCTAACTTGTTAAGCGAGAAAATATTTTCCTAACTATTCATCGGAGGGAAATTTGAGTCAACTGTTTCACGTTTCAATGTTTGTATTCGAGAGGTTAACTCGACAGAAAACAACTGGGTTTAAAGTACTTTATCCTCTCACACAAACGATTTATTTAGTTTTTCCATCTGGGTTAAGGTCGCACAGGTTTTCTCTCTGCATTGCGTCGCGCACACAAACTAAAGCAAGTCACGTTAGGAACCAAAACAAGAACTGAGTTTTCGCATAAAGCTGCCTGATTCACTGCACTTGTATTTTAAGAAAAGCACCATAGATTTTTCTGCCAGATCTTGAGGCAAGACCACGCAGGAAGTTCAACAGCAAAGACAACTGTAAACAGAGGGGCCTGATATGTGTTGAATTGGATGGAACATGAAGCGAAAGACTATTACAAATAAAAAACAGCAAATAGCTGCTATTAAAACCAAAAGGGCTCTATCACAAATTTTACCCAAATGATTCAGTTAAAGGAAACATACAGCTTCACATTGATGCAGTAAGCATCAAATGAGCGATGGTTATTGTTTTTACCCATGCAACGTCTTAAAACTCGGTTAAACTTTGCTATTTTAATCTCGTAAAGTTGACCCAAAGATTTACGGATTAGAAATCTTTCTTTCTCAAGAAATCTTGAGAGGCCCGCTTTGCCTTGAGGCGAATACCTGGAACGCTACAAAATAACTTAATACAATTATATGCTGCTTACTTTCAACTGATGGACATGCATGGATGTCACACTACCGCGATTTCCACGGAAACCCTCGTTAGGTTATGATTCTATCCAGTATGTTTTACTAGCAGAAAAATATTCTCTATGCATATTCCCTTCATGCATATTCCCTCCATTTGCCCGTTGTTTATACCGTTACTGAGCTCAGTCAGCACAATTGTCGCATCGCCCTTGCTTTCTTCTTTAGGGCCCGAAAGCTCTTTAACCTGAAATGTAACAAAATGGATTATCTCACATTAAATGCAATAAAAAGTCATCGAGAAACAACAACAAAAAGAATAAAGTTGTTCCTGAAGGCCTTAGTGATGAAAAATGACAATTTCTTTTGGGATGTTCCACGAAAAAGTGAGCTAACTATAGATTAGTTATGATATTAATGGAGCTATTTTAGCGCCCTGTTTCACTTCAGTAATATTCCGGTTGCCAGGCAAGTTTTTATCCGTTTTAAGCCTCTACAAACACCAGGCAAACGAAGGAGACTCCAAGCCTCCGTCACCATGAAAAACTACATAACCGCGACATTTAAAGCTTTCCAAATAACAAACGGGTACAGTTCTTCACAAAAACGGAGTGTTTGCGCGATAAAAGTAGAGAAGCAAAAGCTTTAAATCAAGACGAAATGTAAAAAGAACGCAAAATAAAATAGGGTAAGAAACATCACTGAAAGACACTGTGTAAACATGTCATTCGCGTGGAAGGCAAAAAATACATTTTCTTTTCAAAATTGTCACCAAAACCCATTTAGAAATCCTTTGAAAGAAACCGCTCACAATTTTCTTGTGAAGAAAAAAAATTCTAGAGATATAACATTGCATCAAAAAACATTTTTGAGTGGAAAGGAAATTGCGATTTTACGACGACAGCTGGCAAAACAGTTTAATTCGTGCGAGACAGATCTTCTCGGGTCATGTTTTCCAAAATTAAAAAAATTAAAACTCGCAATTTTTCATTGCAGCGGCATAGATTTCACCAAAGCACACTGTGCTACAATCCAATGTTAGCCGAAAAAACTCTTAAAAACTTTTCAGGTTTAATTCTGTCCGCTTTCTCTGAGTTTCAGATAATTGTCCATGCGGCCGTAAAATTCCCTCCATCTAATATGCTACTGTCAAAGAACTCAGTTAGCCATCCACCAAGAAAGATTTCCAGATTTATTTTACTGTTTTCTCTTAACTGCAGTTTATTTGGTCTCATCTCTTCTCCTGTCATCGTTAGCAATTGTACCGATGTCTTCGAACTTGCCCAATAATCAAACAGACATGTTCGGCCATGTTTATTTGTTTGCTATAAGTTTTGCCAGATAAATAATTACTGCTCTTCTTCGAGGAACAAATGACATATTAAAAACACCAGAACTGAAATGCTCCTCGTGTAAAAGATAATCTTGTGAGCTGATCAAATGAAGCATTTTCTTAAAAAGCTCGATCGGTCGCAATGCAAAGAAAACTGCACCTTTCGAAAACTGTGTTAGATCTCATTCCGACTGCGGTTGAGTTCCTAAATCTAAATATTTTAAGTTTTTTGGTAATAGTAAAGCAAGGCTAACACTGATCTTATTGTCACCTTACTTTTCAAACAAAATGTTAAGAAAGCACTGAGTTTTAACTCTTGGAAGCATAAAGTAAGCCTAAATGCCGGTTCTCATAAGCAATTAGTTGATGTAACATGACAAATCTTGTTAGACGCAATACAAAATTCGCTATAATTTTACTGCAGCACAAAACCAACTATTCGATAACGTAAAAGGACTCTGCTACAAGGAGCGGGTTTACCATTATTTTCCTATTGCATTACCATGAATCTTACGATTTCACGGAAGCAAGAGATAAGTGCACATTTAACTCGATTATTTATCCTAAGAGAGATTTCGGCAGGTTCGTTTCCTTTTACCTGATATTGCCGTGATACAAAAAAAAAAAGCTTCGTAGACGAAGAAGCAGTTTGCATAGAGTAAAGTTTATGAGATTAAGCTCGATTAGCTTTCTTTAGACTGAGCACAGAACTTGCTTAGTATCGAAACACCGTTTGCCATACCTTTTGGGTTCCTTTGTCCTTGTGGTTTCCACGTGCGCTACCAGTAGCCATTAAGCATATCACTTTCACATATTCTCAAGTTTTCGTTTGGTCACCAACGAGAATTCCGCTCTCCTATTCAAACGTAAACCACAAAATAAAAATAAAGTATGATAAATCGCTCATTGGAGTAGTTTCAAATGCTAGCAATTGACCTGTAACTTAAAAGGCTTTCCTTCGCTTCGAAACTTGCTCGAAACCAAGTAACCAAGAGCAGGAATCCCTTGCAAACCTTTGAGATTTGGATAAAACAACCGCGGGCACGGTTGTATAGAACATTTATAGTTTCGTTTAACTGCGTTGTGTACTTAACAATATTTTCCCTTAGCCAGCAGTTAACTATATAACATGCAAATATTTAACTCATCAAGTTGAATCACTGGTTCGCAAAGTTTGTCCGTATTGTAAACTTTTACACTTGAGCAGTGTCGTAACTGGCACTGCGAAATGGTAAGGAAAACTGGGAATAAGAAAGAAAGTTTCTTGTACATTCAATATTGGAATCTCTATACTGCGTGGCGGTATCTGTTATACACCTCAGCTTAGTGTATATACGTATGTAGCCCAGTTTAATCCCTGTTATTTTGTGTAAAAGTTAAATGCGTTCATGTTTACGTTGGCAATGAGAAAATATGGGTTATTGTTATCAGAAATATTTTGTGATATCTCAAGGACCTTGCTGACAGCGGTGCGAGTGTTTAACCCGCCGCACCTCTTTTACATCCCCCTCCCTACACGCTAATGTCGCCATTTCCTCAGCTCATTTTCGAAACTTCCTTCCTGAACGCTAATCTCATCGAGTCGAAAAACACGAGCCCAAACAACAGATGCTACAGAAAAGGTTTTCACTTTTCGGACACACCTATTATTTCAGGTTTGAAAACTAAACACGCCTTTGACCTCAAAGAAAATACATTTTGAGGAAAGAGCAAGCTAGGAGAGTTCGTATAAAGCGATATGGGTGGCCATCATGTTTGTACACTAAAACGATTGATAATCATTCACTCGTCCTCTACTCGAGACACGCGCGTGTCTCCAAAGTCTTTGACAAAATATCGACTTAGTTTCAAGTTTCGTTTATTGAACAGGTTTTCAATGAATATTACGAAGGCTTAAATTGCGGCCTGACCGGATGAATTTGCACGCCATTTTCGCGAGGCCAAGTTGAGGCTGACCTCAAAACATCTTGGTGCCATCTTCAAAAGTAATCTGTCTTAGTCTGCCCTTGATGAAAGCAATCATCTTCTAACGTCAATTCCCAAGTTTGCGCACAATTCTTGTCGTAAATAAATTAAAGCAGACACGAGTGTAGATAAAGATCAAAAGGAAATTTAGGGTGACTGAGACGGACAACCCAGCTACCTGCCCGCGTTTTCCATGGCATTGCACTTTATCGCTAAGCAGCTTTCGCAGATGTTTTCAATGCGATACTTTCATTTTCACCAAAGTGCAGTCAGATATTGAATTATGGCACAGCAATAAATACGAAAGGTCCCTGCATAAATTGCGCTCTTATCGCTTAAACCTTTTGGCAAGACAAAACTCATGAAATTCAAGATGAACCATAAAAAGCCACTTAACTAACAAAGATATTTTCCACGTTTCTTCTCAGATCCTTATTTTTCGCATTTCATAGCCAAATGAAAGCCATTGTGAACCACTTTTAAACTAAGAGAATTTAAAGCGAGTTAAATCAATCAGATCACGAAACCTTTAGACACGAAGCAGTGTAGCTTCAAGCATTTTAGAAAATGTGTATCATTTCATTGGTGTTTTCATCTTCGCATTTAGTTATCTCTGTCCCCAAGATAGAGAGATTTTCATAGCAATAAATAAGCGATTCATTATGCACTTCAAAATACACTTTTCACATAAATGCAAATGGCGGAATTTGTTCAGTCTTCGAATTTCTTCGTGTACCCATAGTTTAGAAAGGAAATGCATAAACACAGTTATCCAATACAGTTTTACTCGAATGCTAATAAGAATTACAAGTTAGTAAAGACGATTGCACATGCCGTTGAAATTCTGGCATTTTCATTTTTTTATCTGATATAAAAACACGAAATAACTCGACCTAACTTAGAACATAACGTGCAGCTCCGTAATTATAACTCATGTACCCTAATAAGAACAGAACAAAAGACCATTGTTTCCAAATCAACATTCAAACCATCGCTTCTTCCCGACATTTTAAAATTCGATTGAATTCCTTTAAAACTAAGAGCAAAATGCCGCCAACTCACAGGTCGGGGCATAAGATAGTTTGATTAAAAGATTTCGGAGCCTTTGATATTCGTCTGTGGGATAAAGTGAGTTTAAATTAGTTACAAAGCTAAACTTGTCTCAACTTTTCTTCACACATCACTCCACCACCCAAACGCCTGAGGCAAATTTTTGTAGACAATTTTTGTAAAATCCTCGATCGAGACTCGTAAGCTCTTTTCCTTTCGCATTGAGTTCAAGGCGGGAAAGAACAATCGTTCAATAGCACCTTCCGGTTTTCATAAACGTTCATTTTGCCGACCTTCGGGTGATAAACTTATTACTGTTTTAATGATGCTATGAATTCCTTTCTATTTTCCTTTTCGACAAACTGCTTGAAAACTAGTTCGCAACAAAGAGTCCACGCCAACACCGTGGAAAGTCATTTCATGGCTTCGTAAAATATCAGCCGGGCCTTATTTACCGCACAGGAATCCTGAGCCACCATTAGTACAAGTAATAATAATCGTACCTGAACAGATGTGTGCACGCGGCAGCTTCCTACAAGACTTCACTGTTAAACGCATCACTTCGATGAAACACAACAGAGAAGCAAGCCGTGGTCAACACGCAGAATTGAAATTTATCCTCGGCGAAGGGATTGACACCTCATCATGTCTTCACGACTAACGAAATTCAAGGCCAGTTGATTTCGAAACAGGCCTGTCTTGATATCTTTACGTCGATTCTCATTGACAAATTTCCCTTCAGCAGCTTTTAATCCGCTTACGTGACGGAATAGAGCCGCATAAGAGCTGAACAAAGCACACAAAAACGACCAAGTGATTTCGCTTAAACCGACCGACCGCTTGCTCCAGTGTGAGATACGAAAAGTGTCCGAAATACAGAAACAATAGAACAAAGTGATTAACATGTAGCGAGTTAGCAAAACTGCCGCCTGATCACTACACTCAAAGGAGAGGACCGCTTTTCCCACGGAACCTTACTCGAAGTGGAAGAATAGCGAAGACCAATATGAATAATGTTCGGCAAAATGTATTTACATTACCTCGCTCCTCTAACTCTCCTGAATCTCTTACAAGTTTCCATCCAGCCTTTAGCCCAAACTTCCCATCGAAATAGCAAGAACGAGGGCTAGTTTCGGCGGCTGATACAAACTGCGCTGCAGTCGTCAATAAATGAATGTATTTTTTGAGCTAATAATGCATGTCTCTCTGTGTATACAGGTTGGTGTTTAAACTAACAACTCAGTCGACTTTGGGTAGTTAAGAACCCTTTCAAGAAATTTGATCTCCTGAAAGAGGACTTCTCCAAACACAGTTCCAAAGTTTGTGATAGATTGGCGTGTTGACTGTTAGAATCATTCAAGATCTTTCTTTAGAATGTTTTGAAAGTTAGGGCTGACTTGAGGCAGGTTCGCGCTATACACGCCCGATCAATCATCACATCATTGAAGGCCAAGTCACTATGAGCTTTTTCTGTAAGCAAAGGGCAAGCGTATCAATGCTGCGCAAAGAAAAAATTGCATTTCGGCTGAAAAGTTAGAGAAAGGGATGGCAGATGATTTAACGAAATTTCAAAGGGACCGCTTGTGATCGGGGCGCTATTTTAACACCTTTACTTCATGTTTTATCCAGGAAAACTCTCTCAAATTCGATAACTGTTTTTCACACTTCGTAATATTGCCACCGCAGGGTTCTGTTTGCCTGAGCTGGGACACATACTGGGATCATTCTCGGCGGGCGCGGGAATTGTTTGATGACCGCGCGGGCAATGCTTCATCCAGTCAAGTCTGACAATCGCATTCTTAAATATTATTCGGCTTGCCAAGTATTTGTCAAAACTTTTACGAGAAACGTCGAACTGTTGATTGCTTTTAATTAAAAAAGCTGGCATTTGCAAGGTTGTTGCCTTTCGCTGCCAGCCGATAAATAATTAATTTGACTTCGCTTCTCAACAACCTCAAGTTACTGCAATGGGAACACGGAAAACAATGAATACGTCAAGAAAACTCTTCGTTAAAAATTTATTTCGTTGAACTAACAAACTGCTATTTGGGCAAGACTGTAAATTTACAAAACCTCTCCCTGCTTATATAAATAATGGTAAATGTAGTGTTAAATACACAGTTGACATGCGAACCGCTAACCACAAGAGCAGACTCTACCGAATAACTCGGTAGCCTGGATAAAATTCTCGCTATTCTTTTGCCCAGCAGCAAGACAGCACTAAAACGTATTCACTTCGCAACATATGCTCTTAATTTTCAATTGCCCAAAACATAACTTAAAACGATCACATCTTCTGATTAATTCAGTTTCAAAATATTTTGATTTACACATTTACTCTGGTCAAAATACTCTACAATCAAGCTGAGCACGGCAACTGAAAGAAATATTACAGGCTATGTTACACTTTATATAATTTTCTTTAACTTTGATAAAATTCTCTTATTTATACTCTAATGTTATGGTTTTCTTTAGTCGAGAGAAAACGTCTATTTGACATGCAATCAACGAAATCACCTTGGAATTTTAGTATTAATTCGTATACACTGGCAAAATGTATCTTAACAGATAACTCAATTTACAGGGAAGCCCAGTGTTGAGCGCCCGCATAACATAATTTAAGCGTTCAAGGTCCTAAGTGGAGATAAGTACGTGTCTGCTTATGAAAGGTTTGAAAATCCTGCGATTCCCGCGCAACTTGACGGCGTAAACACACAGCCTTGATAGTACGGACTTGGCTCGGTTGTAATGGGGTTTGAGTCGTACGGTTTAGGCAGTCCGAGAGAAGTCATAGATGAAGACATCCCCGCTGGATGATAAGGGCTAAAATGCATCGGATCGAACCCTCTGAGGTCGGCTTCATGGTCGGATGCGATGATATTTTTGATGGCGAATGGATGATTAAATGATTTGTTCATAGACATAGACCCCATAGCTCCCATCCCCATTGCACCCATTGCACCCATCGCACTCATAGCACTGTAAGGAGACGGCGCAAGAAAGCTTGGTGCTCCTAAACTTTTGGGTCCCTGAACTTTTTGATGGTGCATCGAAGATACGACTGGGCTCAGCAATCCGGGCTTCGGAAGATCACTCAGACTCGGCTTTTTATCCGCCTTGAAGCGTTTCTGCCTGCGGAGGTAGCAGCCATTCTCGAACATATTGCCGCAGTCTGGGTGCAGCGTCCAGTAGCTTCCCTTGCCTGGCCTGTCCGGCGAGCGTGGCACTTTGACGAAGCAGTCGTTGAACGAGAGGCTGTGTCGTATGGAGTTCTGCCACCGTTGTTGGTTTTGTCTGTAGAACGGAAACAGGTCCATGATAAATTGATAAATTTCGCTCAGTGTCAGCATCTTGTTCGGTGACTGTTGAATGGCCATCGTGATGAGCGAAATGTATGAGTAAGGCGGTTTAGCGTGCGTGTAACTGCGGCGGTAAACTTTCTCTTTCGCCTGCTTGCTCTTGCCGTCGTCCAAAGGGTGGCCTTGAGCTTGCGGATTTCCAACACCCATAGCGGCAGCAGGATTGCCGGGATTCATAGCTTCCATCATGTTGCTGTCTTTCTCTATTCTATGAGCAGGTAGACTGTCTTTAAAACGTTTTGGCAACCAGCTCAACGTAGCTTTCGAACAGTCCCGTCACGTCCTTCTGTCGCGGAGACCAGCGTAGATTACTCTTCACTCCTAGCAATAAAGAAGTTTTATTTTTAGTGACAGTACGTAAACAGGCTTAACGTGACATGTCGGATAGCTCCTCCCTCGCTATTGTTCCATGGCAAAGCCCTTTGGAGCCTTGCTACGTTTATTGACATAGGGGCCTTTGCGACCACCCGTGGGGAGACATTTTATTAAAAGTTGTGGGGTCCATTATCGCTTGTCCATCACGAAGGCCTACAAACAAATTGCCGTTTCATAATTTATGAGCAAATACAATTATTTCGATAGGACACTTTATGGTTCTGTCCTATCTCGTATCCTTAATGTCAACACTATACAAAGATCACCGTTCGTACAGGATAAACTAAACACTAACGGCAAAAGATGCAAAGGTGCTGATATCTTTGAAAAGACAGGAAGAAGGGTTAGATTGAAGCGGTAAAGGCGTTCCGTCATCACACAACACCTAAAAGCCACGCAATTTGCGTTTGACTGATCAAATCATTCACGTCAAAAACTGACCGCTCTAAAACCGAGGTCGCTTAACATTCTTTTGGAGCCTAGCTGTAACCTAGGTCCTGTCAAGGCTATTGGCCTTTACCATTAGCATAACAACTGCGAACATAAATTCCACAAACAAAAGCAATTACGGCTGGAAACCTTCTTCTTGCAGTGTTTCAGTTATCACTTCTTAGGGGCCGGCTTTTTGGTATGCAGCGACCAAAGGCTGTCTGATCGCTTGTTTTTCGTTTAAAAAGAGAATTTTAGTGAAATCACCTGCTACACATTTGGAATAATTACCAGGATATGTCCCGATCTTAGTATCGTAGATTGGTATTATCTTAGGCTCTCGTTATGTGTTTTGACTGTTTTGTTCTGAGTTTACACGAATCATTGTAATCGGCCCGGGAGAAACGCGCAATAAATGAAACACAAAAACCTGAGTTTCATTTAATAAGTTTTGCTAAACTGCTGTCAAATTCGACCAATAGCTCGGTTCAATTGTCTGAATCGATAATTCACGATCATTTTGCGAGAAACTCCACGGGGTTTATATCCAATAAATTTGCTATGGATCTTCTTGTTTATCTCTGCAATGGCAGCACGCGCTTTGACTGTGCGATAAAAATCTGCGACTTTTTTTGTGGCCAAATGGGCGCGTGGGACGGAAAGAAAAATGTAGAATTTTTAGAATCCAATTTCTCATTTCCGGAAACTGAGGCAATTAATTAACAAATTTAGCTTGCGTCAATCATTTCACAAAAGCCATTTCCAGGTGCTTCCAAAGACAGCTGTAGATGCAGTGTGATTATAATGGTAAAATTTTCAAATGACCTACATGTATTACGAACCGCCAATGTTGAATGAATGTGTCAAACGTTCATATCCCTCTTATTTCATGGGCCAGAATAGGGACTAAAAACGCTCGAGCGCCGCTACCTTATCCGCCGACTCAGTTCTGCAACTAGCCAGATTTATGTTCATGAAATGAGCAATCGAACAAGATGAATTATTGACCGACCAACTCAACACTGCTCGCCCTTGCAAACATACATTATTTGGCTGTTTCCGTCTTTTAGTGTTTAAGGATTCTTTTTCTAAATGTTTGCCCCCCTGGATCTCCATCAACATGCGAACATTAAGGAACTTTATTTTGGTAAAGAGACTTTAGAACAACTCACAGAGCACTGGAGTAGTTTCAATTATGCTCAATTTATGGTGTTTGCACAGTGCCGGCAACATTATCTCTGTGTCGAAATGGCTTGTATTGTATAGTGTTTGCCACAATTTATTTTTTATTACCCTACCTGGGTTGTGAAAAAGTGCTTTTGTTTAGTCTAAAGCAGCTTTTTTTGTTCGCGCATCGGCTCACGATAGACGGCAATAGACTTTGCATGAGCAGTGGAAACGAACGGTGTCACAAAAGGATTACAAGACTTTAGAGCGACAATTCCTTTAATGCTAGGGAATCGAAAGGACGCGCTAAAATTAAAATAATTCTAGGCTATCTGGGCTTTTCAAACAACGTGATCCTTCATTTAATTTGCCACGCTGTAAAGTTGCCGCAATTGCTTCTATTATACTGAGCCGTTATTTTATCCAAGTCCTTTCAATGTAAGAAAACACCCCAATTATGCGCGCTTTTCTTAACTGTCGGCTTTCTTTAGAAATTTTAAGTGATGGTTACAACTCTTGCAATTTCACGCAATAAGGGGTGTCCTTGGTTTGAAAAACGTTTATCGGTGATTAGGAAACTTTTTCCATCATTCTATTTTTGTCTAGTTTGGCCCTACATTAGGAAGGAATCGAATTTTGCGGTTAAATTTAATTTTTTTTATTATTTACATGGTACACCTGTCAGCGAGAAGTCGTATGTTATAACCTTGCTTATGTTGGTTTTTCGCTAATCTATCTAAACTCTTAGTCTTCATTCAATAAGTAAAGGAAGTATTCGACAGCCGACTAGCAATTGATGCGCAAACCTAATTGCAATCATTTCGTCCCCAATTGTCCAGGTTTCTTTAAAATGTTCATTAATTTTTACGTCCTTTAATGTTAATGCGTTCGTTCCCACCAGCGATTTATACTGTAGGCTTTCGCAAGCTAAAACCGCATTTTGATAATAATTTTCGTGTTTTCTCGCTTTAGTTTCTCGCGAAATAAATAGGATATTTCACTTTTCTAATAAGGAAGAAAGCTGTCAACTTTGGAAAGTGTTCCTTCTGTTTGGAAAATGAGCTTAAATTTTAATATGTCTTCTGTGACTTTTCAAAGGTAAACATTATCCACAATTGAAGCCAGGGAAAGGCTTTTATTATTAAACTTTAGCCGAATTTTTTGAGTATTTTGTCCTTAAAATTTACTTGTTGTCTAATTCGGAAATCGGTTAACAATCCAGAATTATCTTATCTAACTTTATCAATTTTGAAAACTTCGAGTAAACAGGTAAAGAGTACGTATGTATACAAGGAACTCAGGTGAAAATTTGTTGTTAGTCCTGAACGGAAAGTTTTGTCTGCTAAGTGAATAATTAAGGTGGAACTCGTCTAAAAAACTTTCTCCCGAGTCACTGTAAGACCTTGAAAAGGAAACATTACCTTAATTGTTCTGCTGCTTATTTTGGACACTGTTAGCATCGTATTTTTAGACACACGGCATGCTTTTTGCACGCAGGAAAAGCAAAAATTCATGAATTCTATGGTTGCTAATTCCAAGCCTACACGCGTACTGACAGATAGAGATTCGCAAGATATACAGTGGTTTTTAAATATTTGAGGGATCCGGGAAGATGTCAGCGAGATAATTTAATCCACGAGAATATATCGAAAGTGCACCTTGAGTATAGTTGACCGACATTCAAAGGAAATTGAGTTCGATGTTTTCATATCCCGCTTTTGGCGCGCAAATCGATGTAAACGGCTAAACTGTAACTATTGAACGAGGTCTTCGGGCACAAATAACTATAACTCTATCGGCTTTTGATCTTCAGATTCGATGACAAAAGGTAAAGATAGCTGTTTGCCCTAGAGCGCTTAATTATCAAACACTTAACTGGCTCTTTTAGCTTTAATCTCCTTACTAACTTCCATGAACGACAAAAAACACAACAACTAAAGCCTTCAACGCCTTCGCCACAATCAACAGTTTTAAAGCTCATTGGCGGTCACGGATTCGGGCTACATTAACTGAACTAACAGACCATCGGCGGGCTAACTGTGCTTCACTTTATCTGTTGTTCAGTTAGCTTTCTTCAGCACACAATGATATCAAATTTACAAACACAACTCAACAAAACAGTCCAAATATTGGACCGAGTGAAAAAAATTACACAACACAACAGGTTACGTAAAATTGCTTGCTTAAACATCACAAATGTATTTCGCCGTGAGAAAAACGATAAAGTTGTTTGCCTTTGAAACCTTGGTTTATCCAATAACTGAAGGGGACGTAACCGTTCTCGAACAGTCTGCATTGTTGGTTTACGCGTTTGTTAAAGCGAAACGTTTCGTTAGTCAGTTTTTTGTCGTTATATATGCAACTCCAGCACTCATCATCAAAACTCACTGGGTCAAGATTTACTTTGAATTTTTTTAGTTTCCTAAACTGTTCAAACTTAAACGGCAGTAATCTTATAAACGTTCAACAACCAACACGTTACTCTTTCGTCTTCTAGAACTAGCCTACTAGCTCTTGGCGAAAAAAATCTTCGGTGAGAATTTGCATCAATGATTCTGTACTGCCTATAAACTGTCTGAAACGACGGCAGTTTTCAACCGGGCTGCCCTTTAATCGCATAAAGACTCGCGAAAAAAAGATATTTACAAGAAATTTCCGCAAACGTGCTTACCTCTACAGAGTGGAACGTTTGTAAGTTTCAGTTAAATACGCTCAGTACTCTTAAGATTCCTGTGCGGTTGACTGAGATGTCTCACACTCCTTGTAAGTTGTTAAATTACAACTAGACTCGAATTCTTAAATGATTTTCTTTATATAACTAGGTCTTTGTGTATTATACTGACTTCCAAGGTTCTCCTCCAATTAAAATTCACAAGCGCTTAAGCAAACTTGCTATGCTCACAAACGATTGGTTAATCAAAATCGTATTTTCATGCTAAACGTTTCGCTTTTCTTGGCACTCGGTAAATGTTTGGTTTGTCTCGTTTTTTTACGCATTGTTCCATCTCTCAGATTTAGCAGTTTGGTCGTTTTCCTGTCAATGTTTCGCTCGGTCGCTTTGTCATTTACTTGTCACGTAATGATTTTCTCTTTGTCGGCCAAAAATATTTTGTTTTCAATGAATCACTGGCATATTTGCGGCTCAAACATATTCAAGTAAACTAACAAAGAAAACCGATGTCGAATATTTTCTTCAGATTAGCTAAATAGAACTTTTTGGTTGTCAGTCAATGTACCTCGTATTTTTAATTCCCAAGAGATTAACCCTAAAGTTTAACTCACACTATTGAAACTTGTCAGAACAAGCGAAAGTGTTCGCGAATTTTCTTTTAAACTCTCAAAATATTGCTTTGTGGAGTTTTCCCCCTTTCTTTTTCCCTGTTAAATGCGTAATATAGCGAGTTAGAATTGTGTGACGGTGGTTTTGTTAAACAAACAGATTTATTAAGCATAGTGGTAGTTTGGGATACACTGAGTCGCTGATACTATTTCATTATTCTTTTCATAACCTCTTTTATGTGTGGTTACCACGATGAGGTGAAAGCAAAATGGTTTTTAATGAGTCTTATAGCCCCAGGTGAATAAGCGATTAAAAGTATCTTAAATATAAACTGTGTACTTGGGAAAAAGGAAAGAAAATAAGGAGCATTTGGCTTGAGAAATTTCGTTGTAATTTTAAGAATATGCAACGTGTCTATTTGTTTACTTAAATCAAAATCTTTTTGGACGCTTGTGAGTGACAGCTCGCAAACGTGTGAGATAAATTTCGAAATAAACCTCAAAAACTTTCATTATCGCAGATTTTATCAGAACCGCAAAAGTTCCTAAACCGTTGCCCCTGGAAACAAATTTTCTCTAGCCCCTAAAAAATGACTCTAAAAATTACTTAAGACGTGGAACTATTTCTTCACGGGACGGTTAACGATTTGGCCGTTACTCCATTTTTCTCCTGCAAGTATTATTTTTCGGCAGTTTCTAATTTCGCTAGGCAGTAAAGCGTTTATTTGACTACGTCGCGAAAGCTATCTATTTTGTTATTAACAGCTTCATGACGAACCTAATCAAGTTGATTGCAAAATTCCAACTGTTTGCCGGAAAGTCTGGGAAAATTTTATTTCGGTCACAGTTCGTGCTCTTAGGTGTTGGTGTGTTATCTTTATTGGCCGCGTGGCGAGTCAAAAACGTGCGCTCGGTATTAATCCTCTGTGACACCTGCTTGGAATAACCTTGCCTTTAAAAGATACTCCATTTGCAAGGTTAGAATTCGATCCAGTTAAAGGTTTGCGCAACCATAACTGAGTGATTAAAGCCCCTTTACACTCATTTCGCATTGCAACAGTTTAAATTAGTCCCAATTTTCTAGAAGCAATAGATTATTTTCAGCAGCTTTGTTTCCCACACCGTTTTACATGTTTTACGAGTTTTATTATTAAGGCCTTAGTCAAGTCATTGTTATTCCGTCTTGATCGCTACAAACAAAGGCTTGTTTACTCAGCCTTTCACTTGAAAAGACGCGTAGCTAATACTTTGGCCATTGCCTGTGGTAACAAGCTTTTCTGACTGTGTAACATGAGAATTTCCCTTCCAAGAACAGCTTGTCCATTAGCACGCAATACTGAGCCTGTTCTATGAGGTCCGTGAAAACAAATGCAGCGAGAAGAATACCTTAACACTTAAAATTACTTGGCACGAGTTGTAACACACTGTCAGTATATGTCATGAGAACATATTCTAGAAAAAGAACTTACGCGAGGAAGCGAAAACCGCCATACAATCTGACCCTCTGGCTGTTGGTGTGTTTTTTGTTGTTCTTTTAAAATCTTTGCATAATTTATAATCTATGCACAAGTGAAATAGCACGATCTCTAAGGCTAGAAAACTGTAAAGAAAACCTTGTAACGCATCAAGGGGTACAGTGGTCAAATAAACTTAGGAAAATAATCTTCACTCAATTCAGCGAGTAAACACGCAATTGTCAAGCTAGAGATCGCCTACAACGATAAAGAAATATACAAAAACATAATTCAGCTCAGCATGGAGGCAGTAAGCATAAACGAACAAACAAGAAATAATATAAAGCAAGCGCCAGAGAAAACAAATAAGAAAATTTGACAATGTTTCACACTGAGTTAAAGCCTAATTAATTCGCTTTCGTTCTGCTCGCCCTACGGACAGGCACCGATTTGAAGTCTTCTTAAACTTTCTGCCAGGACTACCTCGTGCACAAATATCACTTCTTTATTTTGCAAATCAAGGGATTTTTAACATGTGCCAAAACTATTTAAATACCTCAATCTATGGTAAAAGAATATTATTTTAAGGGATAGTGATTAAGTCATATTCACTTCGCAGACGCATTTTACAACTGAAATGTTGAACAGTTTAACATGGTTCAAAACAAATAATTGATTTTTAATATACCTAAAATGTTTAAATATACTATCATGCTAAATGTATATGTAATGGTATACAGATGCCAAGATTTGTAGGTAAAGTTTGCCCAATCTTTTAAAAGTCCATAAACCTGTGTATCTTCGTTATTCTTTGACAAATAGCAGTCAAATGAATGAAGTTTAAGAACAAACGCCTGCTCAGTCAGATATTGATCATAACTTGCGTGTGTGTTAATAAGGAACTTTTTGGCTTTTCTTTAGCAAAAGGATGGGTGATTTCAGTGCATCAATTCAAAAGAGCTTCTTTTCATTCCAAGACTCATTCCGATTGATCTCGGATACAATTCACAATTACCAATGATCCTGGACTCTTAATATAGCTGATTGCCAACCTTTTCGAAACTTTCTAAAAATGAAAACGATTAATTTTTCAGTAAAGCCATCAGATAGTACCTAGGTTATTGGGATTCTCTTACTGAACAAAGAAGTAAACAAATTAAATAAGACTGTGGTGCTCCCATGTGGGCCGCAGGGCTCGAGCCGCAGAGGAAGAATCAAAATGACTAACTCATGGTTCAAAATTACAGCTTCTATTGGAAGCTTAACACTTCAAAGGGATTAGAATAGTGTATTCACTGTTACCGTATGCAGCTGGGGGGAATTTGATAACATTACTGAAGTAAGCAACTTTTACATTCAGTTTTGTATTAAATGCCTCGTGTCAAGTGAAGAGCAATGTCTTTTATTAATTAATGAAACAAAAGAGATTTTAAATGAAGATCCACGTTTACGAATAAGTTAATGATATTGATCTTTTTATGTGTGACACACGCTACAACACGCTCAATTTGTAAAACAATAAGTTCCTTATTTGAATACTGATCATTCACAAAGAACCAGTTGCCTGTGGCAATAAAGTTTTAATGATTTAAAAAAGCCTTGTCCTGAGGGGCTCTAGACAGTCACGATTGTTTCTAACGACTTCCGAGAAAGAGAAAGCAAAAGAACTGATCATGATTTTTAACTGAGCTGTATACACTTTTAAATCCTTGTTTTTTATAGAGATTTCTGACTCGTGGAAACAACCAAAAATTATCAGGTGAGACCGCTAGTTTATTTGTGATCATCATTTGTTATTCTTAAAGCCAACCTACTGAAAAATGCGCTGAATTTTTTACAAAAAGTATTCAAACTAGATCCCAGATGTTCATGTGTTAAGATGTTTGCGGTTGTATTTAAAATCTTTTACCAGAAATCCATTGTTACAGAAATTGCTTGACATTTCACTCTAATTCAAGTCAGGTCAACTCAATTTCACCAATGTTTGCAACTACACAGAAAAAGCTGCCAGCTAGCCTAGCAGAACTAAAAAACGGATTTGTCTTCTCTTTTCTCCTGAAAAGTTGGTGAAATATACCTCAGTAAATGAACTAAGTTAATTATTCCCTTCACTTACAGCAACGATATAAGTGCATAATTACTGGGAACCTAACTATGACGGACGCGTAATGGATAAATCATATTCACTTTGCAAGAACGCAGGGAACATTGTAAATTATAAGTGTTAAATAATTACGAGGATCAGCAAGTTGACTGATCAGACATCGGGTATGACACATAAAAAGACACTTCGTCGTAAACTGAGTTCTAAACTTGAACCACAAGCTCCATTCCGATTCGAAACCTTATCTTGAAGTTACACTGAAATCGTCTGATGATTTAGTGTGCTTCTTATCCAGTTTTCTCAGTGTTGGTTGGCAAAATAAAGAAGAAATTACGATCATTTGTAGTAAGCTAATTTTGTGGCCTCTAATTATGCAGAAACATTGAATACAACTTTGCCCCTGTATAATTTGTCTAACCCTAACCTCTGTCGTTCAGCAGACATTTTAGATACATTTTATGAATAAGAATGAGCCAGAAATTATAAAAAGATGTCTCAACTTGGGATGTGGGTTAGATTAAGAAATGGTAATTTATATCTACCGCCCATCAGTTTGTTTGCAAAATTCAGTGTAGGTCGGTGACTTGCTTGATTCTCTGTACGCATGCCCCAAGCGAATAAGTAAACACAAATATTTACAAAGCTTGGTGTTCATAAATAGCCAGCTTTTTAAAATATGTACTAAAATATGGGCTTTAACATTTATGTTCTTGCAATTTAACAGGCTACCAACAAAACATTTTGGAGCTTTTTATTTGACAAATGACAAAAGCTTACCAATGATTTATACAGGGGTGATTTGCGGCTGGCATGTCCGGCAAAGTATAAGTATTAGCCTTTTAAGTGGCGTAATGCAAGCCCTTACTGACATTTTTTTTAGTAAACGATAAATATTTGTTATGTATATAAACAAGCAAAGACTGGCATCTGCGATAATCCATGTTTTGCTGGTTGACTATTTTTTCCCGATCAATGCGAAATAAATTTTCACTAACCTTCCACAATGTGAATGAAGCCCGCCGCGCTGTTTGTCTTTGTGCGTCGTGTTTTGAAAGCGCTCAAAATAGTAAATCGTTTGCAAATTGTCCGCTCATTAACCAAGTGCTGCCAGCGCCATGCAGCTCTCGAACTCTGTTTGTTCTTTTGTTAGCAGAAAGTCAACAAAGTTAACTGTTTCAGTCACGAACAAAGACTTTCCAAAGTGTGGCTTCTCGACAATATTTGAGACATTTCTTGACAACTTCCGAGCAGAACTGATGTCTACTAATTATGTCTTTACACAGCCAAGCCATGAAAACTGACACACGGCTTTCACTTTTTCTCCCCCGTCATTAAAGGGCCAATGAATTGGGAGGAGTAGAAAAACAAAAGATAGGCGATGTTAATCACGGTTGAATATTTAAAATTTCACCAGCAACCTGTCATGACTTTCAAAGCCTCCATCTGTCCGCTTAATGACAGTTTTGCGAGCTCATTTTGGTGAACAATCCTTCATTTAGCTTTCCATGCCAGCGAGCGGGTACTCAAACTGGTTGCAAATTGTGATGGAAAAACTTGAAACCGCTCAGAAAGGCAGGTGACACCTAAATCACAGCCAGACTTCGCTCGGATGTGTGAACCTAAATGGTACTTCCTATTGCCGCTGTTTACTTTTATTGCTCCATCAAATACCTTTTGAAAATAAGGGACAAAACATCGTGTGAGGAAATTCCATCGTTACGCTATCGTAACCTCAAGCGATAGCAGTTTGCCACATGCGAATTGATCCCAAGACAGATTTTCTCGATGTTTTTATCACCAAAACAGTACTTTTGTTCTCCTCAGCGCGTTTTGTTAATTATCTGAGACCAGAAGATCTGTAACTGAAGGCCAGTAACGATACACATGAACCGAGCTGCTTATATTAAGTCAATAAAATCTGAATGATAATTCGTGTAAACATCTATCTGTCGAAAACAGTAGGGAAAAATAAATAACGCGAACAACACCGCGGTAATGTACACAGATCGCCGATAATTGGCTTAGATAAAGAACTTTGAAAAATAATGGATTTATTCCCTTGTACGTAAAACATTGCCTCAGGGAACCACAATTATCTTTCATTTGTAGTTTCTCCTTTGTTGTGATGTTCAATCTAAACACAAATGCTGTGTATGGAAAATGTAGCCATATTTAGCACTAAGACCTAAAAATCGAATGTAATTTTCTCAACGACCTTCAATATACTTAATTTAGTGTATTTCCTGTGATGGCTGAAGCTATTCCCATCGCTGTCCAGTATACTTCCAAAGCTTAGAATAAAGTCTTGAATTGCACAACAAACAGGTTGTTCACAAGTACAAAAACGTTGATTTTTTTTTTGCGGTTCGTATCTTCTACAGTTTGTATTTTTAAAACAGGTTATGCAACAACATAAACGAGAAAATACATTGTTACAAACGAAAGGAGAACTATTCGGTCGGCGTAACCTACTTCTTTAATTCTGTTGTTTGTGTCGTTTTTGTTAAACAAACGCCTTGCAAGGGACAACCTGCTTTTGGCATTTGATACGCGCTAATAACCGGTTCATATGCTTCCTTAAGTTTCACCTGCTGCTAAAAATCTCTCTTTTGTGTTTTACACTATTCTAAGCTTCTTTAGAATCCTGAAATTTGTACTTACACAAGGAGCCAGATTGCCTCTCTCAAACGAATGTGTTGCATGCAAACTGGAGGTCAGTTCTTTCGCCGGCGAGGATTCCTCAACAGTGAATCTCTGCCCCTTTTCCCTCCCTTTTGTGTTCAGCTTGTTGGTCTGATACATTTTAGACAAACTTCATTAAGAAATAGGTCATTCAGAAAACGTGTCCTGTGATTCTAAAAGTCAGGGCGACGGTAAAACCAACAGGAAGTGAAATAATAAAATAAAAAAAATGTCCAAAATTCAAATTCATTTAACCGTTTTTCGACTTTTGTTTTGTTTCGACGTTCTTTATTGCACCCATACACATTTTTGTAGTTGAGAGAAATTCTTTGGTGATCACTTTTTGCATTGTTTGACCTTCAAGCGGGTTTTATGTCGATGTTATAAAGAAAATATTAATTTCACTTTGACTGAATGAAGAAAACTGTATTTTCTTCCCAATTGTTCTGAAGCCAAATTCAACATGAACTGTTTCGCCAAATAGCGAAAATTCGCGCTTGCTTCTAAGCAAAGATCTAAAGCTTTCCACCGGGCGTTACGACCACGTGCTATGCAAGTCAGATTTAATTTAAAACCAGCGCCATTAACACTTCCATGGTGAATGAATAACTATGACCACCAAAGGTTGGAATAAAAGAAAATGAACGTGCACTGTTTTCATTGAAAAAGCTTTGTTGTTTTGAAGAAGGAGGCGACGTTTTAATAAAGCTTTCTGTGCTTCCAGACTTGTATATGTGGCCACCAAAAGCGCGGGTAAAAGAAACAAGTTAGCGTACTTATGTAAGACATTTGTCTCTGTCAACTATCAAAGTTCAAAAAAGCCCTCTGGCAAAAGCGAAATCAACCTGAGGGGACTGAATGTAACCTATTTGGTTTAAATAAACTTATAAATTATAAATGGCTTGACCGTGTTAGTTAGTTTGTAAGGGCGAGGAGAAGCGTTAATGATATCAGTGGTAGCAAACTGCACCGGCCTTCTAACAAACATGAGGCATAGTCTGTTTTTTGACACGCTTCGCAAGCAAATGAAGATACTATTCTTTTCCTTAACAGTCTTTGAGTTTGGTAAATAGCTTGATTTCTTGGAGCATTTGTACTATTTGTTCAGTTTTTCTGAAACAAGAGAAGCTAATATTTCTTGTTTTTACAGAACTGCTATGTAAAGACAGCTTATTTACGATCTAAGAGTAGTCATTAAACAATGTTTACCTTTCCAAGTAAACAAGAAGTCCAATATTCCTGTAAAAACAGCCACATTAATTGCTTGGTCACTTCCAACTAAATGACTCGACTTAACGGTCTTAAGCCAAATAAATAATTTAAAAATATATAATTCCGATTCCGAAAACAACAAATGCTTTAAGTGAGAAGAAGACGTAAAATTGGTGGAATTTATAGTTTTCCACACTTAAGGAATACGTTTTTAAGTTTTTGTCAATTAAAATCTCTTTCCTTTAATTGTTGCTTTTCAACGATAATAAAAATCGTTTTGACGTTAGTGCTGTTGAACATCTAATTCATTCAAAGGTAAGCTTTCAATTCTAAATTAATAGCTTGAAGTTTCCTTACACTAAAGCAAAACATATTTTATCATACCAAAAAGCAATGAATATCGAGAATCCAAAAACCGCGGACGAACTAATAAGCGAGGATGAAACTGGTTTGCACTGAGCGATTTTCTGTTTGCGTCGCAGCAGAGAACTCATCTTCACTTGTCTTTAGTCAGTGTATGTACCGGAGAAGAAAAGGCTCAATCAACGATATTAGGGCATCCTCTTTTTTCTCGTTTATCGTCGAACGTCGACTAGGTCAAATTACCGTCTTCATAACTTCTTGAGAAGTATATATGAAATAATCCATATTTGAACTGCGGATGCAGATGAAAGCGAAGAATGAACATCGCAGTAAATTTCCAATTAAAGCAATTGGAAAGAAGATTGGAAAATCAGGGCCTCAACCGGCCCTGCGATGATCATTCTTCGCTTTCATCGACATCCGCAGTTCACATCACTTCACACCACGGGAAAATATGAAATCACTGAATAAATTGACCTCGCTTCCAATGTGTGGCTTTATAGCTCAGTTGGTAGAGCATCGCACCGGTATCGAGGAGGTCACGGGTTCGAATCCCGTTTAAGTCCTGATCTTTTCGGGGTTCTTTTTTCCAATTGCTTAAATTGGAAATTTACTACGATAATCTTCGCTTTCATAACTTCTTCTTTGAAAACGAAAAAATTTGGTTCGGTCGGACGACGTTAAAATGAGAAAAAACGAGACTGGCCTAACAGGTGAATCTGAAAGATTGATATCTGTCATATTCAGTCCGAGTCATGATACTGCCATGTATTTTTCGCATATCAGTTCTCTTAGTTTGGTTGTACATCAAAATAATATTCCCTTGTGAGTGATTTCATTTACTCTACATGTCCGTTTGACAGTTTATTGAATAAAAAAAAGTTTGGAGGCAAAGGGTCACCTTCGAAAAAGTACGACTCGTTTGTTGTCGGATCTCTATTCAAGAAATGCACTGCCGAGTAGCAGACATTACTTTGCCCTTTTGCTACAGTGCCAGCTTTGGAATGAATTTAGTTCCAGTTTATTAAAACTGTAGGTAGAAATCTTATTTTGATTATCAATGGTCAGCGGCCCTAAGTATTGTCGGTATACGCGCGCCAAATAGTCGCATTAATTATGTGTATTCAGCTTGAGTCGACAATTATTGGTATAGAGAACAACTTAAGAATATTACCTTTTGAATGCGAGCCAGTGCTAAGTAAAATGACATTATTTGGCCATACTTATGTTTTATTTATTTTCGGTCGAGCGCTTGAAATGTTTACACCATTTATTTTCCGTGTATTAAAATTTATACCTTATGTGCCTTGAGCAATATCAATCAAATGCCAACAGTTTGTGTTTTCATTATATCCATTTGCCAAATACCAAAAAAGCTATTTTCTTTGAGTAGGTCACTGTAGTTAGCGCGCAGTATATAAACCATGTTAATCAAATCTTTCTTTTACTGCTTAAAAGATCAAAATCCATACATAATTGACTTTTAAATACTTTATAATGTTAGTCTTTTTAAGCAATAAAGTATTTCTTTGTTGAAATGCGTCATACTACAATAACAACACTGAAGGAAATTAAAAAAAGAAATTAAAAATACAGAAAAACGGCCTTCATTCTGTCACTTGCTTGATTTTTTTGTGAATTTGAACTGATAGTTTTCCAGTCAAGGTAAATAAGGTCAATAAATAATGATACCTCGCCCTTTTTGGGCCTTAAATACCCGTATTACTTTGCAGCTTACGGTCATAATTAACAAAGAATATCAAAACCAGTAGTCTTAGTTACAAATGATCGGAAACAGCCAACTTTTCAACAGAAAAGTCATAAAACACGTTACTTACATGTAACAATTAACTATTTCTGACTGTTGTTTCGGACAATTTGTGAACACAATTTCAGTTAGACTTACCACAGGAAACTAAAAAATGAATAAAGAAAAACCAAATTTATAGTTCATTATTAAAGAAAGGAAATAGCTGGTGTAATGATTGATTCTAACACATTTCAATTTAAAATAAAGAACAACCGAGTTGATTTCAATAAACTTTATAATCCCTTGAAAAACGACAATCCCAAAGAATGAGAACACCTGACCGAAAAGTTCTTTTTATTTCCTTTGTAATCAATCTAGAATTTCGTCCCAGCAGTAGCTTGCCTCAGTACGGACTCATTGTTTTCGTGCCTATACAGGAAAACAGTTTAAAGCAATATCCTGTATGTGGACTGCACTTGTGCAATTTAAATTTATATGTTTACCTTTTAAACAAAATCCTGATTATTGGTTTCGTCGTCTTCCTCGCCCGCAGGCACAGAATTTTCCTCTTCGACCTTATTTTGACAATAAAAATCAGCTTAGACAGCAGCCTTTTGCTGGCTTTTTAATGGGTTTACTTCTGATTTAATTTCTTTCACGAACTTAACTGAATTCTAGCTTGTACATTTACAAGTAAAACCTTCCTTTAATTTCGGCGTTTTTGTTATTTTGTGATAATAAGAAAATACAGTGGAAGCGTTTTACCGTGGAATCTTTGCTTTTATCCCCTTTCGCTACTAAAATTCAGTTCCAGAATTAAGGTTCGACCGCTTGAGCAAAACTAATTACAAGGTCAATTTATCAACCCCCAAGAATTCGAGTGTATTTTCGGTGTCGATAGATGTTTCAAGTAATGTGACAATTGGCGCCAAAATATCACGCGGAGATCTGCCAAAGAACACCCTCACCCGTAAAGAAAGTCATTTGCTTCTTGCATTTGTGAGTACAAAGGCCATAAAAACAAACCCTATCTATTTATGCTTTTCAAATATAAATTAAACTCTCTTTGCATTAAAGACTAAACATAAATACTGGAACCTAAACTTTTTTTAAAAGCTGTATTGTTTAATATGTTGTTCTTTGAGCAAACTTTGCTTTGCCGCTTGAAGGCGACACCTTGTCCAAAAGAAAACTGTGGCTTTACAAGATGTTGCATAGATCCAATTTCTTAAACGATAATGGCAAAAGGAACTTTTCTGACGCATTTCTGTAATTACAAGTAAAACGCCGGGAAGCTTAACTAATTACCCGCCATAATTATGTCCATCTCTGAACTCAGTAGTTTCCTTATCGTTCTATTGTGGTAGTTTCAAGGACGTTGCCGCATTTAATCCAATATTGATTATATTGAAGATGAAATTTCAACATTTGAACAAATGAGGCATTAGCATCTTGTTAGTTTTCAATGCGATAAAATAACAAACTGACCGTGCACTTTGTTTATTTCGTTGAAACTGATGATTCTGGCGCCCGACAAACTGTACACTCAGGCGATCAGTGCTTCTCCGAAAGTGATGTCAGATGGATTTCATGTCCATTTCAGCTTTGAAATGTTTGATCACTTTTCACTCATTCTCAAGGATTCTTCTATACAAACAGATCAGAATTCTTAATATTTTGCTGGCGTTTTCTGAGGTATTACCGAATGAAATTTCACATCGGCTCGTTAAAAGTCTTGAAATTGACGCGACTCTATTCCAGTGAAAAGTCACGCAAGGGAAATTTCAAACAGCCACCAGAAATTCGGGAATTATCCTAATTTCCCAGATATTGTTATCATGAAGCCCCTAAGTAAATTTTACTCAGTTTCCGAAATATTAAAAGTCTTCCTTCACTCCTTTAATGATCTACCGTGGGAAATGAACAAATTGAATAAAGGAAGTACTGAAACGATGGATATTAAATTTCACAAAACACTTGATGCCACACACAGATGACCGAATTAAAGTTAGTATATGACACTCCAAGACTCGGAAATTTTGCGAAAAGAAACCGGAAAAGAAGACTTTATTTGCTTTTCATAGCGCGATGGAGTGAGTGCTAGCCGATTCATTATGTTAAAATAAATATAACGTTGCTAAATATCTTTAAGAATGTACTGTATGAAGGTTGTTTGATGGATTTTGAAATTCAGTTGAACACAATATTAAAACATGGCGCTATTATGCCAGCTGACAGTTTCGTCCTTTAGCTTGTCATTTTATAGACACTATATGTCCTTGAAAAGCGAAATTTAAATACGCAGAATTTTCGTGTAATAAATAGCTCTTTGAGCGATCACATTACACCAACACCATGTGCTAAATGCGTTTCGATATCTGTAACATGTTTCGAAAAAGGAATTTTTATTCCGTCACGAGGTTTTACAGTCGAGCTTTTCTCCCACATGACTTTTTTCTGTGGATTTTAACACGAAGGTCAGTACCTTTATCCAGAACAATTGCTTTGTAATGCAAGATATTTTAAGAGGTGGCCTGTTAAATTGAAATACAACTTTACAATAATTGCCCGAACTTATCTTCTGGCGATATGTTTCCCTGTGGTATCCAAAAAACACATCTCTTTCGCTCGAATATCAAATAACAATGAGAAGTTGCGAACTTTTCCCCAACGTGACTTTGTCGTTTTCCTTCAATTGAATTATCAACAGCAACTGTTTTCTCAGCTAAACGTTTGTATTGAAACAACGAAACTACAAACATGTCAAGAAACGGTTGCGACAAGCAAACAAGAAATATAAAGACGAGTTAAAGTTCGGGAAAGATAAATATTTGTCGTGAAGTACTCGAATGGAATTTATATTGCCAAAGCAATGTAAACAAGAATATTCCATCTCACCTCTTAAACGATCAAGATTGACAAACAATTTGAACAGCTTGAAAATTGAGAGATCTTGAATCCACGATGCCTGTAAAATGAAGAAGAAAACTAGACTGCGTTTCTCCAAAAAAAATTCGTTGGATTCGTTCCTGCCTGGTAACACACCTGACGATATGTAAGGACACAACAACTTGTTCCGCTCTTTGAATGACATATTTACAATGCATTTTCGCATGGCTTTGTGGGAACGAACTATAGTGAATTGTGGGAAGCCGTCTGTAAACGAGATTCATGGTCTTTTCGACAGATAGAGCGTTCCTATATTCCCAAATGTGCTTTCCTAAATATTTGGAAGCTGCTAAAGCACATTTATTGCGAAAAATAAAGCAAAATGTGGAAACTTGGCGGAAGGGAGCGAATATCATTTCTTTTGGGAAAAATATCTTCAGACGTATACTAAAAAAGGCGACAAGATGAGACAAAAAAGCTTTTATATAAATAAAAAAAATTAAAAATGGTGCAAAGATGAATTCTGTGACATCACAGTTCACAATACTGTCAAACAGACTATAAAAAAATCCACATCAATAGATTCATCTAGCCGCTCCATTCAAAATACACCAAAGTTAACATTTGAAAAAGTTCTTTCAATATTTTTACTAAGAAATTTCTCTAATCCCGGAAATTTTATTGACAATTTGGAGTTAAAAGCTAACCTTTCAATTGCTGAGTCTAACCTGCGACCAGGCGTCTTCTTGTTTTTTGAAGAGAATGGATAATAAGTAAGTAGGGAGGGCGTGATCGCAAGCCAAGCCGCGTCCCACATTAGCTCATATGTACCAAGGGACGTGCATTAAGAAATGCAGGTTCTTTTATTTTTACATGTAGTTTCTGCACATCAGGTTCTTTTTAGACTTTGCTATACTACCAAAGTCTTTTTAGGTATAAGAATTAATTAAATGAACGAAAAACCCCTGTTTCTCCTTTTCTGCCGCTGATCTTACAAACTTGAAATAAACGAAGATTTTTAAGCGGGGGGGGGGGGGGGGGGGGGGGTGCTGCACCCCCACCATACAATTTTGGGCAAACCAGATTTTTTGGGCAGAATGAGAAAATTTGGGCAAGGCAACTTGAGAGAATTTTTTGGCCAAATTGTTCACCACCCCCCCCCCCCCCCCCTGGCAAAAAATTGCCCGTACGCCTATGAATTACTGAAAACTTGAACTTACCATTTGTGGTTTTAAATGTTGAATTACTCGGACAACACGTGTTTTCACTCTAGTCTCATTTTATACTTCATGTAAGCTACACAAGATATACACAAGATAGTACTCTATGTAAGCTATCACAACATCTCCCCTTTTGAGTAACGAAACGTATAAACGAACTGTTACAACTTTGACAAGGTAACAAGGCAAATTGTCAAGTCTAACAGAAAAATGTCAAATCAATCCTAGGTTTTCTCTAACTTTAAGAGATGGTTTTAACAGTCTCTTAGGCCTATTTGCTAGCAATGGTGTGGTTGGTGCTGCCGGTAAGTTCACTTTGTGGTTGGGCTGATCAGTTTGTACAGGCATTGTGATCTTCTCATCAGCTGGTACTGGTTGAGTTTCTCTCGGATCTGGCATTGGTGTGAGGTGCACGCGATTCCTCCTCACGGTGCTAATAGGTGTCTTAACCTCATAAGAGCGTGGTGTTTCTGCTGCTTTAACTACTACTCCCGGTCGGTCAAGGTCTTTGACGTGCACTTCGGTGCCAGGTTCCAGTGGTGTCAGAGGTGTGGCCTTGTGCCTTAAGTTGAAGTTTGACTGTTGCTTCAACTTGCTTTCGCTTTCTCGTGCATGTAGCTTCTCTAGGTCTGGCCAGTGCGGGTTGAGCTCGGTGTGAAACATTGGCACACTGTTCCTTAACTTTCGTCCCATCAACAGCTGGGCTGGAGAGAATTTACAGGCCAGTGGTGTTGATCGGTAGGCAAGCAGACCTTTGGCAGGGTCTTTAGATTTCTGCAGGAGGTTCTTGACCGTTCGAACTCCGCGCTCGACTTCCCCATTAGACTGCGGAAATCTTGGACTACTGGTTACATGTTTGAATCCCCAATCTTTTGTAAAGTGTGAGAACTCTGCGCTGTCAAACTGTGGACCATTGTCGGACCTCAATTGCTCTGGTATTCCATGACGAGCAAAGATTGACTTCAGGGCTCTGATGACTTCTCCTGACTTTGTAGACTTTCTCAGGGCCGCTACTTCCACGTATCGAGAGAAGTAGTCAATGACAATCAGGTAATCCACCCCCTTCAATTCAAAGAGGTCTGTGGCTACGACTTGCCAAGGACGATCAGGCAAGGGTGTTGCAATGAGTGGCTCTGGCTTGTTTTCCTTGTGTAGTGCACAAGTTCTGCACTGCTGCACTAAATCTTGGATTTCTCTGCTCAGTCCTGGCCACCAGACAGAACTTTTGGCTCGCTCTCGACACTTAGCAATCCCTTGATGCCCTTCATGTATCTTGTCCAGGATCTCTAATCGCATGGACGATGGGACAACGATTCTAGATGCTTTCATAAGAATGTTCTGTACAACAGTAAGTTCACCCCTGCTTGACCAGTAGGGTTTCATAGCATCATTTACTGAGAACTTGTCAGCCCATCCTTCAGAACAATAGGTTTTAATCTGTCTGCACACTGGATCTTCCTCCTGAGCTTCTATAATTTGCTGCAATCGGGTATCTGAGGCTGGAAGTCCTGTGATCACACTTGCAACGTGTGCTGTCATGTCATCGTCAGCGATGGTAGGCTGAGGATCTGCATTCTGAGGTTGGAGCCTTGACAGTGCATCAGCGATGTACATTTTCTTTCCAGGGATGTGACTGATCTGCTTGAAGTTGAATCTCATCAGCCTCATTCTAAATCTCTGGATCCTGGGTGGGAGTTGGTCCAGGGAGTGGGTGCTCAACAGTGGTACCAAAGGCTTGTGGTCTGTTTCCACATAGATTGACTTTCCAATGATGTACTCCCATGATCTTTCACAGGCCCAAGTTAGCGCCAGAGCTTCTTTTTCTATTTGCGCGTACCTGGATTCTGTGGGTGTCATTGCTCTTGACAGAAACGAGACTGGTCTCCACGACTTGTCTGGTTGGAGCTGAAGTACTACTCCTCCTAGTCCGTAGGAAGAAGCATCCGCAGCTATCTTTGTTTCCTTGTTGGGATCATACAGTGCTAGTACTGGAGCTCTCATGAGATCTGCTTTGATTTGCTCGAAGGCCTGCTGCTGAGCGCTTCCCCACGTCCACTGGTTCCTTTTTTGGATCAGTTCTCTGATACTCTTTGTCTTGTCTGCAAGGTGATCTGAAAACTTACTGAGCTGGTTTACCATGCCTAGGAAGGTTCTCACTTCCTGGACGTTTGTGGGTGGTGGAAGGTCTGCAATTGCTTTGACTTTGTCCGGGTCGACTTCAATTCCATTCGAGCTAATGACATGCCCCAGGAACTTGACTTGTTTGGTGCTGAAGACACACTTGTCAAGGTTGAGCGTTACGCCAGCTTCCAACAGACGCTTTAGAACTGCTTCTAACCTCATGTCATGCTGCTGTTGGTCTTTACCATGGACTAGCACGTCGTCGATGTTGCACTCCACGCCCTCTAAACCCAACAGGATTTGGTTCATGGTCTTCTGGAACTTCTCTGAACCGGAGCTGATTCCAAAAGGTAACACATTGAAACAGAACCGTCCCCATGGTGTGATGAATGTTGTCAAGGGTCTTGACTCCCAGGCCAATTTGATCTGCCAGAAACCTGAGTTTGCGTCAAGTTTGGTGAAGACTGTGGAGCCTGCCAACCTTCCTAACGTGGTGTCAACTGCTGGAAGAGGATGATTCTCCCGCTTGACAAATTCATTCAGCTTACTTAAATCGACACACACTCTCACTTTGCTATTGCTCTTCGGCGTCACGACCATAGGAGCACACCAGTCGGTAGGTTTGTCCACTGGGGAAATTACTCCTGTCTCTAGCATCCTGTCCAGTTCATCTTTTGTTTTCTGGTACAGTGGAAGAGGTACCTTTCTTGGAACAGATATTGCAAATGGCTTGGCATCTTCCTTGAGTGTGATGGTGTACGGATTTTTCATTTCGCCGAGACCAGTGAATAGTTGTGGGTATTTGCTTTCCATACTTGTCTTGTAATCATCACTGCTGACAAAGTCAACTCTGTTAATCAACTTTAATACTTCTGCTGCATTTCTTCCTAGTAGAGGTCTCTCGAGATCTTTAACAACATAGATGAGCTCTCTAGTGGCTTTCTCATGCACACAGAGTTCGGCTGTGAATTTTCCCAAACAACACAGCTTATGTTTGCAGGGGCCCATGAGTGTCTTGGTACATTTGCTGAGAGAGGGCTTGGGCACTAGACTGTGGTACACACTTGGTGGTATTACTGTGACATCTGCACCAGTGTCCACTTTAAATTTGACTGCATGATCATTCAACTTGACCTCGGCCTTCCATGACTCCTTTGAGTTTCCTCCAACCATGCCTACTTCAGTGAGTTGGCCAAGAAAGAAGTCTCCTTGGAACTCGGTCTGTGAACAGCTAACTTCATCAACTTTCTTTTTAATCTGGGATTTACATGCTTTTGCCCAGTGTCCCTTTTTCAAACATTTGTTACACTTTGAGTCCTTAGCAGGGCATTCATGTTTAGAATGGGGTGTGCCCAGGCATTTGGTGCATTTTGTTTCAGGTGTCTTGCCTCCTAACTTAGGATTTCTGGGTGGCTTATCCTTCTGATCCTTCCCTTTTCCTCCTTTGCCCCTTCTTTTGGAAATCTGATCCACATTAACTGGGGGAGGGTCTGGTTGGGTGCCTTTTAGGATGTCTTGCTGTTTCTTAACTGCCTCCGATTGCCTGGCTTGGGTTACTGCCTTCTCAAGGGTCAACTTAGAATCTAGCTGAAGTTTTTCAGACAGTTTCTTGTCTTTTAACCCCACGACTATCTTATCTCGGATAAGTTCGTCCTTAAGTACGCCAAATTCACAATGTTCGGCGAGGCAATGTAAATCAGTAATGAAAGTTTCAACTGACTCACCCTCTTGTTGACATCTGAGGTTAAACTTAGCTCTCTCGAATATGATGTTCCTCTTAACAATAAAATGACTCTCAAACCTGTTCTTGACTAGCTCGTACTGCTCCGCATCGTCTGCAGTAAGTCCAAACGAAACCATTATGTCATCTGCTTCTTCGCCCATGGAGTAAACTAAGGTGTTCACTTGGTTTTCGCCGCTTTTTCGATCGAGGCCAGTAGCTTTACGAAACCTTTCGAAGCGCCGAATCCAACGTGTCCATTCTTCGGATTTGAAGCTGAATTTTTCAGGCGGAGGAACTTGGTAGTTCGCAACTGAAACCGCTTGAACTGCTGGTTGAGCGACGATCGCTGGTTGAGCAACGATCGCTGGTGCGTGATTTTCCTCGTCGGCTGCAGGCATTGGAGCTGCTTGAACCGGGGGAATTTCGCCTTCATTCGGTGCTGGGTCTCCCATTTTGTCGTTTTGTCTGAATTCTGTTCAGTTTAAACGTTTTTTTATGGACAACTAGGAACTCCCGACTGCCACCATGTTGAATTACTCGGACAACACGTGTTTTCACTCTAGTCTCATTTTATACTTCATGTAAGCTACACAAGATATACACAAGATAGTACTCTATGTAAGCTATCACAACATTAAATACCATCAAAGCGAGATTTCCTTTTAGATCTAAGTCAAGCATGGCCAAAAAATGATCATTCTATCTATAGGTAACTACTATCAAGTCGATCAGTCGAAATTTGATCGCGAAAGGGATCCAAAAGGCCAACAGTCAATTTCGAAACTCAATGTCGCTTTTGTTGTATTTAAACCGCTCCTTTCAGTAAACACATAACATCTATTTTCCGCGTTTACATTTGCTCCACGACATGAAAAGTAATTTTCACGAATCACGCGAGTGTCTTCGATTTGGGATTACTTATTTTCTAAGATGCATTTTTTGTTAAGTCAGGCGACTGTAGCTGTATTAAACTATCTTTTGATCGAGCAAGTAAAGCTAACTGAATATGCAGTTTCGTTTATTGCAGGTGTTTAACAGGGATGTGTAGTGCGGAAGCTGAACTGACCATTTATTCTGTTAGGAACATTTCTCTCGTGAAGCTAATTTCCTCCTCGTTTTTGCAAAGTTTAATTAGCAATGATTATCGTAATTTGTGGCTCACGACTTTCAACCAATGACTTACGAGAAAAACATGTCAGGAACAGACATGTCCAAACAAAATTTTCCCTTAATGACAAATGCAGTTCATATCTTAACAGGAAAGGCGGTTAGAAAATCAATGATTTTAATTGCAGGAAAGCGAAACCAATTTTTTGTTGTTTAAAACAACAGTACTTAAGCAAAATATCGCAATGTTCTTGTGCATGTTATTTGTTTCTGGAATAGTCTATCATACTCATTACTGAGTGTCAGAGTTTGGAATTTTATCGAATGTCAAATCATCCCGTTTGTATATTTAAATTCTCAACCCATTTAAGTAATCGAGTAAAGCTTTTTAATGCATATAACCAATTCAATGTAAACAGCTAGCACGAAATAAAACAGATATGGAACAGATATCGCTTTAACGCTTTGGTTGAAATCAGACACAGAAAATTTAAAAGCATTTGACATTTTCCCAACTTTGATTTCATGGCTAAACCACTGCCCACCTTTTTTAGGTGTCTTTGCTTTCGAGTTCTGACTAGGAGTATTCTACTTCCGCGAGGCGTCGAATGTTCAAATTTCTAGTTTGTCGAGTATCTGATCGGCTCGTCGGTCACAATACACATTGTTCTACAAATCTCGCTTCATTGCTTTACTGAGCACAGCGTCTGCATTACGTCAAGTTAATTTAGAATTGACTCACCTAATCATGTTTATCAACAACAACTTCTCGAAACTTCTTATGGACAAGAAGTATTTTCTATTACAGTGTTTAAATTTTTGTTTGTCGGGGTTCCCAGGTAGTGCAAATATTTTCTTCAGAAGTCTACACAAAATTACACGGCGTAAAGGTTGTGTCTGAGATCAATATTGACTTAATAAATTCTGATAAACTGAAGGCAAACATTGAGCTGTAAAAGTACAGTATTACAAGCAGGACTCCAAACAGTGTTCATTGACTTCCACTATCAGAGCGTGAGAGCTGTTTTAATCTATTTTTGGCTGCAGCAGTATTTTATGTTTTCTCGAATCACGCTAAGTAGGCAGATGATGTGGAAAAAGTCAATTTTCAGATTCTAGTGTTGACTGATTCCTATGTACTCATTCGCTATTCTTATAGTACTGGTGCATTTTTAAACGACGGACTGAATTCAAAGGCATCAAGCGAACTCATAGAAAGTTATCTTATTGTATACAAACAAAAGCGATGAGAAGCCTTGGACTAAGAATATGACCTAATTTTACTCTGTGGTAAGCATACTTTCGAGTAATTTTTTGAAACGTAATTTAGGGTGTTTAGGTCAAAGATAAAGAAATTTGGTCATGTGCAGAAAATGAATCCTACCTCAGAAGGAGGGAAGACTTGATATGGGAAAGACTCGCTTCAAATGAAACTGATAGATTGTTGACAGTGTGAAAACCTTTAAGATGTCCGAATGTCTCAAAGACTTTCCAAAATGACATACACAAGAATTATTGAATAACTTGGCGAAAATAAAAAATTACAAGGGCGGCAAATACCTTTGAAGTCCTGGTCAATAATTTCATCACTTGTGAATCATTGTCGCTGGTGACATCAGTACCGGTACAAACGAATTACTTAGAAATATCCCAATGAAATAAGCCGGCGTTAATTTTCCCATATCCTGTTTTCGAGTTGAGAAGACGTTTCTCAGTATATGGCATTGAAAAGGAGCCTGAAAAAATCTAACAACTTTCAATTCACCCGTCTACTCTCTTGTTCTGAAAACTATTTTTGTTACCGCAAATTGAAAAATGTGTTCAAGTAATTGTCCCAAACAAAGCAATATGAAAATAATTCCGTCAAATATAGCGGAATTAAATAAAAGAATATTAATAAAAGGCTGTTTGTAATCTTAAATACTGGTTTGGTCGAGCGGGAAGATTATGCATTAACAAAGCAATACACTGTCATTAATGAAACTGCTGTCGGGTAAAATGATATTTGACATTTGAGCAGAATTTCATGCGTCTATCTTATTCATCTTTTAATCAAGCGGCCACTTTGAAATACTTAACAGGAGTTAAGTGAAGAGGAAATAGATGTGAAGTTGTTAATTTTCGGAACAGTAACTACTCGTTCTGAGTGGCCAAGCTTAGAAGGCGTGGCGTGTTGTTAAAAGAGTATTTGTGAATAGCTCGAGCCACCAGTCATTACATTAGATCACTATTGTTCGTAGGAAAATCTGTCCACGCCCTTCAGCTGAAAGAAATGCTAAATACCGCGGGTTATTTTGAGACAAAGTATTCACATCAAAATTTATGAAGCGGTCAAACATGTCAAACAGCGGTCTTAACAGCCTTTGTTGTTATTGTTCTCGGCCAAATAAAGAAAATACAAATGCTACTGTCGTATTTTGCCTGTAAATTCACAGTTTTTTTACGAATCTTTAAATGATGGACACAGGTTACTTTTATAACAAAGCAAACTTGATTTTGTCGTTTTCTCCATCAATTGTCTAAACTTGGCTTTTATGTTTCTAATTTTGCTTGAACATTAACGAAGCATTCCTGAGTCATGGAAATCTGCTGATCGATTGTTGTTTAGTCCAGGAATTCCAGTTGCATTTTTTGAGGAAACCTTATAATGTGCTTAAAAAATACTGTTGATAACATAAATTTTAAGCGAAGAGCTCAGAATCGTACTTTTTCTCTACACATAGCATTACTTAGTTGGTGAATCAATTTTAGAACGATCGAAAGCAACTGGTATTAACAGCACACAAGACATGACGTTTTTTACGTTTTCAGCATTACTTATAGAAAATTTCCCAACCCGCTGTCTTTGATACAAGACAGCGGGTTGTCCTACTTTTCTTTAACATTATGTTCAAAGAACACGGCAAAAAAAGCGAGATATCCGTCGGTAAAATAATCCGTACTGCTTGCCGCATTTTGCCTTGTAAAGAATTTCCCGCGGCTAGTGCTTATTCGCTTGTTAATAAGCCACTACTATAGTGAAAGGCAAGAATCAGAACAAAGCGGAAAAGTTACAAGTAGTTCGGTCTCAAAACACCTGCTATGTGATCATTTTCAGTTTCTGATAATCGATTAACTCTCACTTTTAATCTCTTCGCTGTCTTTAATCACAAAATATCGTCAGGCACTTTATCCGTGCATGAGCACGCTACAGCAGTACTATATATACTCGTTAGAAGGAGCAGCAATAATTTCCAGGTAGATGTTATTTAAAGGTAAATAAGAAGCCAACACCGCCAGCCTGGTTCCTTTTGACATTGATATAAATTAGATGAAGGAACGAAGACCCTTTAAGCTTGTAATATAACGTATATTCATCATTTCCTGCCCATGTGGACACGTGCTCTCTTCTGGAAGTGCGCGTCTTTTGGCGGTGCTAGTAAAAGTAAATTTACAAAAAAGTGCAAAAAATGCTTTAAATTACTAGCTACTGTAAGAAAAATCTTTTTAAAAGTTACGCAGTATCACCTTAAACGAGGCCCCTTTGTTAAAAAGCTTTCCCTTGCTATTAAAATCATACCCAGTAGAACACCCCAAAACTGGAGAGAATCGTATAATAATAATAATAATAATAATAATAACGGCTTATGTGCTTTTATACTTAGGGCGTTTTATGGACACTGGTTTAGCCGTCATTAGTATAATTCGATTGTTGATTTTAATATCTCGGTATCATGGGATTTGTAATTTTATAGAATTTTGAACTTCTATTATCAATTATCTAATTTTTACTTCTATTATGTAAGTAAGTTATTTTTGTTATTAGTATTATTACTTTATATAATAAATATTGTAATAAGTTCCACATGGATGCATGTAAGATTCGAGTTTTATTTCTCAATAAAGGTTGATTTTGTTTTATAATAATAATAATAATAATAATAATAATAATAAATAATAAAATCAACCTTTATTGAGAAATAAAACTCGAATCTTACATGCATCCATGTGGAACTTATTACAATATTTATTATATAAAGTAATAATACTAATAACAATAATAATAATAATAATAATAATAATTATAATAATAATAATAATAATAATTATAATAACAATAATAAATAATTATTGGATGAGGTTTTTAGTGATATCCAGAATTATCAAGGGCGAGGTAAGTGTTATCAGCCGAAGCCGAGGCCTGAGGCTGATAACACTTACCTCGCCCTTGATAATTCTGGATATCACTAAAAACCGAATTCAATAATTGTTTTATTATACACAGATTTCTCAAAAGGAAATGTTAAGAACTACTCAAAAGGATGTCATACCTCAGTACAGTGCTAACTCCGTCTTTCTTCGGATTCTGTAATTTTCATTTTCATGAGGAACTCTTGGAAAACTGCCTCGCTACTTTCATTTACCTTTCATTTTTTTCAATTTCCCGATCCAGTAATGAAGCAAATCGAGCCATTATGGAGACTCTCGATGTCGAAGACGCGACGACGATCGCTATTGATGAAACGACGATCTTGGAGATTGAAGCGACGATTTTCAAATTATTGCATTCAGAAAAAATATTGGCCAGTCAGACCTAAAAGATTTGAATATGAAAATTATAAATCATTTGATCCACAATCAAAGCTGAAATGATCTTAAAGGTCCGTGTGCGCAAAACAATTCTTGACATAAAAGCGACGATTTCGTTGAAAAGGCGACGATTTGATGAAAAAAGCGCGACGAAATCGACGTACGCGCGTACCCATAGAAAGGCTCATTATTTTCAAGTCGGTCGCCCAGTGCGAGCTATGCGACCGCGCTCATGACAAATAACCCCTTCAGCTATGCGACCGCGCCCATGACAAATAACCCCTTCAGCTATGCGACCGCGCTCATGACAAATAACCCCTTCAGCTATGTGACCGCGCCCATGACAAATAACCCCTTCAGCTATGCGACCGCGCTCATGACAAATAACCCCTTCAGCTATGTGACCGCGCCCATGACAAATAACCCCTTCAGCTATGCGAGCGCGCTCTACACATGAGATGCTATTAAAATTATTTCAGACCAAAGTCATCTTACATCAAAGAACCAGGAAGTCAAGAAAATTCTTGTCAAGAACTTCCGTATTCTGACCGATTACCTAACTACAAAGGAAATTTTCAACACCAAGCTTTTGTGCGTTTATCGTCGGGATACGAGTCTCCGAGACATCCTGGTTCATAGCACTTTGTCGTCTCGCGCTGATCATACCCAAGACACACCAGCGGGAACATTTCCTTGCCGCAGACCCCGGTGCCGCCCATGTGACTTCACGGGAAGGACGGAAACGACCAACAACGTCAACGGAGATGTTCGGTTTTAAAAGGGAAGGTTGAACTGTACTTCGGCTGGCGTAGTCTATGTCATCATGTGCCAGCGCTGTTACAAGTTGTACATTGGCGAGACTGGTCGAAGGATTGCGGATCGTTTCTGTGAACACCTGCGTTCAGTGGAGGGTTTCAAACAAAATCCCCGCTACCAGGGGGTGGGTTCTCCTTTGCCGAACACTTTACCTGAACACAACCAGGTCCAGGACATGCGAGTTTCTGTGGTAAGGCAAGTGAAAGGAGGAACGGCAACACGACAGCCCCAGGAAAGACGATTCATCTTCCATCTGGGTACACTAGCCCCTAGGGGCTTGAACATTGACTTTAAGTTTATTTAATTCGTCTTTTAAAATAGAGAAAAGGTGCTTGTCAAGTGCACCAACGCCATTGTACGCGCTTGCATGAACACTAATGTTCGTAAACTTCCAGTTTTATTACCAGCGACGTTTCAAAATAAAACATCGCAGATTTCCCTTTTTGTTTGTTTGAAGCTCTTAGATCATCGTACTGTTTGAATTCCTGATCAATGTTTTGTAGATCGTCACTATGCAAATTTCTTCATCTAGCTTGTCTGATTTGGCTACACTTTCCTTTAGTATACGAGATAGTGTTGGACCTAATTTCCATTTGTAAAAGTTCCCAGAAAATTTCTTTATCTTGGATACCTTTCTTTTTTTGTGGATATAATTCACCGATACCTTCAGTGTACGGCCTCTGGGAGTTTCTTGTGGACAATTAAGCGACAGATAGATTAGTTTATGTTCTGGAGCTATTGATGTCTGAATGTCTACCTTTTGTGAAACATATTTTTTCAGTTCCTTAGACATTAGAAAGAAGCTAGTCTATCCTCGATTTGACTTTCATAGCCTCTGAGGAAAAATTTCCTCTCAGCTCCTACATTTATTATGCATGCAGATGTATTAATTATACATACGCCCTATTGTCTTTTAATACAATGGCCAGCTCCCTAAGGCACTGAATAATGCATTAATAATTAGCTGTTATTAACCGATCGGGAGGTCTGTATGGGAGAACCTTGAACCTTGACCGAGGTCGTGAGCACAGACCGAGCGCAATGAGATATTCCCATAGAGACCGACTAGGCTCGGTTAATAAGACGTTTATTATATGGCCAAACGGAAACCTAAATTTGCTTAACGACACTGCTTCGTTCTCGCTAACGTTTTGTTTGCGAACGGCGATGAGCTGAACTTAAATTTGCAAAGTTTGGTCGTATCTTTACTTTTTATTCTTGTCAAGCTTTTTTAATTTTCCATTTAGTATTTTTAGAGAAAAAGAGGACAATGTGTTTCTGTTTTGTTTGCAACTTTCTGACCCCAAAATGCAACTGATTCAGAGGGCGAAATCTAGACCGCGGTCAATATCGATTTTAGCCAATAAAATCGCGAATTCGCTAGTTTCCAGTCCACTTGAGACACGGCCATATAATAATTACTAGTTACTGTACATCTCGTACGTTTTTCCCTCCCTTTTCTCTTTCTCCACTACTTTTATGTACTCAGTCCCTTGTTCTTTTCTTATAATTTTTTCCGTGCACAGCAACCAGGTTTCGAACCCTAAGCCTACGCATACCTCTGTCGGATTCGACGACGAAGGGCTAACGCTCGAAACGTCAGCTCTTGAATCTCTTTACGGTGGCCAATTGGCATTATCAACCCAGTTGATAAAACCAAATTATATTGTTATACTTCCCACCGACGCAGCACCACAGTTTCTTTAGAAACTTACCCCCTCTATTATTGTCTATACCACTACGCTACGACGTTCAGTTAAAAAATTCTTGGTTGATAAATTATTTTTATTTGTTTGTAGCTCATGCAGACAAAGAAAAATTAACATAACAATTTGTTTATTTACCCGTTTGTTTCTCACTGTAGGAAAACACGCAGAGAATTTCTTCTTTATTGGTTCCCATGGAGAATGAAGAGGAAGCGTATTTGCATTTCTTTCCCTTCCGTTAAGTCGTCTTCGAATTTGCCGAGAAACCAAGGTCAACATCCTTATTATGGTAGAGGAAAGGACAAAGATAGCCTCATTTTTACTCGCACATTACCTGGAACACGCATCGTACAGGAACATCCGAGATGTCTTCGAAAGGAGTTATTGTGGCGTAAACACTATGCAGAATATCATTTTTGAAATATAATCAGAAAAGTATGTACATGTCGCCGACCTATGTGATGTCCGTTGGGACCCATAATCTTCGTTCCACTGTGTGTGTTGACCGATTGATTGATGAATCGATTGATCGTTTGCTTTCGTTGTATTGCGCGGGTAACCTGAATTTCAGCCTTCCCTCTGGTCGCTTAATCCTTGGTAATAAAGTCAAATCATGACGCGAAACAGCCACAAAGGTAAGCAAGCCATTTATTGTAGCTTATTGTGTATTTTGTCTTACTGAATTAAAATACTTGATGACCCAAACTACATTTTACAGCTAACCCCAAGGCCTAAATCACTATTTTAAACCTTTTCTACGTGTATTTCTACGTATTTAATTTTAAAACACAGTGAAATCGCCCTAAATTTTTAGACGCGAAATTTTTTCTAGGTCTAAATTTATTTAACCTATTTTTCACGCGATTCTACACAAATTCCGTTAAATTTTCTAAGTTTACTACTATTTTGGCTCTCTATTGTTCCGGCTATTGTTTTCAATAAACAAAGAACTGCATGCATAATAAATGTAGGTTGCTGTGCGGAAATATTTGCCGCCTCTGATGAATAAAAGTTTGGATATCAACGAAGTCAAGCATATCCATCGTAATCAAAATGGCGTTTCTAAAATTTGTCGCTTTCCAGGGAAATCCACCTTTCTTCGTCTTCCTTTGTTCAATGATTAAAGTTATTACTTCAGATTTGTCAAGAACTGTCTAAGTATTAATTACAATCTATTTAGAATCAAAGAGACATCTTATTTGTAATGGAATGCTCTAGTTTCTGCTCCAAAGACCCAATGACAATTTATTTTAACTTGCTGATGCTTTAACGCAATCGTTAATTATGACAAAAATAAAAGATATTTTATCAGTAACCATCCTAGAAAATACGTGGGTTGTTTTCATCTGTTTACGCTTTGATGGTAAACTGGGTCTCAAGCCACAAATGTAACAACGCCCTCAACTGTAACAAGGTTTGATCTCAAGTGTGTTTGATCCACAAATCAGACAAATGCATTAACGCTTTCAACTGAAATAAGATTTTACCACAAATTCTCTCAATACCAAGCAAAGTGTTCTGCAAAATGATTATTTTGAGAATAGAGTTCGTAGTAAACACTGCCCTTTGGGTAAGTAAGCAGGATTTAGAAGCAGGATTTAGCAACGGAACACATATTCAATTTAGAGTAGTGTAATGAGGGGCGAAGAAATATCGACATTAACTTTGTAGATTTCGAAAAGGCATTTGATGTCCATAGTAGCAGCTTACGGAAAATACTATGGCACTATATGGAATTCCAAAGAAAGTTACCAACATCATCATAGCTGTACGAGCCGGGGGGCAGGGGGAGATGCAGCTCCCCCCAGTTTGGAAAAATTTCGACATTTTTCGGGCAGAACACTAAGGATTCGGGCATCAGCAGTTGCAATTTTTGGGCGGTTGTATACCTGTTCAATGCCAACACATTCGGAAATTGTGTATTTTTTTCGGTAGGGAGGGTACTGCCCCTCCACGTCCGAAGGTGCTCGTACGCCTGTGAACATCATCAGTCTATTGTACAACAACTTCACCTGCTGCATTCAGAACTGGAGTCTGAGCATTACTGTAAACTCGGGTGTGTCTCACTTGTGCGTGAGTGAGTGAATCAGTGAGTGAGACAGTGTGACAAATGCGGCAACTCCCTGAAGTGTTATAAGGGTTTGATCACAAATGTAGAGACTTCCCAGGCCATGCATCTTTTATACCGGAACTTATATTTGTTTTAAGGATGTTCCAACTTTAACCGGGCGCCTGGGGCGCCGAAACTGCATGGGTAAAAACAGCGACTTTGCGAGACACAAATTAAAATCTAATTTCTGTTTAAACTATTTTTCCTTTTATTACTATTTTTATTATATAGTCTAACCTTTATCTATTTATCTCTTTGCTAAAGTACAATTTAATTAATAGTATCTAACAAACAAAGGAACAATTCTCTCAATCAAAAAAGCAGCTGACATAAAAGACCTCTCAAGCAGGAGCCATTACCAAGAGGAACCCATTTGGTAATGGGCTCCTCTCTTACGTCATTGCAAGGGCCATTTGTTAGGCATGCGCAGTGAATTAAACCTGAGCACATGGTAGCCATGTTGTGTCGGCTGGCGTTATTGATTTTCGAGCACCGAATATTCGCCGTGTGGAGCTATATGGTGCATTAAGTTTGATCAAGATTGGCTTATCAATAATGTCGACTTGTGTGAATATTTTTCACAAGATGTAAGAGTCCTTTCAACACTCAAACCAGAGAACCTCGACACGATCAAACGACCATCTGTCAGCTTTATAATCCGAAACCAGAAAGTTTATAATTATCACGCAGATAGACAGATTTGACAACTTGAAATATATTATTTACACGTTTCGGAAATCACTAAATATCGCTAACCTTAGTCAAAATTAGTTAACCTTAGTCTTGTTCGTTAAATGAAATTTCCAGCTCCTGTCAGTCTTACGAGTTTTTAATCCTCTTTTTAAATTAATCTATTTGACTTATTAGTTGTTAACATTCCATGTCACTAAATGCGCAATTGCATTTTTTTTCGTGTTGAGCCAACTAAGGAAGCTGTTTTTAAGTTTTCTCTATACATGAGGACTGTCTTTTCTTAACTTAAATCTCGTTTTAATCCCCTCAACACTGATTTATTTATTTCGCGACTACATTAACAACCATTCACGTAAGGTCTCGGGTATGCGTGTGTGTCCGACTCAGGCTTTTATGGATTTCCATCAAATCAAACAGGTGTAAAATACTTGACTTTATTTTACTCTTTGCTTTGCAAAACTGCGTTCTTAACAAGTTATGTTTTGCCCGTCAAACGCAACTATTTTTGTTCATATCAGCCTGGGAACTCAATTTTTATCCTCCCATTTCCTTTGAATTCTGGTCTAATCTCTATGCCTGTACTAAGCAATGGAAATCTTGCATTCAAGCAGTCACCCCACTGAATAAGGTCGAATTGATTGTCTACGCAATACGTTACGGAAAGGGCGTTTGGGAAAAAATAAACCAAAGTTTTTGCCTTTTTGTTCAAATTCCGTGTCAATATGCTTGAGTCCCAGCTGTCCTTGCTCCTGTAGGGTGTGCAACATTGCTATTTCTTCGGTGTTTATCTTCCTTTAGGACACTATTTATTTTGAGTTCCCTTCACTCAGAAAGCAAATTTTTACATGGTAGAACTGACTTTGTACACCGTAACATTGTGGCGCTATAAACCAAATCCTTTCTTCCACTTGTCAATCAAACCATTGAAAAGTTAAGGCAAGTAAAGATTAGCTAATTGGTAGTCACGTGATAATATGTTTCTGACACCGATATCACGTGGAGATTAAAACGTACAATTTTATGCAAAGATGATAGGTATATCATTTGATATTTTAACTACGTGTGATGTCTGTTTCTTACTTAACTGATTTATTTTATCCTTCGGTGAAGAGAGGGAAAGTTTTTTGCTCGGGTGATAAAATGTACAACTTAAAATTGCTCTATTGCTCTTGTTTGTCCGAAGCTTCGTCAGGACTTCCGGTAGCTATTGTCTCTCGTGCTTCTTGCCTCCATTTCATGCGCCTGTTTTGGAACCACACTTTGACCTGATTATCAGACAAACCCAACATGGAGGCCAACTGATGTCGATCAGCTTTTGTTAAATATTTCTGAAGCTGGAAGCGCTTTTCCAGTCCCTTTCTTTGTAGATTAGAAAACACTGCTCTGGTCCAGGGCCTCCTTGGTTTTCTCGGTTTTGGTTGGCCGGGTAGCACTTGTCCTGGTACTGGTTTATTGAGAACTGTAGCACTGTAATCCCCGTACATTCCTAGAAGCAAATTAAAGTGAATAAAAATCTTTAGTAAAGATCATATAGAAGACTATAGATTGTAGAGCAAGGAATCTTTCTGACCAACTTGAGGATAATTCTTCACTGTGCCCTTGGGCAGTTTAGAAGCGGGACGGATACTTGTTTGTAAGTGTCATGAAAATGAAGCAATGGTTCACAAGCTTTATGATAACTAGTGTGCAATTTTCCTGGAAGTAATGACTTAGAAAATGTTTTGAGTTCTGTCATAGATTTCCATGATAATGATCACCCTAGTGTGTGCAGTAAGATAAATGTCATATCTTTCCTGGTAATGAGTGGTATGTGTAGTGTGGCTCTCGCGTGTTTCAAAGCTATTGACGATGAGAACTTTGATACTGATCAGAAATTGCCTCCAGTGAAATAAATCCCATATTTTACCTGCTAATGAGCTGTATGAGTAAGGGGTGTGGCTGTAACACGCTTCACAGTTGGAATGAAGTAACGATCCGCACAGGAAAGGTTGTGTATGTGCAGTCAAATAGGGTGAAGCCCAGTAAGTGGTATGAAGATGGTCACATGTGTTAGGAACCATCGAATAAGCGCCTGAAAAAAATAATAGCAAAATTAACTTGGTAATATATTCTGCTATGAATCTATTGGTCTTGGAGAAAAACACGAGTGAATACTTCATGAACCAGCGGAAATAAAAATAGGTTGGTGTAGCTTAAATCTTGTAGAACAATAGGTAATCAAAATGGTTTGTCATGTGTTGCAATGTTCTGATTATCATGGATAACTAACCCGTTTGTTGTACGCTTTAATATCTTACAATGCTGCAACATATCTAGTCTAAATGAAATAGCGGATTCATTTCCTGCATCCTATCATCTCGGTGTCATCAGAAGAAACTCGATTTACTTTTGTAAGCCTCACGAGTAAATGAAAAAATGAATGGATACATTGTCACAGATGTTTCGCTAATTTCGGCCATGAAAAAGAGAAAAACATTATCACTAATATTCTACATTATATTCCACCACCTGTTAACGCAACTTGGGACGATACTTGTAGTGACCAATGAAGAAGAGTACCAGAACGAATTTGCAAACAAAATTACAACAATTCTCGAGTTGTGAAATATGATCAGTCCAATTATTTGTCTAGTCAGTGTGATGTTTTAATCGAAACCAAAGAGGATTATTGTAGTCTCTTGTGAGGACTGATCGCATATTTATCATTTGTCTATTACTATGATTTTGTCTCGCTGCTTTTCTTTTCAAAAAAGTGTACGATGATTCGTTGCACGAACGGGTCAACGGTGACCAGTTTAAAAGTTTTTGAAGGTGAGAAATGATCGTCACAGCAAATTTCCAATTTAAGCAATTGAAATAAAGAAGCCTGAAAAAAATCACAGCTTCAACGGGAAGCTGTGATGATCATTTGAATCATTTCTCACTTTTTTCTACATCCGCAGTTCATATATGAACTAAATCAAATGCTCCGTCTTTAAAATTTTTTATGAGTAATGATAACAACTTCAAACCTCAGATTGCTAAGGATTTAGGGAGCTTTTGCTAAAGGAAGTTAGGAAAAATAGCCAATCCACAAGAAACCATACATAACCTTAGAATAAATCAACTAACATACACTTGAGTACGCGTATCGAAAGCAATTGGTCATTACTTGTGCTTTGCATTTCCATGCTGGGGTTTGGCTTAAGAATTTTCCTTCTTTTTCATGACCAAACAGGAATAAAACTTAAAGCAATCCTAACACGTTTGCACAAGTTTCCTCGCGCGATTCATGCTGGCTGCATTTATTTGCTTCAAGTTTTGATTGGATTACTGGATAGAGTATGTTCTTTTGATTAGTTCAAAGTAATTACTTAGTTTTGGTTTCACGACACTCAATTGAAACTCACTCTTATCAGTTCAATTCTTAACTATTATAAGCTTTCGAAGATACTTGTTTCACTGTAAACAAAACGAATGATAAAGGTGTTCTCAATATAAAAATATCACAGCCAGTTGCAAAGTTGAAGGTATTTTGCTGTGACTTGGCAGCTGAATACTATTAATATGCTTGTTGTTTTGCCATTAGTACTGTAACAACATCAGTCACATCTGTATCATAAGAGGTGATTAAATATGCTATTTAAAGAACAAGGGATTACAACATATGACCTATTTTTATATCGTTGTTTTTCCTTGGTATATGGGAGAACTTGGTAAAAATAACTTGTTTTCGATAACGTTGAAAGCTCGCACAGCTGTACGTGCATATTAAGGAGACAAAAACAGATATTTTGTTGTGATCTTTTGGCGTTTGGACTGCTGGTTAACTAAAACAAATCAATATCACAATTTATAACGATGCACTGAAAGCAATGTGTTGAAAAAGCAAGGTTTATATGAAAATAAACAATTTGGGGTCTAAAGTATACCAATTTGATCACTATCTAATTGCAGCCTTCTTGTGTTAACAAAATTGTTCTAACTCTGTTATGCGTGGGCCACGGATTACTTGAATTTACTTCAGTGCAAATGTGTTGTCACTCAACGAAATAGAAAGCAACTTACCACGGGCCAAGCGGTTTTCAATGAATCATTTATCGCCTTTTTATTTTTTAACCAGTTATCACTATGTGAAACAATATATATTGTAATTAGTGCATTAGTGTTATAATACATGCTACTCACCGCGAAAAGAAGGCTTATTTTCAAGTCCTCTAAAAAACGTGTCTTTCAGGGTAAAAACACGTGTCACCATTCAAATGAAAAGCGTTCACTCCAGGTTAATGGCAACCTTTCAAATTCTTCGGAACGCTGTTGCGTTTAGTGAGGTCTGAAGCTGAAAGATTTCTTCTAATTGGGTGGTCATTCACACCTACAACAACTCAGACAAATCTGACACAAAATGCCTTTTAACGTCATTTGCGCAAATTTTCTCACGCCAGGTTAAACGATCTCGTGAGTTGGTCGCCTCTATAAATAGTTCTTTGTGGGTTTTAAAAGCCAGAATAGTTTTTGTTATGCAGTAATAATATTTGTCTTTCCGATGTGCTGACGACTGATGTCCATTTCACCTTTTATCGCATTCATAAAACAAAGCAACACAAACAAGCAAATGGATTTTAGAAAACTGATTCAATCTATTACCGCGCCTCTATTGTAAAGCCTTTTGTTGATCTGTCGTCCTTGATTTAATTCATCTTCAACTACATTCTTGCAGGATTTTTTCGACAAGGTGATGTTCACTCTCGACTACAAAGGAATTAGCGTGTAATCCATTTCTAGCTGGTTGCATTAGATGATTTGTGTATTTAAGTTTTGTTTGAAGGCAGTGCGAGGCGTGGCGTTTTGTTTAATGTCTGAGAGCTATTTCAAGCAGTGGAGGCTTACGGTTTGGTTAGAAATGCAATACACCGCCAACAGAATGTCTTCCGTTTAGGTGCTACTTGAATATGTCAGTTTAAAAATCCGGAGCATTTCTCCTCTCCAACTTCCACGCCACAAAAACGCCACACTTTTGAGAGCAAAGCGTTTTGCTTCCCGGCTACATCACCAAGCGACAAGTTCGGACAACGAGCCTGTCGTCAGCTCTTTATTAATAACATTATTTTTGCATATTTGTGTTCGTTTTAGAAACCACAATAATGGTAATCAAGTGATAAATTAAAATACCACCAAAAGCAGCTGCTTTTGCAGAGTACAAAAGGAAACGAAAGGCGATAATCTTGTGTTTTGGAAGCCTTTGTCTGCAAAGATTACAATACACGGCGTTTTCAAGTTCTCATATCCGATTTAAGTTCTTTTCTCTTGATGAAAAGTGCTCAAAAGTTATTTTTTAAATTGAACGGATTAACAGACTCAATATAAAACGATACTACTTATCTTTTGAAATAAGAGCACAGAGATTAGTAGTTCGTGCTTATTCATTCTGTATAACTGTTTGAACCAGAAATTCTTTAAATCATGAAGCCGGCTGCAACATTGGAACTTGCATTATAGAGCCCAAGTAGGACCATTAAATATTGCTAAACTTATGACTTGTTGAAAGCCAAATAGCATGTATATTTCATTAGTCGTATTTTCAAAGTGTACTCAGCTAAAGGAATATCGTTCAACTGTACTTTAAACAACAAAGGGAAGGTAACATTCATGGTCTGTTACATACCTTGGTCTTCATGAACAATAAACTATTTTTGCATCACTGTAGGACCCTGTAGGGTTTTTTTTTCACACTTCGTTAAATGAAACTTGGGAGTTTTCATTTTTGCCTCTCTTGGAAGTACAAAGAAAAAGCCGTTTACTTAATAAAGAAACAGTTCTGCACACAGACTTTAGTTATAGACATTTATCGTTCAACCATCCTGTAAAATTGTACCTCTTCTTCAATAGGACGAACATAGCCGAGTGAACTATATATTCAGATATCTAAACGAAGCATTTCCTATTGCTTTAACTTTGAATAAAGTTGAAACGCTCAGAAAGTTCTCAAACCTGTTTTGGAGAAATGTACATCTTCAAGTCAATCCCAAAATATCTCAATCGTAAACACGTCGCCATCCTATCAACGATGAGCCAATGCTATTCCCGTTCAATGAGTTTACCAATTAAATATATAATATAATCATGGAAAAGATATCCTAACTGATACAGCTAGATTTTTACTAGAAATTTGAATTGTTTAGTGTGAAGCTTTGTTTGGTCAAAGGTTTCAAGCTTTCAAACGGAGATAATATTCACCGTTTGGAGTGTTGGGTTCCTTCTCGATACAGTACACAATATAAACTACAATGAAATCTTGTTGGTGAAGTGAATTTCGTATAAAAACAATCAGCTTATGCAGCAATAGCAAGAAATTAAAACTATGACAGGCAAAACAATCCGTTTGGTCACTAACGAAATAAATCAAGTGCATTTTTGAAAAGAACTCGCATTTGTGAAAAGACATTATATGTATATTTTGCCGGAATTTATTAGAAATCAAGGCCACAATTTCATGGGAAGTGTGTCTTAATTTTGGAAAAAAAAGTTTGAAAAGTTTTGAGTAATTCACCGAATAAATGTTAATTTGGCACTGATGGGCGTATTGGATTTTCCACCCCATAATCAGATACACCTAAGTTTGGAACTTTCTGGGAAGATTTCTTCCATCGCTGGTTCAACCTGTTTCTTCCCCTACCAAAATCAAATAAATTGACTCGTATTTTTCAAATATTGTATGTCATGTTATAAAATATACAAAGTGCAGGAGGAATTCTTTCCCGATCACCATACCATGTGTACTCATGCATCAACCTTGTTGTCTCCTTTTAAAAAGGTCTAAATGCGTGATAAAATAAGACTGATAAAATAAAATAAAACACCGAAAGATGTGTCTAGTGGTACATCGGAAAGTCAATTTAAAGGATTGTGGCCTTTGGTAAAAACTTAATTACAAAGACGACCAAAGACTAAAAGAACTCCGGTACGCACTCGGAACAGTTAACCTTATAAAGTTATTTTTTACCAGTTCTTATTCACGCTCAAGCTAGGAAGCTATAAACTGACTAAAATCCATAAACCCGAAAATTGTTTTCCTCTCCTTCGTTCTCCGTACCTCAATTCTTGATGATTTTTGAAAGCACGTTCACATTTAGACGCACAAGTTATCAAGTTCATCTTGACTCACTGCGATCACCAAAACAACGCGATTTTTTTAACGAAAATGCCTTGATAATAAGAAATTCCGGCTAGTGTCATAAGATATGGTTTATTGGTGTTACTACGTGTCAGATAACTTCAGCAATTGTACATAAAATGTCGAAGGGAAGCAACCTGAGATGTAATCATCTATAATCACATAAGCTTAGTATTGCTGGAATGTTTCTTCATTTTAAGATAGGCGTATATCGTTGCCACAATACAACCTTGAAATGCTTCATTTTCCAAAACCTTTTACAGCATCCAACCGGACAACAATATTCTTGCCGTCTCTAGTATTCAGAAACTGAGTACACAAAAGCGATTAAAACAGTAAGGTACCCATTTCGGACACACCGCGTAATCACAAATCACACAGAATACATGGACACAGCTTATGGTGATAACGGATCACTTAAATGTCTAAAAAGATATAAATTACTCGCCGTGCGAGCTACAACACCTATTTGCTGATGAAAGACAAAAACAAATTTTCGCCCTTCTTTCTGAGCGCTACCACTTCAATAGTTTTATTCCAACAAGAGTGCAACTTCCGTAAATATCTGTTTGATACAATGGATTCGCTAGCGTTTCCGTTGTTTGAACGGGTTCGCAAACCGACCATATCGCGTAGGTTTTTAACGAGTGAGTGCGGGCAATGTTCAGATAGTGCTAATAAGATAAAATATCACACAGCGAAATAGACACGAAGAAACTGTATGGCAACGCAGCGATCTGATTCATTCACAAGTAAACATATATAGTTATTAATAACAGCAGTGCTTGTCGAAACTATGCTTTGCTCAACTGCAGTTCAATTTGATAAAAAGGGAAAGATAAGGTCGAAAAACAATTAATTTAATATTCTCCTTTTCGATTCTTTTAAAGATGCTGTGGCATTTCTTTAATTAAGTGTCATATTGTGTTCTACTGTACAAAGAAACTGCCTCCGTCCCAATGCATCCGTCGATTAGCTGTTCGCAGAACATAAGTACGTTCAAAATCTTCAAGCCTATAACCGAGCAAATTGAAACTGTAAATCGGCATTATACATGGATCATCGATGCCCCGAGTATGTTGACTCGTTACTAGCGAGGTTGTATTGAGTTATGTTTTCTCCTTTAGTAGCTTTGGCCGAACATAATCATAAACAATCTAATTTGTCGTTTTGTTAATGTACGAGATAACATCATGGGCGTAAAGGTTTATGGCCTGTCTGTTGCACTCGGACGTTGCGCCAAACTGTGAAAAAGTCTGCCTGGCTATAATAAAATCTATCAGTTGTTTTATGAGGCTTTTCGCGTGAGAAATACACTTATTATCTGCCACATAAGGCTGTAAAAATAAGTATGCTCGAGAGCAATGCCGAGCATATGATCCGTGTTATTAGTTCAGCGGCGTTCGATACAATGTTTCTTTTTAGCTTACCTAGTAGAGGCAGTCTTTCTCTTTGCTCGGATTCGTGCCTTCCGAGTATTTGGTCTACACCAAAGCTTAGCTGCTGATAACTTGGTAGTGGGGTCGACACGCCAAGTCCACTGTTAGTTTCGGACCGAGAGCCGTGAGGTCGGGCTAAAATGTCGTCAATGCGAAAAGAGGCCATACTGCGCTCCGCAGAGAATCTAAGTAAAAACTCGTGTTTCGCCAAAGATATCGACGTTAACTAGCCAACGATAAAGCTGGAAAGCTACGGACTCGTGAAAAAGGCAAAGACAAAGAGGTCCCATCAGATGTCGAGCTACAATGGCCCACGGGGAGCTCGAAATGACATTACGTTGTTGATTGTCACTTCGAGTTCCATTAGCGTTGATTTGTTGATTTTTATCATCTTAACTTTTCTTTGTCAATGGGAGACATATACATATAGACGTAATGTGCTTCCTGAATAATGCTTTTTGAGGAATGGTCTCGATTGATATCTGTATTCACAGATGGGACAGGAAAACCGGTGAGCACGCAAGAGGATTTAGACTCTCCCTGTATCACTCAAAATTCGCACGGATTAGTAAGAGATACTTTTATTTGTAATCTTGTTACATCTCACAACAATTGTTTAATACTGGAAGCAAAAATCTCAAAATAGCACAGGTTGTCTTGATTGTAGTCAAGCAAATGAATAAAATGGTAAACGAGACAGCTCTGTACAAAGTCTTGGACTCCATGGTTAAAAAGTCATCGTCAAGTAACTTTCTTATCTCATATTTTATGGTGTCAAGTTTACATGGGTGACCATTGGGAGTCAATTAGCACCCATTTAAGGTATTAGATTCACGTATGCTCATTTACACAGCCACACACGTGTATTAATATCGTTTGAGTTAATTAATTCTTCACTCCATCACTACCTGTGTTTTCCATGTAGATGCAATAGATAAAAGTGTTTAACTTCGCATTATACGGAAAGACGAAGGAACTCTGCTAGGGACTATGTGGGTTTTCTTGTGTTTTCTTTTCAAACAACGATGCAAAATCAACAAACCAAATATCTTGTTCGCGAGTGTCTTCCGCGCGCAACAATTTCTGCGGTTTCCTCCAAGACGATAATTCAATTATCGCACGATTAAAACGGAATATGATCTGGGAGCTTAAAAACTAATCAAAACTTAAAATGTCGCTGGCCGTCGTCTTATATTGCGCCTATATCACAATATAGAAACAACGCCGATAGTTTTGGCTAAAATGGATTAATGCTGTCAACATTCAAGCAAGAAACGTCTCGCATAAAATTAAACGAAATGCGTTTTTGTTTGCCCCACTGCCATCGGGCATGGTGCCTGAGAAAACACGAATTATCACAGATATTAGCGCTAAATGTTATTTTAAGCAGAATGTCGGCATGATTATCATCAGTCTTTACAGATACGAAAAAGCTTCCAATTACTGGGCAAATGTTTTTAATCCCTTAAACAGTTGTTCCTGTTATCGGATTATTGAAATCGCTCGAAGCAGCATACAGTCATTTTTAGCCAACGATTGCTGTTTGGCTCATACACACGTCACGCCCAGGATTTTGTGCACTAACTTTGGCGCTGCGTGTTCTGTATTTATTGCATTAAAACAATATTACTGGCGTGATTTGAAAGAAAACGCTTTATGGTGTTTTCTGATCCGTCCTGATTGCGTGAATGTAACAGCTCCATATCATCAATATCCCCTCTTGTCAACTTTTATGACGGTGGGCAGGCGATACGATAATTATCTTTCTCAATCAGTAAGGGTTTTTCCATATAATATTCGTATTTCAGCGGAAGTTTGGCACGAGATTTTTTCTCCTGACTCAAACGAGGTCTAAGCTTAGTTTTCATTTTACCGACAAGTTCTGTTTCTATTTTGTCTGGATCAACGGTGGAAATTTATAGGAAAATCAATGTTCATAAAACACCTCAAGACTACGTGTTACAAAGAAGAGTGTTGGTATCCCATTTAATTATAATCAAGCCATAGATTTCATAACAGAACCTTATTTTTCTATTAGTTACTTGATCATTTCTAGTATTTGTCCTCTTTGTGGATATATTCAGTTTAAAACCTGTTATCACGTTCTTATGTCACAATGAACGTCACAAAAGTTTCTCAGGTTCAACAGACATTTTAGTTTGCTTTATAAACAGTCGTCCATCACAGGAATTGTGTCTCTTGTAATGTTGGCAGGGGAACATTTTTCTCTGTGAAAAGCTTTGGAAACCGAAAAGCTGTGAACTTGTTTACAATCTGTAGATTTCTTTCATTATGATGTTTGGAAATGGTATATTAACGGAGAAAGAAGAAAATATTTATCTTTGACTGGTTAAATTTCTCAATACAGTGTCCAAAAACGTCTCGTTTTTTGAGATGCTTCAAATTCCTTGTTTGACCTTCCATTCAAAATTGTCGTAACCTTTACATTTTTAGCTGGTCCTTTCGTATTCTCATACGAAAATTTTATGTCAATCCTTTTAATACAACATGTGTCAACATCGAGACCACGCTAGCGACGATGTGATCATCACGGCTAGGAAACAAGCTTGAGAGCCTTGTCGAAGTTTTTCAAGTTAACTATTCATTGGATTTCGGACACAGGAGTGCTGGGCAATGCTTTTGTAAGACCTGTTCACATACGTGTGTAAACTCTTTCTTGCAGCGGACACATTATTGGCATTTGGTTAAGTTTGCATTTCTCAATGTTTGTTCCACGGAATCTTCAAGGAACAACAGTTTATGGAGATTTGTCCGGTAATGTTTGCGCTTGGCTGTCGCACGGTGAACTAACTCCAGGCAGAACAGATGTTACGCTGTTCAGAGTGCAAACAATTCATTTACTTCTTTTACAAAAGATCACGATAGTGTTTCACAGATCTTTTCACCTGCTTGATAAGTCAGGAGTTTTCAAATCCGGTTTTTCGAGAAAGTCTGACAACTTTAATGACACTTTATTACACAGTCTGCTTGTCAAAGAATGGGATGTTTCTTTACTATATTTACAGTCCATATTGTATTTCTTATCATCTGCTTACTAAATGATCCGTCTTGTAAATCCCACAGCAATTCATAGAATCACTGTAGAGTCGACATCCATGTCCACTTGTCCCCGCTGTCGAAAATTTAGCCGGGTTTTCTCAAACCTACATGCTTCAAATCATCACCCATAACTGGTGCCTTATTTCTCCCCTACAAAAGAGCAAACGTGACTTGCCGCAGTAACGAACCCAAAGACATACTTACGACACAGCCAAATTGGTACCGGATTAAAGGATGTTGGTTTACTCTCCACTGTAATTCCTTACCACAAAACACATGTTATTTGCCATGCTATAAGTCGCATGGAGAGAATGCGTTCAAAAGTGGTCTGGCAGATCCTGGGACAAATCTTTGATTGTCTTCTTTGTTCAATATTTGTTAAATTTTGTATTAGTTTTTGTTATTGGCCAAAGGCCACTATGCCAATCGCTACCTATTTTGTGACTGTAATCTTATTCTATCCATACTCTACCCTTCTTATAAGCTATTCCGTGTTGTCTATTCTGTCTATCATCGCGCCCAGCAAATTGATCGACAGTCAGCACTACAAACGTCACAGAGAGAAAACAACGATAGAATTCCATTCACCCTCACATTTCACCCTCACAACCACGCAGTTAAATCCATCATTCTCAAAAACTTTAAATTACTTCAAAATGATCCCGACACTGTTTGAATCTTTTCGCAACCTCCATTAATTTCATTTAAACACGACAAAAACATAGGTAACTTTTTAGTCAGAAGTGCATTCCAAACTAGTGATCAACCCGGAACTTTTAAATGCGCTCGCGCACGATGCAAAACATGCCCTTTCATTCACAACATTGACAAAATATCGGGACCCAAGCGATCTATCAAAATCACTGATCATTTCACCTGTGTTGGTCAGCGGTCTCGCTCATGATTGTAGTCTCCCGTATGTCGTAGCGAGCACGTTCTTGTAGCCGGCCATGTTGTACAAGCGAGATAAATAAAGGACAGTTCTGTTGTTAACATTGGCCTCCAGACTTGGTGTCAGAAGTGGGATGCACTATGGCGAACCTCAAAAGACCGGAACTCAAGCTTTCGGGAAACGTGAGTGAAAATTTTAAGAACTTTGAGCTTCGTTTCAACGACTATTGCATTCAAGCAAACTATCGTGACCTCAAGAAAGATCCTGTTGCCGAACAAGCCGATCACTACAAAAGTCCAATACTCGAAATTTCCGCACTAAGATCTTCGCTACCAGATGAAGCATTGTCTGTACTCAGGTACACAATCGAGCCTCAAATCCCTGCTGATGACAAGAAGAAACCGTGGGTTTGGATGGAAAAACTACGCGCCCACTACACCGACACCTCGGGGAGCTCACTTTTAACCGACAGATTCAAGTTTTGGACCTCGTCACAAAATCCTCACGAATCAATACAAGAGTGGGAAGTCAAGGTCCGTCAAGCGGGCACCCTTTGTGCATATGGTGAGCTTAGTGAAGAACTTACCAGAGACAAATTCATCTTTGGTCTCAAAGACGAGCACACGAGGACTGAGCTACTCAAAACACACGTAAAAGCGGGCAACACAAAGAAAACACTGCAAGATGTCGTGACAGAAGCGAGAGCTATGGAGTCCGCCAAGCAAACAAACAAGTTAATCGTTGAAACGTCAAAAGGAATTGAAGAGGAAGTCCACTGGACAGGCCTCAGACACAGCCAGATGAAACTCCGGAGGGAACCTGGCACATGCTTCTGGTGTGGTGATCGGCGAGGCACCCACCCCTGGAAAGTCTGTCCTGCCAATGGAAAAACCTGCACGTCTTGTGGCGGGAATGACCATCTTGCCCGAGTCTGTCTTGAAAACCGCAAGTTTACGTTACCCGACACCAGGCCCCCAGCTTCTAGCGTGAAACAGTTCAGAAAATTCGACAGAAGGGGTGGGAGTGGACAGCGGCGTGACCCACAACAACGGAACCCAAACCCAAGACCACCATATCAACCCAGAGATCTTCACTACACCGACATGCACGTTGCAGAGGAGCAGCAATATACAAGATTCTTTGATCAACCATACGATTACACATATTTGTTGGAAGCGCAGGTGCACAGCGTCGCCGCATCCAGCCAAGCAAAACGGTACTTCACAAACCTTTCTCTTTCCGCAACAGGTTCTACCTTCACAGACGTCAAGTTTCAAATTGACACCGCCGCTACCTGCAACACCTTGTCACTCGGCACACTGCGGCGCTACTCCCAGACGCCAAACTCCAACGCTCACCTTACCGTCTATATCCCTATGGAAACTCAAAGCCGCTTGAACCTGAAGGTCAGGTGGAACTTGTGTGTGACAGAAAGAACCAGTATGAAACACTCATTTTTCAGGTTCTGCCAGACTCCTGCATTGGATCCAAGCCTGCACTACTGTCGGGGAGTGACAGCGAAAGGCTAGGCCTCATTGAAGTCCATGCAGAAGATATCCACTCCCTATCTTCAGCGGTACATAACCTCACCAGTACTGAACACATCACCCCTTCGGGTTCCCCGCCCTCCTGCCACCAAGATGACTTCAATGCAGAACAGCAACCAGAATCAACCCATGAAGCACCGATGTCTATACCCTGTAATCACCTTCGACAAATCCATGAGACCACTGCTGACCAGTGTATACCCCCACCCTCGCCTTCGAAGCCAATCAAAGTTTCCTCAAACCGACAGCTTCCACCACCCGGTCACTTACAAAAGGAACATGTACTAGATCAGTACGCTGACACCTTTGAGGGCATTGGCCAGCTTGGCCCACCAGTCCACTTCCAAATAGATGAGAGCGTCGAACGTGTCCAGATGCCAGTTCACCGAATACCAGTAGCCAAGAGGGAGCAAGAAAAGCAGGCCCTGGATCGCTATGTCGAGCAAGGGGTCATCACCAAAGTAAACGAACCCACCGCCTGGTGCTCCAATGAGCTTATCCGCGAAACTCCCAAGAAATTCATAGTCTGCATAGACCCAAGCCAAACGGTAAACAAGGCAATCCACAGGCCCAAATTCCAGATGCCGACACTGAACGAACAGCTACACAAACTGAGCTCAGCAAAATGTTTCTCCTTAGTTGACGTAAAGGAGGGCTTCCTTCACATCCCCCTCGATGAGGAATCATCATGGATGACCACCATGCACACATCGTATGGGCGATACCGATGGCTTCGCCTGCCATTTGGAATCTCAAGCGCCCCTGAAGAATTCCAGATGAGGTTGACAACTGCCCTGGCAGGCCTCGAAGGTATCATATGCATTGCCGACGATATCCTAGTCTTCGGCGAAGGCAGCTCCTACCTTGAAGCTCAACAAGACCATGACAGACGATTCATTGCACTGATGGAACGCTGTTATGAACGGCAAATCAAACTCAATGCCAGGAAACTCCAGTTCAAGCTAAAGGAACTCAAATTCATGGGCACCATCATCTCAGACGAGGGAATGAAACCAGATCCAGACAAGGTGGCAGCGATAACACAAATGCCGCAACCACAAAACAAAGCAGCACTCCTTCGCTTCATCGGCATGGTCAACTACCTGTCTCCATTCTGCGAAAACCTAAGCTCGGAAATACAGCCGCTGAGAGTACTCACTCAAGAAGCAGTACCTTATCTCTGGTCCGAAGCCCAAGACAGAGCTTTCAACAAAGCAAAGAAGCTTATCTCCTCAGCCCCCATCTTGGCCTACTATGATCTCCACAAGCCAGTAGTACTACAGACAGATGCCAGTGATTCTGCCCTCGGCGGAGCACTTCTTCAACCCAATGACGCAGGCAAGTTACAACCAGTTGCCTTCACCTCCAACAGCATGAGCCCCACAGAACAGCGATACTCTCAGATAGAGAAGGAGTGCCTGGCGATATGCAACTGTTTCCAGAAGTTTGACCAGTGGCTCTACGGCAAGTCAAACATTGAAGTTCACACCGATCACCAACCTCTCGAAACAATAATGAAGAAACCTTTGAACAAAGCCCCCGCCCATCTGCAAAGGATGCTGATGAGACTGCAACGATATCAATTCAAAGTAACATACAAGCGAGGGCCGACACTCCATCTGGCCGACACACTATCTCGTGCAGCCCTCCAACAACCAGTAGCCGCAAAAGTAACACATTTTGATGTTTTCCGAATGGAGATGCAGTCAGAACATGACAGAAGAAACCCACGACTGCAAGAGAGCACTGAAAATCGCTTGCGCCAGGAGACAGGCAGGGACGCCACACTCTCAGCCCTATACAAAGTCATTACCCATGGCTGGCCAGAAGATAAAGCAACCATCTCTGAATCTCTACGTCCTTACTGGAACTATAGGGACGAACTGTCGGTGCAGAATGGCATAGTATACAAAGGTACACAGGTCATGGTACCCCAGTCTATGCACAAGGATATGCTCCACAAAATCCATGCCAACCATTTTGGTGCGGAATCCAACATCCGCATGGCGCGCGAAGTCCTGTTCTGGCCAGGAATGAGAAAGTCCATACAAGACATGTGTGATGCTTGTGGCACCTGTGCCCAATATGGAACAACCGCAACAAAGGAACCAATGAGATCCCTGCCAGTACCCACAAGGCCATGGCAGATAGTCAGTCAAGACATCTGTGAGCTTCAAAAGCAAAGCTATTTAGTAACTGTGTGTCACTTCTCAGACTGGATCGAGGTTGACAAGCTGGAAGATACCCTTTCCGCCACGGTCGTTGAGAAAACAAAAACTCACTTCGCAAGATATGGTGTTCCAGCAATTTGCCACACTGATAACGGCGCCCAGTTCATAGGTGAGCAGTACAGGCAGTTCTCAGCAGCATATGGCTTCAAACACACCACATCATCTCCATATCACCCCAAAGGCAACGGCAGAGGAGGGGCTGCTGTTAAGGTTGCAGAATCCATGCTAAAAAAGGCTGAAGACTTCCACAGTGCGATGTTACACTATAGAAACACCCCACCTCAAGGGCACACCTACTCACCCGCTCAGCGTATGTTCTCTCGACGCACTCAGACCACCCTGCCTACCATAGATCAACTCTTGGCGCCCGCCATGATCAACTTCAACACCGTCAAGGAAGACATTACGAAGAAACGACAGGACAGCAAAGCATAGTATGACAAGTCAGCAGGTGCCGAGCTAAGACCAATCAAACCAGGCACTTATGCCTACGCCAAACCGCCACCACATCACCGGGGAAAACCATGGATCTATGGGGAAGTGGTAAAGTCAGACAACAACAGGTCTTACTCTATTCGCACCCAGCATGGTACCACCATCAGACGGAATAGAGTCCAGCTCAAACCTGCAGCGCCACCACCTACCAGCCATACCCCACCCTTGGCTAAACAAGCCTCAGATGTAATTCCAGCCAATGTAACACCTCCCTCGGACACCCCGACGCAAGTAGACACTGCTCCACAAGATCAGGCCAGCAACCCCAGCCAGCAGATCCAACCACCCGGTCCACCCAGCAAATCTAACCAGACAACCCATGAGGACAGCTCCATCACAGTGGCTGCCTCATCTCAACCTCAGGAACAGACCATCACAGCAGCAGCCACACCTAACCCCAAAGAAGGTTCCACTGCACCACTCCTGCAGACAAGATCAGGGAGAATAATCAAACCCCCAGAAAGGCTCCGAGACTTTGTCGTACAATAGGCTATTTTTTTATACAGTGACTTTAAACACTTAGTACAGTTTTGTTCAAGCATGTGACTTTTCTTTAGTATACAAGTACTCTACGCTAAATTGCCACACTGGCGTATAACAGTTTTCTTTTTTTTTTTCTTTTTTTTCAAACGGGGAGAGATTTTGGTCAGCGGTCTCGCTCATGATTGTAGTCTCCCGTATGTCGTAGCGAGCACGTTCTTGTAGCCGGCCATGTTGTACAAGCGAGATAAATAAAGGACAGTTCTGTTGTTAACATTGGCCTCCAGACTCCTGTACCTCAGCCAATGCCATCTACTGTATAACTTGCACTCTTTGCAAAAAGTTATACATCGGCGAAACAGGGAGACGACTTGGCGACCGATTCCGAGAACACCTTCGTGACGTAGAGAAAGACGACAAAAATGCATCGAAACCGGTCGCGAGACACTTCAATCTCCCAAATCATTCTAAGCAACATATGGCAGTCTGCGGCCTTTCCCTTCACCAAGGAAACACGGAAAGCCGTAAAACTCTAGAACAAAAATTTATTTTTCAAATCGGCACTCTTAATCCTCACGGTATCAACGAACGCTTTTTATTCAACTAATTTATTCCGAAGTTTTCACGTTACCAGGCACCAGCCAATAGCGAGGCTCCATCTTTCTGTATATAAAGACACACGACGCACAATTCCTTGATTCGCTCCGACGAAGGGCTAACGCTCGAAACGTCAGTTCTTGAATCTCTTTACGGTGGCCAATTGACATTATCAACCCAGTTGAAACAAACCAAATTATATTGTTATACTTCCCACCGACGCAGCACCACAGTTTCTTTAGAAACTTACCCCCTCTATAAGGAATGTTAGCAAGGAATATTAGCAGTGCCCATAATGTCAAAAAAATTTTCGCTCATCTAATTATACATTTCACCAAATGAACTTCTGCAAAAAAAATTTTCGATTTGGATAAAACGCAATTTTTCTTACGCACAAGTTCAAAATTCTATTTTCTTGCGGTCGACCCCTGCCGCTGATCACAAGAGTAACGTACTCAAAATGACCACGTGACTGATATCTGTGACGTAGGTTCAGGAACCTTCCTCGAAGTTTACCCACCGGTTTCGTCTCCTCTGTTTAATCGGGCATGTTTCGCCAAAAAACGGAATTCAGTGTAGACTGATGTTATTTTCGGGATCATTAACGTTGTCACAAAGAGCGGCAACGCACCTTTCCGGCATTTCAACTAAATTGAGACAACTATGAAGCAAAATTCTCACTTGTTTTCAAGTCAGATAAGTCACAACCCAAATCACGTGTTCCTGAACTACGTCACGACTCACTTCAAACCGAGGAAAACTGGTGCGAATGGTGGACCAACATGACGGCAAATTTGAATGTCTTTAAAAAATTATAAAAAAATTGCGTTTAATCCAAATCGAAATTTTTTTTAAGCAGAAGTTCATTAGGTGAAATGTAGAATTAGATGAGCGAAAACAATTTTTGACATTATGGGCAAACAATGGGCAGAACATGGGCAAACACTATAGAAGCTCGGCACCTGACCTTTATTAAAATTACTGATGTAAACACTAAGGATGGCTGCCCAGTTTCTCATTAGCCAATGGTGGTTATTTCGGGCAGCCATGTACTAATTCCATTTTATACTTTCTAGTTTTGTTAACTTAATTTAATGAAGGGTACAAATAAAGTTGTCGTTGTTTGTACCCAGATGTAGTTAATGTTGCGTTGCAAACTGAAAATAAAATGGTGGCGACAATAGACCAATTCCGATATATCAATATTCTAACATGTCACCGAGGCTTAGGGGAATAAAACAAAAGATTTTGCATCGAGGATTAGGGATGAAAAAATAGTTTATTTTGTTTTATTCCCTAAGCCTCGGTGACATGTTAGAATATTAATATATCGGAATTGGTCTATCCGTTAAAGTCTTTTTTCTATTATTTCCTTTATTATGGCTGCTAAAACAAATATTAATGAAATAAGTTCAGGTTACTAGGAAGACGAAAATGTGGACGAACCATTGAGCAGCGAGTGCCAGAAATACGAACAAAGAGGCCGCCCACGCGCGTAAATTCGGTGACTTTTTAGGATTTTTTAATGCTATATTCTAAACTAGCTAGAAGGTGGGTCTCCCAATGTCCTATAAGAAAATAATGCCCTTTTGAGTTCTAGAAAAGCAGCTGAATGCCCTCGCCTAACGGTTCGGGCATCCACTAGCAGCTTTTCTAGACCTCAAGCGGGTATTATTTTCTTTTATATAATAACAAAATCAATGCGCGCGCTCTGATTGGTCAATCAGCTATGGTTTATTGTGCCGGTAAATCCATGGAAAAATTAAATCGCACGTCTTGTGAATTATTATATAGCCTGCGGCTCGTGATTTACAAACTATTCTCGTGTTCTCTCAAACATCCCGCGTGGGTTATGACCCCAATAAACCTATAGAAAGTGTGGTCTATTGCTTAAATAGAACATGGATACCCATCTTCTAGTAGGTGAATAAAATCAATATTTATATAATTGACTATTTTTGATTGCAGAGCCATTGGAAACGCAAAGTCGTTTCCAGAGTCTACGGACTCCAAGGTCAGCGTTGGTCGCCAGAGGAGACTCTGGGAAAATGGAATTTTTAATTACCCAGAAATCTGAGGTCTCGGTTGTTGTGCAGAAGTAGGAAGTCAGACGATGCCAGAAGACAAAATTTCAGGGACTACAACATATTCCGGTAAGTACAGAAAGTTTAATTGTCCTTTTATACGCAGGCAGGTGTCCAAAATGATTAACAGAATGTTTTCCCTTCACGGTGAAACAATTTTTTACAACAGTTACAATAACAAATTTCCCTCCAAAAGAAAGTTTCTTTTGAACTTTATTTCGGTTAACATCAAACTTACTTCCGCTTCATTTCCCAGAGTCTCGCCTGACGACCAACCGCTGACCGTGGAGCCCGTGGACTCTGGAAACGAGATTGATGAAAATGATGATGTATGTTCATTGGCTAATGCTAGTGTATAAAAAATAGACATACACATCAAATGACATATGACGTAGTCGGATGGCACGGTTTCTAAAACTTCAAGCTGTTTACAGTTTCGAGCCGACAAATTGCATTCAAACGGGACTCCTTTAAAGAAATTATTTATTCACCCTAAGCCTCAATGTAAAATCTGTTGTTTTATTCCCCTAAGCCTTGGCGACATGGTCGGTCTATTGCCTGCGCGTTACAAGGGGCGTGGCCTCTTTTGTGTGCAAGTGTCAAGTTCAAACCTATTTTAGATCGGCTAATATTTAAAAATTTCAGTAAAAGAACATTGGAGTTCTGCTAAAAAAAACCCCGATCATTTTCGAGGTGGACTGCAATTGTTCTTTGGGGAAAATCTTTCGATGCGTATAATAGCCGATCAAAAATTCTGTGAACATGACACCTGCAAACAAGAGGCCACGACCCTTCTTAGGCTAGATAATTTAATAGGTAAATACGTTAAACAACAATAAATTGGTTATTAGTAAGTAAGTAAGTAAGTAAGTAAGTAAGTAAGTAAGTAAGTAAGTAAGTAAGTAAGTAAGTAAGTAAGTAACAACTCTATTTGTGGAGGGTAACACATAACTGTTAAAAACAAAACAATTTTAACAAAAAAATTATGAAGAGTATTTGATAGAATTTTCTATTTTCAAAAGGCCTTTTTCAACTGTTTTTTATGAATTATACGTTTACAATACTTGATGTTGCATTTGCTCTGGTATCGCTGTAATGGTTGGGTGGAAATGTTTAGCGCTAAAAAGAAAAAAGGCACGAACAATCGCAAGGTGGGGGTGGATACCTTTTCTTTGAAAAAATTTTTTTAACAAAATTACATTAACGGAAGAAAACAAGATTATCAAAACGTATCTATTAAGTTTGTGTGTGGTAACAATACGAGTCTGCGAGTTGCGACTTGCAGTTGCGAGTTAGAGTTGCAGGTTGCGAGTTGCGAGTTGGGGGTGAAAGTTGCAGTTCCGAGTTGGAGTTCCGAGTTGCGTGTTTGGAAGCCGTGTTTCCAAGGTCTAATTAACAATTAGACCACGAGCCCGAGTTTTTTTAGTTTTAGAAAAACTAAAAAAAGCTGGATTAAAAATAGAAGAATTATACGTAACCACTGGCTGCGAAAGTAGTTCACCTCACTACACTTCACTACACTCACTACACTTCACTTCACTTTACGACACCTCACTACACTTCACTACACCTCACTACACCTCACTGCACTTAACTAAACCTCACTACTACACCTCACTAAACCTCACTTCACTACACCACACTACACCTCACTACACTCACTACACTTCACTTGACGACACCTCACTACACTTCAGTACACATCACTACACCTCACTGCAATTCACTACACCTCACTACACTTCACTAAACTTCACTACACTTCGCTACACCTCAGCACACCTCACTACACCTCACTACACTTAACTACACCCAACTACACCTCACTACACTTCACAACCCCTCACTAAACCTCACTTCACTGCACCTCACTACACTACACTACACTTCACTGCACTTCACTAAACTTCACAACACCTCACTACACTTCACTACACCTCATTACACGTCAGTACACCTCACTACACCTCACTACACTTTACTACACCACACTACACCTCACAACACCTCACTAAACATCACCACACTTCACTACACCACACTACACCTCACTAAACGTCACTTCACTACACCTCACTACACTTTACTACACCACACTACACCTCACTACACTTCACTACACTTCAATGCACATCACTACACTTCACTACACCTCACTTCACTTCACTACACCTCACTACACCTCACTTCACCACACTACACCTTACTAGACTTCAGTACACCTCACTACACCTCACTACACTTCCCTACACCTCACTACACCTCACTACACTTCCCTACACCTCACTACACCTCACTACACTTCACTACACCTCACTTCACTTCACTACACGTCACTTCACTACACCTCACCACACTTCACTATACCATACTACACCTCACTACACATCACTACACTTCACTTCACTTCACCTCACTACACCTCACTACACGTCACTTCACTACACCTCACTACACTTTACAACACCACACTACACATCACTACGCTTCACTTCACTACACTACACTACACCACACCACACCTCACGAAACCTCGCTGCAATACACTTTACTAAACCTCACTACATATAACGACACCTCACTACATTTCACTAGACCTCGGTACACTTCACTACACTTCAATGCACATCACTACACTTCACTACACCTCACTTCACTTCACTACACCTCACTGCACCACACTACACCTTACTAGACTTCAGTACACCTCACTACACTTCCCTACACCTCACTACACCTCACTACACTTCCCTACACCTCACTACACCTCACTACACTTCACTACACCTCACTTCACTTCACTACACGTCACTTCACTACACCTCACCACACTTCACTATACCATACTACACCTCACTACACATCACTACACTTCACTTCACTTCACCTCACTACACCTCACTACACGTCACTTCACTACACCTCACTACACTTTACAACACCACACTACACATCACTACGCTTCACTTCACTACACTACACTACACCACACCACACCTCACGAAACCTCGCTGCAATACACTTTACTAAACCTCACTACATATAACGACACCTCACTACATTTCACTAGACCTCGGTACACCTCAATAAACTTCACTAAAACTCACTATAGCTCACTACACTTCACTACACCTCACTACACCTCACTACATTTCACTAAACCTCGGTACTCCTCATTACACTTAACTACAACTCACTAAACCTCACTACGCTTCCCTTTACTACACCTAACTACATTTCACTACACTTCACTACACTTCACTACACCACACTACACCTCACTACACTTCAGTACACCTTACTGCACCTCACTTCACCACACTACACCTCACCATACCTCACTACACTTCACTACACCTCACCACACCTCACCATGCTTTACTACACCTCACTTCACTTCACTACACCTCACTATACCTCACTTCACCACACTACACCTTACTACACTTCAGTACACCTCACTACACCTCACTACACTTCCCTACACCTCACTACACCTTACTACACTTCCCTACACCTCACTACACATCACTACACCTCACTTCACTTCACTACACGTCCCTTCACTACACCTCACCACACTTCACTATACCATACTACACCTCACTACACCTCACTACACTTCACTTCACTACACCTCACTACACCTCACTACACGTCACTTCACTACACCTCACTACACTTTACTACACCACACTACACCTCAGCAAACATCACCACACTTCACTACACCACACTACAGCTCACGAAACCTCGCTATACTACACTTTACTACACCTCACTACACTTAACGACACCTCACTACATTTCACTAGACCTCGGTACACCTCAATAAACTTAACTACAATCCACTACACTTCACTACACCTCACTACGCTTCACTTCAGTACACTTCACTACACCACACTACACCTCACGAAACCTCGCTACACTACACTTTACTACACCTCACTACACTTAACGACACCTCACTACATTTCACTAGACCTCGGTACACCTCAATAAACTTAACTACAACTCACTACACTTCACTACACCTCACTACGCTTCACTTCAGTACACTTCACTACACCACACTACACCTCACGAAACCTCGCTACACTACACTTTACTACACCTCACTACACTTAACGACACCTCACTACATTTCACTAGACCTCGGTACACCTCAATAAACTTCACTACAACTCACTATAGCTCACTACACTATACTACACCTCACTATACCTTACTACATTTCACTACACCTCGGTACTCCTTATTACACTTGACTACAACTCACTAAACCTCACTACGCTTCCCTTTACTACACCTAACTACATTTCACTACACTTCACTACACTTCACTAAACCACACTACACCTCACTACACTTCAGTACACCTTACTGCACCTCACTTCACCACACTACACCTCACTAGACTTCACTTCACGACAACTCACTACACTTCACTTCACTACACTTCAGTACACCTCACTACACCTCACAACACTTCACTACACCTCACTACACCTCACTACACTTCACTACACCTCACTAGGCTTAACCTCACTACACTTCAGTACACCTCACTAAACCTCACTACGCTTCACTTTACTACACCTCACTACATTTCAGTACACCTCACTACACCTCACTACACTTCACTTCATCTCACTATACCTCACTACACTTCAGTGCACCTAACTACACCTGACTACACTTCACTACACCTCACTAAAATTCAATACACCTCACTTCACTTCACTACACCTCACTACACCACACTTACCACACTACACCTTACTGCACCTTACTACACCTCACTACACCTCACTACTCCTTACTACACTTCAGCACACCTCGGTACACCTCACTGCACTTTACTATACCTCACTACACCTCACTAAACCTCACTACTCTCCACTTCGCGACACCTCACTACACTTCACTAATTCTCAGTGCACCTCACTACATTTCACTACACCTCACTAAACTTCACTACACCTCTCTACACCTAACTAAACCTCACCACCCTTCACTATAGCTCACTGCACCTTAGTACACTTTACTACACGTCACTACACGTCACTACACTTAACTACACCTCACTACAACTCACCACACCTCACTATACTTTACTACACCTCACTACACTTCACTACACCTCACTAAAATTCAATACACCTCACTTCACTTCACTACACCTCACTACACCTCAGTACACTTTACTACAAGTCACTACAAGTCACTACACCTCACGACACCTCACTAAACTTCACTACACTTCACTAGACGTCACTAGACGTCACTTCACCAGAGTACACTTTACCGCACGTCACTACACGTCACTAGACGTAACTACACTTAACTGCACCTCACTACACCTCACTACACCTCGCTACACGTCACTGCACTTCACTACACTTCACTACACCTCACTACACCTCAGTACACTTCAATACACTTCAGTACACCTCACTACACTTCAGTACACCTCGGTAAACCTCAATACACTTAACTACAACTCACTACATCTCACTACGCTTCACTTTACTACACCACACTACATTTCACTACACTTCACTACACTTCACTACACCTCACTACACCTCACTACACTTCACTACACCTCACTACACTTCTGTACACCGCACGGCACCTCACTTCACCACACTACTCCTCACTACACCTCACTATACCTAACTACACTTCACTACAACTCACCACACCTCACTATACATTACCACACCTCACTACACTTCACTACACCTCACGACACTTCACTAAACCTCACTACACTTCACTATTCCTCACTGCACATCAGTACACTTCACTACACCTCACTACAAGTCACTACACTTCACTACACCTCACGACACCTCACTAAACCTCACTACACTTCACTATACCTCACTACACTCCACTTCTCGACACCTCACTATACTTCACTACACCTCAGTACATCTCACTACACTTCAGTACCCCTCGGTAAACCCCAATGCACTTAACTACGACTCACTATACCTCACTACACTTCACTACACCTCGGAACAACTCAATACACTTAACTACAACTCACTACACCTCACTACGCTTCACTTCACTACACCTCACTACACTTCTGTACACCTGACTAAACCTGACTACACTTCACTTCACCTCACTACACCTCACTACACTTCAGTACACCTAACTATAACTCACTACACTTCACTACACCTCACTAAAATTCAATACACCTCACTTCACTTCACTACACCTCACTACACCTCACTTACCACACTAAACCTTACTACACCTTACTACACCTCACTACACCTCACTACACCTCACTACACTTCACCACACCGCGGTACACCTCACTACACTTTACAACACGACACTACACCTCACTACGTGTCACTTCGCTACACTTTACAACACCACACTACACCTCACTACACTTCACTTCACTATACCTCACTGCACCTTACTACACCTCACTACACCTCACTAAACCTCACTACACTTCACTGCACCACAATACACCTCACTACACTCCACTTCGCGACACCTCACTACACTTCACTAATTCTCAGTGCACCTCACTACATTTAACTACACCTCACTAAACTTCACTACACCTATCTACACCCCACTAAACCTCACCACACTTCACTATAGCTCACTGCTCCTTAGTACACTTTACTACACATCACTACACTTAACTACACCTTACTACACCACACTACACCTCGCTACACCTCACTGCACCTCACTACACTTCACTGCACCTAACTACACCTCTCTACAATTCATTTCACTTCAGTACTCCCCAGTACACTTGAGTACACCTCACTACAGTTCACTACACCTCGGTACACTTCACTAAACCTCACTACAAGTCACTACACTTCACTACACCTCACGACACCTCACTAAACCTCACTACACTTCACTACACCTCAACACACCTCACTATACTTCACTACACCTCACTACACTTCTTTACAACTCAATACACCTCACTAAAACTGACTAGACTTCAGTACACGTCACTAGACCTGACTACAATTCACTACACGTGAATAAAAGTCACAACACCTCACTAAACCTCAGTACACTTCACTATACCTCACTGCACCTCAGTACACTTTACTGCACGTCACTACATCTCACTAGTGAAGCCTCGCTACATGTCACTAGTGTACACTACACCTCAATACACCTCACTTCACCTGACTACACTTCAGTACACGTCACTAGACCTGACAACAATTCACTACACCTCAATACACCTCACTACACTTCACTAAACTTCACTAAACTTCACTACACCTCGATTTACCTCACCACACCTCACTACACCTCACTAAACGTCACTACATTTAACTAAACCTCACTACACTTCAAAACTTCTCACTAAACCTCACTTCACGGCACCTCACTACACCACACTACACTTCACTAAACTGCATTACAGCTCACAGCACGTCACTACACTTCACTACACCTCACTACACTTCTCTACATCACACTAAACTTCACTGCAAATAACTACACCTCACTAAACTACACCTCACTGCATTTTGCTACACCTCACTACTACACCTCACTAAACCTAACTACACTTCACTTCACCACACCAAACTACACCTCACTAAAACTTCACTTCACGACAACTCACTACACTTCACTACACCTCACTACACCTCACTACACTTCACTACACTTCACTACACTTCACTACACCTCACTACACCTCACTACACTTCACTACACCTCACTACAAGTCACTACACTTCACTACACCTCACGACACCTCACTAAACCTCACTACACTTCACTATACCTCACTACACTCCACTTCTCGACACCTCACTACACATCACTACATCTCACCGCACCTCACTACATTTCACTACACCTCACTACACTTCACTACACCATAATAGACCTCACTACACTCCACTTCTCGACACATCACTACACCTCACTACACCTCACTACACTTCAGTACCCCTCACCACACCTCAGTATAGAATAGTACACCTCACTAAATTCACTACATTTCACGACACCTCACTAAACCTCACTACATTTCACTATACGTCACTGCACCTCAGTACAATTCACTACACCTCACTACAAGTCACTACACTTCACTAAACCTCACAACACCTCACTTAACCTCACTACACTTCACTATACCTCACTGCACCTCATACACTTTACCGCACGTCACTACAAGTCACTAGACGTAACTACACTTAACTGCACCTCACTACACCTCACAACAACTCGTTACACGTCACTGCACTTCATTAAACTTCATTACACCTCAGTAGACTTCTCTACAATTCACTAAACCTCAGTACACCTCAATACACTTCAGTACACCTCACTACACCTCACTACACTTCAGTACACCTCGGTACACCTCAATGCACTTAACTACAACTCACTATAGCTTACTTCACTTCACTACACCTCACTACTATACCTCACTACACTTCACTACACCTCAATACACCTCACTACACTTAACTACACCTCACTACACTTCAGTACACCTCACTTCACAAAACTGCACCTCACTACACTTAACTATACCTCACTACACTTCACTACACCTCACCACACCTCACTATACTTTACTACACCTCACTACTCTTCACTACACCTCACGACACCTCACTAAAGCTCACTACACTTCACTATACCTCACTTCACCTCAGTAGACTTCACTACACCTCACTACAAGACACTACACTTTACTACACCTCACTACACTTTAATACACCTCACTACACTCCACTTCACCTCACTACACCACACTACACTTCACTACACCTCACTACACTTCACTCCACCACACTGCATCTCACTTCACCATACTACACCTCACTACACCTCACTATACCTCACTACATTTCACTACACCTCAGCACACCTCACTATACTTCACTACACCTCACTAAACTTCACTACACCTCACTACACTTCACTACATCTCACTGCACCTCACTTCACCATACTACACCTCACTACACCTCACTATACCTCACTACACTTCACTACACCTCAGTACACCTCACTATACTTCACTACACCTCACTACACTTCACTACACCTCACTGCACCTCACTTCACCATACTAAGCCTCACTACACCACACTACATTTCACTACACCTCAGCACACCTCACTATACTTCACTACACCTTACTACACTTCACTACACCTCACTACATCTTATTTCACCTGACTACACTTTAGTACACGTCATTACACCTCACTACAGTTCGCTACACCTCAATGCACCTCACTACACTTCACTAAGCTTCACGACACCTCGCTTTACTTCAACACACCTCACTACACCTCACTACACTTCACTACACCTAACTACACCTAACTACACTTCACAACCCCTCACTAAACCTCACTTCACTGCACCTCATTATACCACACTACACTTCACCACACTTCACTAAACTTCACTACACCTCACTACACTTCACTACACCTCACTACATCACACTACACCTCACTACACTTTACTAAACCACACTACATCTCACTGCACCTAACTACACGTCACTACACTTCACTTAACTACACCTCACTACTCTTCACTACACCTCACTACTACACCTTATTAAACTTCACTACACTTCAATACACCTCACTTCACTTTGCTACACTTTACCGCTACACCTCACTAAACCTCACAACGCTTCACTTCTCTACACCTCACTACACTTCAGTACACCTCACTAAACCTCACTACACATCACTACACCTCGCTACACCTCACTAAAATTCAGTGCACCTAACTACACCTCACTACACTTCACTACACCTCACTGCACTTAACTTCACCATAGTACACCTCACTACACCTCACTACACCACAGTACACCTCACTACACTTTACTAAACCACACTACATCTCACTGCACCTAACTACACGTCACTACACATCACTTCACTACACCTCACTACTCTTCACTAAACCTCACTACTACACCTCACTAAACTTCACTAAACTTCAATAAACCTCCCTTCACTTCTCTAAACTTCACCGCTACACCTCACTAAACCTCACTACGCTTCACTTCACTAAACCTTACTACACTTCAGTAAACCTCACTACACCTCACTACACTTCACTACACCTCGCTACACCTCACTACACTTCAGTGCAGCTAACTACACCTCACTACACTTCACTACACCTCACGAAACCTCACTAAACCTCACTACACTTCACTATACCTCACTACACCTCAGTACACTTTACTACACTTCACTACAAGTCACTACACTTCACTACACCTCACGACACCTCACTAAACTTCACTACACTTCACTAGACGTCACTGCACCAGAGTACACTTTACCGCACGTCACTACACGTCACTAGACGTAACTACACTTAACTGCACCTCACTAAACCTCACTACACCTCGCTACACGTCACTGCACTTTACTACACTTCACTACACCTCACTACACCTCAGTACACTTCAATACACTTCAGTAGACCTCACTACACTTCAGTACACCTCGGTAAACCTCAATACACTTAACTACAACTCACTACATCTCACGACGCTTCACTTTACTACACCACACTACATTTCACTACACTTCACTACACTTCACTACACCTCACTACACCTCACTACACTTCACTACACCTCACTACACTTCTGTACACCGCACGGCACCTCACTTCACCACACTACTCCTCACTACACCTCACTATACCTAACTACACTTCACTACAACTCACCACACCTCAGTATACATTACTACACCTCACTACACTTCACTACACCTCACGACACTTCACTAAACCTCACTACACTTCACTATTCCTCACTGCACATCAGTACACTTCACTACACCTCACTACAAGTCACTACACTTCACTACACCTCAGGACACCTCACTAAACCTCACTACACTTCACTATACCTCACTACACTCCACTTCTCGACACCTCACTATACTTCACTACACCTCAGTACATCTCACTACACTTCAGTACCGCTCGGTAAACCCCAATGCACTTAACTACAACTCACTATACCTCACTACGCTTCACTTCACTACACCTCACTTCACTTCTGTACACCTGACTAAACCTGACTACACTTCACTTCACCTCACTACACCTCACTACACTTCAGTACACCTAACTATAACTCACTACACTTCACTACACCTCACTAAAATTCAATACACCTCACTTCACTTCACTACACCTCACTACACCTCACTTACCACACTAAACCTTACTACACCTTACTACACCTCACTACACCTCACTACACCTCACTACACTTCACCACACCGCGGTACACCTCATTACACTTTACAACACGACACTACACCTCACTACGTGTCACTTCGCTACACTTTACAACACCACACTACACCTCACTACACTTCACTTCACTATACCTCACTGCACCTTACTACACCTCACTACACCTCACTAAACCTCACTACACTTCACTGCACCACAATACACCTCACTACACTCCACTTCGCGACACCTCACTACACTTCACTAATTCTCAGTGCACCTCACTACATTTAACTACACCTCACTAAACTTCACTACACCTCTCTACACCCCACTAAACCTCACCACACTTCACTATAGCTCACTGCTCCTTAGTACACTTTACTACACGTCACTACACTTAACTACACCTTACTACACCACACTACACCTCGCTACACCTCACTGCACCTCACTACACTTCACTGCACCTAACTACACCTCTCTACAATTCATTTCACTTCAGTACTCCCCAGTACACTTGAGTACACCTCACTACAGTTCACTACACCTCGGTACACTTTACTAAACCTCACTACAAGTCACTACACTTCACTACACCTCACGACACCTCACTAAACCTCACTACACTTCACTACACCTCAACACACCTCACTATACTTCACTATACCTCACTACACTTCTTTGCAACTCAATATACCTCACTAAAACTGACTAGACTTCAGTACACGTCACTAGACCTGACTACAATTCACTACACGTGAATACACGTCACAACACCTCACTAAACCTCAGTACACTTCACTATACCTCACTGCACCTCAGTACACTTTACTGCACGTCACTACATCTCACTAGTGAAGCCTCGCTACATGTCACTAGTGTACACTACACCTCAATACACCTCACTACACCTGACTACACTTCAGTACACGTCACTAGACCTGACAACAATTCACTACACCTCAATACACCTCACTACACTTCACTAAACTTCACTAAACTTCACTACACCTCGATTTACCTCGCCACACCTCACTACACCTCACTAAACGTCACTACATTTAACTACACCTCACTACACTTCAAAACTTCTCACTAAACCTCACTTCACGGCACCTCACTACACCACACTACACTTCACTAAACTGCATTACAGCTCACAGCACGTCACTACACTTCACTACACCTCACTACACTTCACTACACCTCACTACACTTCTCTACATCACACTAAACTTTACTGCAAATAACTACACCTCACTAAACTACACCTCACTGCATTTTGCTACACCTCACTACTACACCTCACTAAACCTAACTACACTTCACTTCACCACACCAAACTACACCTCACTAAAACTTCACTTCACGACAACTCACTACACTTGACTACACCTCACTACACCTCACTACACTTCACTACACTTCACTACACTTCACTACACCTCACTACACCTCACTACACTTCACTACACCTCACTACAAGTCACTACACTTCACTACACCTCACGACACCTCACTAAACTTCACTACACTTCACTATACCTCACTACACTCCACTTCTCGACACCTCACTACACATCACTACATCTCACCGCACCTCACTACATTTCACTACACCTCACTACACTTCACTACACCATAATAGACCTCACTACACTCCACTTCTCGACACCTCACTACACCTCACTACACCTCACTACACTTCAGTACCCCTCGGTAACCCTCCATGCACTTAACTTCAACTCACTATAGCTCACTACACTTCACAACACCTCACTATACCTCACTACCCTTCACTACACCTCGGTACACCTTAATACACTTAACTACACTTCACTACACCTCATTACACTTCACTGCACCTCACTACACTTCAGTACACCTCACTGCACCTCACTTCACCACACTACACCTCACTACACCTCACTAAACTTCACTACAACTCACCACACCTCAGTATAGTTTATTACACCTCGCTACACTTCACTACACCTCACGACACCTCACTAAACCTCACTACATTTCACTATACGTCACTGCACCTCAGTACACTTCACTACACCTCACTACAAGTCACTACACTTCACTAAACCTCACAACACCTCACTTAACCTCACTACACTTCACTATACCTCACTGCACCTCATACACTTTACCGCACGTCACTACAAGTCACTAGACGTAAGTACACCTCACTGCACCTCACTACACCTCACAACAACTCGTTACACCTCACTACACTTCACTACACCTCCGCACACCTCACTATACTTCACTACAACTCACTACACTTCACTACACCTCACTGCACTTAACTTCACCATAGTACACCTCACTACACCACAGTACACCTCACTACACTTTACTAAACCACACTAGATCTCACTGCACCTAACTACACGTCACTACACATCACTTCACTACACCTCACTACTCTTCACTAAACCTCACTACTACACCTCACTAAACTTCACTACACTTCAATAAACCTCACTTCACTTCTCTACACTTCACCGCTACACCTCACTAAACCTCACTACGCTTCACTTCACTAAACCTTACTACACTTCAGTAAACCTCACTACACCTCACTACACTTCACTACACCTCGCTACACCTCACTACACTTCAGTGCAGCTAACTACACCTCACTACACTTCACTACACCTCACTAAAATTCAATACACCTCACTTCACTTCACTTCACCTCACTACACCTCACTACACCTCACTTTCCACACTACACCTTACTACACCTTACTACACCTCACTACACCTCACTACACCTCGCTACACTTAACTACACCTCGGTACACCTCACTAAACTTAACTACAACTCAGTACACGTCAGTACATTTCACTACAATTAACACTACACTACACCTCACTACACCTCACTACACTTCACTTCACTACACCTCACTTCACTTTACTACACCTTACTACACCTCACTAAACCTCACTACACTTCACTGCACCACACTACACCTCACTACACTCCAGTTTGCGACACCTCACTACACTTCACTACATCTCACTGCTCCTCACTATACCTCACTACACTTCAGTGCACCTTACTACAACTCACTACACTTCACTACACCTCGCTACACCGAACTACACTTTAGTGCACCTCACTAAAATTCAATAAACCTCACTTCAAAAAACCAAACCAAACCTCACATCAGCTTCAGCTTCAGAATCAGAATCAGAATCAGAATCAGAATCAGAATCAGAATCAGTATCAGTATCAGTATCAGTATCAGAATCAGAATCAGAATCAAAATCAAAATCAAAATCAGTATCAGTATAAGTATCAGTATCAGTATCAGAATCAGTATCAGTATCAGTATCAGTATCACAATCAAAATCAAAATCAAAATCAAAATCAAAATCAGTATCAGTATCAGTATCAGAATCAGAGTCTGAATCAGCATCAGTATCAGTATCAGTATCAGTATCAGTATCAGTATCAGTATCAGTATCAGTATAAGTATCAGTATCAGTATCAGAATCAGTATCAGTATCAGTATCAGTATCAGAATCAAAATCAAAATCAAAATCAAAATCAAAATCAAAATCAGTATCAGTATCAGGATCAGTATCGGTATCAGTATCAGTATCAGAATCTGAATCAGCATCAGTATCAGTATCAGTATCAGTATCAGTATTAGCATCAGCTGATTTTGATTCTGATTCTGATGCTGATACTGATGCTGATACTGATATTGATATTGATACTGATACTGATACTGATACTGATACTGATACTGATACTGATACTGATACTGATACTGATACTGATACTGATACTGATGCTGATACTTATACTGATACTGATACTGAGGTGAAGTAAAGTGAAGCGTAGTGAAGTGTAGTGAGTTGTAGTTAAGTGTATTGAGGTGAACCGAGGTGTAGTGAAGTGTAGTGAGGTATAGTGTGGTGTAGTGAAGTATAGTGAGCTATAGTGAGTTGTAGTTAAGTGCATTGAGGTGTACCGAAAGGTACTGAAGTGTAGTGAGGTGTAGTGAGGTGTAGTGAAGTGTAGTTAAGTGCAGTGAGGTTTAGCGAGGTGCAGTGAGGTGTAGTGACGTGTAGTAAAGTGTACTAAGGTGCAGTGAGCTATAGTGAAGTGTGGTAAGGTTTAGTGAGGTGTAGAGAGGTGTAGTGACGTTCAGTGAGGTGTAGTGAAATGTAGTGAGGTGCAGTGAGATGTAGTGAAGTGTAGTGAGGTGTCGCGAAGTTGAGTGTAGTGAAGTGTAGTGTGGTGCAGTGTAGTGAAGTGAAGGTGTTGTGAGGTATAGTGTGGTATTGTAAAGTGTAGTGTAGTGAGACGTGTTGAGGTGTAGTGTGGTGTTGTAAAGATTAGTGAAGTGAGACGTAGTGAGGTGTAGTGAAATCTAGTGAGGTGTAGTGAGTTTTGGTTAAGTTTAGTGAGGTGTACCGAAGTGTAGTTAAGTGTAGTGAGGTGTAGTGAAGTGTAGTGAGGTGTAGTAAGGTGTAGTAAGGTTTAGTGTGGTAAGTGAGGTGTAGTGAGGTGTAGTGAAGTGAAGTGAGGTGTATTGAATTTTAGTGAGGTGTAGTGAAGTGTAGTGAGGTGTAGTTAGGTGTACTGAAGTGTAGTGAGGTGTAGTGAGGTGAAGTGAAGTGTAGTGAGGTGTAGTCAGGTGTACTGAAGTGTAGTGAGGTGTAGTGAAGTGAAGCGTAGTGAGGTGTAGTGAGTTGTAGTTATGTGTATTGAGTTGTACCGAGGTATAGTGAAGTGTAGTGAGGTTTAGTGAAGTGTCGTGAGGTTTAGTGAAGTGTAGTGAGGTGTAGTAAAGTATAGTGAGGTGTGGTGAGTTGTAGTGAAGTGTAGTGAGGTATAGTGAGGTGTAGTGAGGAGTAGTGTGGTGAAGTGAGGTGCCGTGCGGTGTACAGAAGTGTAGTGAGATGTAGTGAAGTGTAGTGAGGTGTAGTGAGGTGTAGTGAAGTGTAGTGAAGTGTAGTGAAATGTAGTGAGGTGTAGTAAAGTGAAGCGTAGTGAGATGTAGTGAGTTGTAGTTAAGTGTATTGAGGTGTACCGAGGTGTACTGAAGTGTAGTGAGGTGTACTGAAGTGTATTAAAGTGTACTGAGGTGTAGTGAATTGTAGAGAGGTGTAGTGAGGTTTAGTGAAGTGTAGTGAAGTGCAGTGACGTGTAACGAGGTGTAGTGAGGTTTAGTGAGGTGCAGTTAAGTGTAGTTACGTCTAGTTATGTTTAGTGACGTGCGGTAAAGTGTACTGAGGTGCAGTGAGGTCTAGTGAAGTGTAGTGAAGTTTAGTGAGGTGTCGTGAGGTGTAGTGAAGTGTGGTGACTTGTAGTGAAGTGTAGTGAAGAGTACTGAGGTGTAGTGAGGTATAGTGAAGTGTAGTGAGGTTTAGTGAGGTTTCGTGAGGTGTAGTGAAGTGTAGTGAGGTGTAGTAAAGTATAGTGAGGTGTGGTTAGTTGTAGTGAAGTGTAGTGAGGTATAGTGAGGTGTAGTGAAGTGTAGTGTGGTGAAGTGAGGTGCAGTGAGGTGTACTGAAGTGTAGTGAAATGTAGTGAAGTGTAGAGAGGTGTAGTGAGGTGTAGTGAAGTGTAGTAAAGTGTAGTGAAATGTAGTGAGGTGTAATAAAGTGAAGCGTAGTGAGGTGTAGTGAGTTTTAGTTAAGTGTATTGAGGTTTACCGAGGTGTAGTGAAGTGTAGTGAGCTATAGTGAGGTGTAGTGAAGTGTAGTGAGCTATAGAGGGTTGTAGTTAAGTGCATTGAAGTTTAAAGTGGGGTACTGAAGTGTATTGAGGTGTAGTTAGGTGCAGTGAGGTGTAGTGTGGTGTAGTGAAGTGTAGTGAGGTGTAGTGAAGTGCAGTGACGTGTAGTGAGCTGTAATGAAGTTTAGTGAAGTGTAGTGTGGTGTAGTGAGGTGCCGTGAAGTGACGTTTAGTGAGGGGTTTTGAAGTGTAGTGAGGTGTAGTTAAATGTAGTGAAGTTTAGTGAGGTGTAGTGAGGTTTGCTGAGGTAAAGCGAGGTGTAGTGAAGTTTAGTGAAGTTTAGTGAAGTGTAGTCAGGTGTATTGAGGTGTAGTGAATTGTAGTCAGGTCTAGTGACGTGTACTGAAGTGTAGTCAGGTGTAATGAAGTGTAGTGAGTGTCGTGAGGTGTAGTGTAGTGTAGTGAGGTGTAGTGAGGTGAAGTGAAGTGTAGTGATGTAAGGTGTAGTGAGGTGTAGTGAGGTGTAGTTAGGTGCAGTGAGGTGTAGTGAAGTGTAGTGAGGTGTAGTGAAGTGTAGTGAGGTTTAGTGAAGTGAAGCGTAGTGAGGAGTAGTGAGTTGTAGTTAAGTCTATTGAGGTGTACCGAGGTGTAGTGAACTGTAGTGAGGTGTACTGAAGTGTACTGGGGAGTACTGAAGTGTAATGATTTGTAGAGAGGTTTAGTGAGGTGTAGCGAGGTGTAGTGTGGTGTAGTGAGGTGTAGTTAAGTGTAGTGACGTGTAGAAAAGTGTACTAAGGTGCAGTGAGCTATAGTAAAGTGTGGTGAGGTTTAGTTAGGTGTAGAGAGCTGTTTTGAAGTTTAGTGAGGTGTAGTGAAATGTAGTGAGGTGCACTGAGAATTAGTGAAGTGTAGTGAGGTGTCGCGAAGTGGAGAGTAGTGAGGTGTAGTGTGATGCAGTGAAGTGTAGTGAGGTTTAGTGAGGTTTAGTGAGGTATAGTAAAGTGCAGTGAGGTGTAGTGAAGTGAAGTGTAGTGAGGTGTAGTGAGGTGTTGTGTGGTGTTGTAAAGTGTAGTGAGGTGTACCGAGGTGTGCTGAAGTGTAGTAAGGTGTAGTGAGGTTTAGTGAGGTGTAGTAAGGTGCAGTAAGGTGTAGTGTGGTAAGTGTGGTGTAGTGAGGTGTAGTGAAGTACAGTGAGGTGTATTGATATTTAGTGAGGTGTAGTGAAGTGTAGTCAGGTGTAGTTATGTGCACTGAAGTGTAGTGAGGTATAGTGAGGTGAAGTGAAGTGTAGTGAGGTGTAGTGAGGTGTACTGAAATGTAGTGAGGTGTAGTAAAGTGAAGCGTAGTGAGATTTAGTGAGATGTTGCGGTGAGGTGTACTGAAGTGAAGTGAGGTGTACTGAGGTGTAGTGAATTATAGAGAGGTATAGTGAGGTGTAGTGAAGTGTAGTGAAGTGTAGTGAAGTGTGGTGAAGTGTAGTGAGGTGTACTGAAGTGTATTGAGGTGTACTGAGGTGTAGTGAATTATAGAGAGGTATAGTGAGGTGTAGTGAAGTGTAGTGAGGTGCAGTGACGTGTAGCGAGGTGTAGTGAGGTGTATTGAGGTGCAGTGAAATGTAGTGACGTGCACCGAGATGTAGTGAGGTGTGTTGAGGTGTCGAGAAGTCGAGTGTAGTGAGGTGTAGTGTGGTGTAATGAAGTGTAGTGAGGTGTTGTGAAATGTAGTGATGTGCAGTGGGATGTAGTGAAGTGTAGTGAGGTGTCGAGAAGTGGAGTGTAGTGAGGTATAATGAAGTGTAGTGAGGTTTAGTGAGGTGTCGTGAGGTGTAGTGAAGTGTAGTGACTTGTAGTGAGGTGTAGTTAAGTGTACTGAGGTGCAGTGAGGTATAGTGAAGTGTAGTGAGGTTTAGTGAGGTGTATTGAGGTGTAGTGAAGAGTAGTGAGGTGTAGTAAAGTATAGTGAGGTGTGGTGAGGTGAGGTGTAGTGAAGTGTAGTGAGGTATAGTGAGGTATAGTGAGGTGCAGTGTGGTGAAGTGAGGTGTACTGAAGTGTAGTGAAGTGTAGTGAAGTGTAGTGAGCTATAGTGAGTTGTAGTTAAGTGCATTGAGGTTTACCGAGGTGTAGTGAAGTGTAGTGAGGTGTAGTGAAGTGAACTGTAGTGAGGTGTAGTGAGGTGTGGTGTGGTGTAGTTAAGTGTAGTGAAGTGAAGCGTAGTGAGGTGTATTGAAGTGTAGTGAGGCGTAGTGAGTTGTAGTTGTGTATTGAGGTGTACAAAGGTGTAGTTAAGAGTAGTGAGGTTTTGTAAGGTGTAGTGAAGTGTAGTGAGGTATCGTAAAGTGAAGTGTAGTGAAGTGAAGTTTTATGTAGTGAGGTGTAGTGAGGTGAACAAAAAGTGTAGTAAGGTGTAGTGTGGTGAAGTGAGGTGTAGTGAGGTGTAGTGAAGTGAAGTGAGGTGTATTGACGTGTAGTGAGGTGTAGTGAGGTGTACTGAAGTGCATAGAGGGGTAGTGAGGTGTACTGAAATAGAGTGGGGTTTAGTGAGGTGTAGTGAAGTGTTGTGAGGTGTAGAGAGGTGTACTCAAGTGTAGTGAGGTGAAGCGTAGTGAGGTGTTGTGAAGTGTAGTGAGGTGTAGTGAGGTGTACTGAAGTGTAGTGAGGTTAAGCCTAGTGAGGTGTAGTGAAGTGTAGTGAGGTGTAGTGAGGTGTAGTGAAATGTTGTGAGGTGTAGTCAGGTGTACTGAAGTGTAGTGAAGTTAAGTGTAGTGAGTTGTCGTGAAGTGAAGTCTAGTGAAGTGTAGTGTGGTGTAGTTAAGTGAAGTGTAGTTAGGTTTAGTGAGGTGTAGTAGTGAGGTGTAGCGAAATGTAGTGAGGTGTAGTGTAGTGTGGTGTAGTGAGGTGTAGTGTGGTGTAGTGAGGTGCCGTGAAGTGAGGTTTAGTGAGGGGTTTTGAAGTGTAGTGAGGTGTAGTTAAATGTAGTGAAGTTTAGTGAGGTGTAGTGAGGTGTGCTGAGGTAAAGCGAGGTGTAGTGAAGTTTATCCAAGTTTAGTGAAGTGTAGTCAGGTGTATTGAGGTGTAGTGAATTGTAGACAGGTCTAGTTACGTGTACTGAAGTGTAGTCAGGTGTAATGAAGTGTAGTTAGGTGTCGTGAAGTGCAGTGTAGTGAGTGTCGTGAAGTGTAGTGGGGTGCAGTGTAGTGTAGTGAGGTGTAGTGAGGTGTAGTGAAGTGCAGTGATGTAAGGTGTAGTGAGGTGTAGTTAGGTGCAGTGAGGTGTAGTAAAGTGTAGTGAGGTGTAGTGAAGTGTAGTGAGGTGTAGTGAAGTGAAGCGCAGTGAGGAGTAGTGAGTTGTAGTTAAGTCTATTGAGGTGTACCGAGGTGTAGTGAACTGCAGTGAGGTGTACTGAAGTGTACTGGGGAGTACTAAAGTGTAATGAATTGTAGAGAGGTGTAGTGAGGTTTAGCGAGGTGTAGTGTGGTGTAGTGAAGTGTAGTTAAGTGTAGTGACGTGTAGTGACGTTTAGTAAAGCGTACTAAGGTGCAGTGAGCTATAGTGAAGTGTGGTGAGGTTTAGTTAGGTGTAGAGAGGTGTAGTGAAGTTTAGTGAGGTGTAGTGAAATGTAGTGAGGTGCACTGAGAATTAGTGAAGTGTAGTGAGGTGTCGCGAAGTTGAGAGTAGTGAGGTGTAGTGTGGTGCAGTGAAGTGTAGTGAGGTTTAGTGAGGTGTAGTGAGGTGTAGTAAAGTGCAGGGAGGTGTAGTGAAGTGAAGTGTAGTGAGGTGTAGTGAGGTGTAGTGTGGTGTTGTAAAGTGTAGTGAGGTGTACCGAGGTGTGCTGAAGTGTAGTAAGGTGTAGTGAGGTGTAGTGAGGTGTAGTAAGGTGCAGTAAGGTGTAGTGTGGTAAGTGTGGTGTAGTGAGGTGTAGTGAAGTGAAGTGAGGTGTATTGAATTTTAGTGAGGTGTAGTGAAGTGTAGTGAGGTTTAGTTAGGTGCACTGAAGTGTAGTGAGGTATAGTGAGGTGAAGTGAAGTGTAGTGAGGTGTAGTGAGGTGTACTGAAATGTAGTGAGGTGTAGTAAAGTTAAGCGTAGTGAGGTTTAGTGAGATGTAGCGGTGAAATGTACTGAAGTGAAGTGAGGTGTATTGAAGTGTAGTGAGGTATAGTGAGGTGTAGTGAGGTGTAGTGAAGTGTAGTGAAGTGTAGTGAAGTGTGGTGCAGTGTAGTGAGGTGTACTGAAGTGTATTGAGGTGTACTGAGATGTAGTGAATTATAGAGAGGTATAGTGAGGTGTAGTGAAGTGTAGTAAGGTGCACTGACGTGTAGCGAGGTGTAGTGAGGTGTAGTGAGGTGCAGTGAAATGAAGTGACGTGCACGGAGATGTAGTGAGGTGTGGTGAGGTGTCGAGAAGTCGAGTGTAGTGAGGTGTAGTGTGGTGTAATGAAGTGTTGTGAGGTGTTTTGAAATGTAGTGATGTGCAGTGGGATGCAGTGAAGTGTAGTGAGGTGTCGAGAAGTGGAGTGTAGTGAGGTATAGTGAAGTGTAGTAAGGTTAAGTGAGGTGTCGTGAGGTGTAGCTAAGTGTAGTGAGGTGTAGTAAAGTATAGTGAGGTGTGGTGAGTTGTAGTGAAGTGTAGTGAGGTATAGTGAGGTGTAGTGGGGTGTAGTGTGGTGAAGTGAGATGCAGTGAGGTGTACTGACGTGCAGTGAGGTGTAGTAAAGTATAGTGAGGTGTGGTGAGTTGTAGTGAAGTGTAGTGAGGTATAGTGAGGTGTAGTGAGGTGTAGTGAGGTGTAGTAAAGTATATTGAAACGTGGTGAGTTGTAGTGAAGTTTAGTGAGGTATAGTGAGGTGTAGTGAGGTGTAGTGTGGTGAAGTAAGGTGCAGTGAGGTGTACTGAAGTGTAATGAGGTGTAGTGAGGTGTAGTCAAGTGTAGTGAGGTGTAGTAAAGTATAGTAAAGTGTAGTGAGGTGTAGTGAGGTGTAGGGAAGTGTAGTGAGTTGTCGTGAAGTGAGGGGTAGTGAGGTGTAGTTTGGTGTAGTGAAGTGAAGTGTAGTTAGGTTTAGTGAGGTTTAGTAGTGAGGTTTAGCGAAATGGAGTGAGGTGTAATGTAGTGAGGTGTAGTTAGGTGCAGTGAGGTTCAGTGTGATGTAGTGAAGTGTAGTGAAATGTAGTGAAGTGTAGTGACGTGTAGTGAGCTGTAATGAAGTTTAGTGAAGTGTAGTGTGGTGTAGTGAGGTGCCGTGAAGTGAGGTTTAGTGACGGGTTTTGAAGTGTAGTGAGGTGTAGTTAAATGTAGTTAAGTTTAGTGAGGTGTGGTGAGGTGTGGTGAGGTAAAGCGAGGTGTAGTGAAGTTTAGTGAAGTTTAGTGAAGTGTACTAAGGTGCAGTGAGCTATAGTGAAGTGTGGTGAGGTTTAGTTAGGTGTAGAGAGGTGTAGTGAAGTTTAGTGAGGTGTAGGGAAATGTAGTGAGGTGCACTGAGAATTAGTGAAGTGTAGTGAGGTGTCGCGAAGTGGAGAGTAGTGAGGTGTAGTGTGGTGCAGTGAAGTGTAGTGAGGTTTAGTGAGGTGTAGTGAGGTGTAGTAAAGTGCAGGGAGGTGTATTGAAGTGAAGTGTAGTGAGGTGTAGTGAGGTGTAGTGTGGTGTTGTAAAGTGTAGTGAAGTGTACCGAGGTGTGCTGAAGTGTAGTAAGGTGTAGTGAGGTGTAGTGAGGTGTAGTAAGGTGCAGTAAGGTGTAGTGTGGTAAGTGTGGTTTAGTGAGGTGTAGTGAAGTAAAGTGAGGTGTATTGAATTTTAGTGAGGTGTAGTGAAGTGTAGTGAGATTTAGTTAGGTGCACTGAAGTGTAGTGAGGTATAGTGAGGTGAAGTAAAGTGTAGTGAGGTGTAGTGAGGTGCACTGAAATGTAGTGAGGTTTAGTGAGATGTAGCGGTGAAATGTACTGAAGTGAAGTGAGGTGTATTGAAGTGTAGTGAGGTATAGTGAGGTGTAGTGAGGTGTAGTGAAGTGTAGTGAAGTGTAGTGAAGTGTAGTGAAGTGTGGTGAAGTGTAGTGAGGTGTAGGGAGGTGCAGTGAAATGAACTGACGTGCACCGAGATGTAATGAGGTGTGGTGAGGTGTCGAGAAGTGGAGTGTAGTGAGGTGTAGTGTGGTGTAATGAAGTGTAGTGAGGTGTTGTGAAATGTGGTGATGTGCAGTGGGATGCAGTGAAGTGTAGTGAGGTGTCGAGAAGTGGAGTGTAGTGAGGTATAGTGAAGTGTAGTAAGGTTTAGTGAGGTGTCGTGAGGTGTAGCTAAGTGTAGTGAGGTGTAGTAAAGTATAGTGAGGTGTGGTGAGTTGTAGTGAAGTGTAGTGAGGTATAGTGAGGTGTAGTGGGGTGTAGTGTGGTGAAGTGAGGTGCAGTGAGGTGTACTGAAGTGCAGTGAGGTGTAGTAAAGTATAGTGAGGTGTGGTGAGTTGTAGTGAAGTGTAGTGAGGTATAGTGAGGTGTAGTGAGGTGTAGTAAAGTATATTGAGGGGTGGTGAGTTGTAGTGAAGTGTAGTGAGGTATAGTGAGGTGTAGTGAGGTGTAGTGTGGTGAAGTGAGGTGCAGTGAGGTGTACTGAAGTGTAATGAGGTGTAGCGAGGTGTAGTCAAGTGTAGTGAGGTGTAGTAAAGTATAGTGAAGTGTAGTGAAGTGTAGTGAGGTGTAGTGAGGTGTAGTGAAGTGTAGTGAGTTGTCGTGAAGTGAAGTGTAGTGAGGTGTAGTTTGGTGTAGTGAAGTGAAGTGTAGTTAGGTTTAGTGAGGTGTAGTAGTGAGGTGTAGCGAAATGCAGTGAGGTGTAGTGTAGTGAGGTGTAGTTAGGTGCAGTGAGGTTTAGTGTGATGTAGTGAAGTGTAGTGAGGTGTAGTGAAGTGTAGTGACGTGTAGTGAGCTGTAATGAAGTTTAGTGAAGTGTAGTGTGGTGTAGTGAGGTGCCGTAAAGTGAGGTTTAGTGAGGGGTTTTTAAGTGTAGTGAGGTGTAGTTAAATGTAGTGAAGTTTAGTGAGGTGTAGTGAGGTGTGCTGAGGTAAAGCGAGGTGTAGTGAAGTTTAGTGAAGTTTAGTGAAGTGTAGTCAGGTGTATTGAGGTGTAGTGAATTGTAGACAGGTCTAGTGACGTGTACTGAAGTGTAGTCAGGTGTAATGAAGTGTAGTTAGGTGTCGTGAAGTGCAGTGTAGTGAGTGTCGTGAGGTGTAGTGGGGTGCAGTGTAGTGTAGTGAGATGTAGTGAAGTGTAGTGATGTAAGGTGTAGTGAGATGTAGTTAGGTGCAGTGAGGTGTAGTGAAGTGTAGTGAGGTGTAGTGAAGTGTAGTGAGGTGTAGTGAAGTGAAGCGTAGTGAGGAGTAGTGAGTTGTAGTTAAGTCTATTGAGGTGTACCGAGGTGTAGTGAACTGCAGTGAGGTGTACTGAAGTGTACTGGGGAGTACTGAAGTGTAATGAATTGTAGAGAGGTGTAGTGAGGTAAAGCGAGGTGTAGTGTGGTGTAGTGAGGTGTAGTTAAGTGTAGTGACGTGTAATAATAATAATAATAATAATAATGGTTTATTGACATTCCACAAAAATAGGCTCTTCAATGCCAATATATATCCACACTAAATGAATAGAGGGGGTAAGTTTCTAAAGAAACTGTGGTGCTGCGTCGGTGGGAAGTATAACAATATAATTTGGTTTTATCAACTGGGTTGATAATGTCAATTGGCCACCGTAAAGAGATTCAAGAGCTGACGTTTCGAGCGTTAGCCCTTCGTCGGAGCGAATCGAGGAATTGTGCGTCGTGTGTCTTTATATACAGAAAGATGGAGCTTCGCTATTGGCTGGTGCCTGGTAACGTGAAAACTTCGGAATAAATTAGTTGAATGAAAAGCGTTCGTTGATACCGTGAGGATTAAGAGTGCCGATTTGAAAAATAAATTTTTGTTCTAGAGTTTTACGGCTTTCCGTGTTTCCTTGGTGAAGGGAAAGGCCGCAGACTGCCATATGTTGCTTAGAATGATTTGGGAGATTGAAGTGTCTCGCGACCGGTTTCGATGCATTTTTGTCGTCTTTCTCTACGTCACGAAGGTGTTCTCGGAATCGGTCGCCAAGTCGTCTCCCTGTTTCGCCGATGTATAACTTTTTGCAAAGAGTGCAAGTTATACAGTAGATGGCATTGGCTGAGGTACAGGTGAAATGATCAGTGATTTTGATAGATCGCTTGGGTCCCGATATTTTGTCAACGTTGTGAATGAAAGGGCATGTTTTGCATCGTGCGCGAGCGCATTTAAAAGTTCCGGGTTGATCACTAGTTTGGAATGCACTTCTGACTAAAAAGAAGTGAGTGAAGTGTAGTGACTCCCAGAACCTCGTGTATTTACTTTTTACCTAAAATTCACAAACCTAACAACCCAGGTCGACCTATCGTCTCTGCCTGTAGTTGCCCTACCGAACTCATTTCCAGCTACTTAGACAAAATTATGGCACCTATTGTCAGATCTTTACCGTCCTACGTTAAAGACAGTCAACACGCACTTCAAATTTTTCGCGATTTCAATTTCCTGGGCGAAGACAAACTTATTTTCACTATGGATATTACATCTCTTTACACCGTCATCCCAAATGGCGAAGGTCTTCTAGCCCTCAAACATTTTTTTGATTTACGCACTGTTAAGGAACCAAGCTCGGAAACACTACTCCGCCTGGCTGAGTTAGTGTTAACACTCAACTGTTTTTCATTCGCGAACAATTATTATAAACAAATCAATGGCGTGGCCATGGGTACCAAAATGGGACCCAGCTACGCCAATCTTTTCGTAGGCTACATTGAACACCAATTTTTCAACCAATACAACGGCCCAAAACCTGAACTCTATCGTCGCTACATTGACGACTGTATCGGCGCTACCTCTTCTACCAGAGAGGATCTTAATCAATTTATAACCGCTGTTAATTCGTTTCATCCTGCCCTTAAATATACCTGGGAAATTTCCGATTCTTCCTTAGCATTCCTGGATATCAAAGTTTCTATCGAAGGCAACAGTTTATGCACCAGTGTGCACTACAAACCCACAGATTCTCATAGCTATTTGTTGTATTCATCTTCACATCCATCACATGTCAAGAATTCCATTCCTTATTCTCAGTTTCTTAGACTTCGCCGTCTTTGTAGTGACGACTCTGATTTTTCCTTAAAATCAGAGGAAATGTGTAATTTCTTCGACAAACGCGGCTATCCTGCTTCTGTTGTTCAAGCGGGCCATCATCGCGCCCAGCAAATTGATCGACAGTCAGCACTACAAACGTCACAGAGAGAAAACAACGATAGAATTCCATTCACCCTCACATTTCACCCTCACAACCACGCAGTTAAATCCATCATTCTCAAAAACTTTAAATTACTTCAAAATGATCCCGACACTGGTAGAATCTTTTCGCAACCTCCATTAATTTCATTTAAACGCGACAAAAACATAGGTTACTTTTTAGTCAGAAGTGCATTCCAAACTAGTGATCAACCCGGAACTTTTAAATGCGCTCGCGCACGATGCAAAACATGCCCTTTCATTCACAACGTTGACAAAATATCGGGACCCAAGCGATCTATCAAAATCACTGATCATTTCACCTGTACCTCAGCCAATGCCATCTACTGTATAACTTGCACTCTTTGCAAAAAGTTATACATCGGCGAAACAGGGAGACGACTTGGCGACCGATTCCGAGAACACCTTCGTGACGTAGAGAAAGACGACAAAAATGCATCGAAACCGGTCGCGAGACACTTCAATCTCCCAAATCATTCTAAGCAACATATGGCAGTCTGCGGCCTTTCCCTTCACCAAGGAAACACGGAAAGCCGTAAAACTCTAGAACAAAAATTTATTTTTCAAATCGGCACTCTTAATCCTCACGGTATCAACGAACGCTTTTCATTCAACTAATTTATTCCGAAGTTTTCACGTTACCAGGCACCAGCCAATAGCGAAGCTCCATCTTTCTGTATATAAAGACACACGACGCACAATTCCTTGATTTGCTCCGACGAAGGGCTAACGCTCGAAACGTCACCTCTTGAATCTCTTTACGGTGGCCAATTGACATTATCAACCCAGTTGATAAAACCAAATTATATATCTACACTAATTTAATGATTAAGAAATTTAAGTTTACAATATATTGATGAAAATAATTAATTGAATAAATAAACAAATAAATAATAAAAACGATAGCTATTTACATTTACAGTCTCGAATTTACTTTATCAATAAAAAAACGTTTGGCATTACGCTTAAAGACAGCGAACTCCTTTGCCTCCCTCGTTGCAGTCGGTAGTGAGTTGAAAATATTTGAGGCATTATGCCTGAAAGTGTCTGGGTGGTGTACAGTACTTAGCTTAAAGTCACTACTAGATCTTAAAGTTCTTCCAGGAATGTACTGTCGAAGTTGGAGGTGCGTAGGCCAATTTGAATGGTGGACGGCCTTATAGGCTAAACTTGCGAGATGGAAATCACGCCTCTCGGAGATAGGTAGCCAGCCTAGCTTGAGTACATCTTCTAAATTGGCGTATTTCTTCAAAACAAAACCTGCGGCAGCTAGTTGCACCCTTTGCAGGCGTGCAAGGAGATAGTCCGGTGCAGGATAGGTGACTACATCATTAAAGTCTATCTTGGACAAAACTAGAGTCTCGGCTAGTAACTTCCTAACACGGAAAGGAGCTAGGTTTTTAAGTTTCCTAAGTACAGACAGAGTAGAATAACAGGAGGAGATTTTACTGTTAAAGTCATTATGCCACTTAAGGTTTTGCTGAAATTCAGTGCCCAGGAGACGCGTAGTTTGTACCCTCTCGAGAGGCTGTCCATTGACAGTGAGTAGAACTTGGTGTTCATCAAGGTTGTGGTGACGGGCCATCTGGGCAGTTGAGAAGAGCATGGTTTTCGTCTTCTTGGGATTTAGAGCAAGATTACAGTTGCTCGACCACGACGAGAGGCGATCTAGGGCAAGCTGAAGGCGTTTTTCACATTCACTGATGTCACGTGGTTTGGCATGAGCATAGAAAGTGGTGTCATCGGCGTATTGGTGACATGTAGCAGGGCTCAGGTGCTCAGCGAGGTCACTAACGTAAAGATGGAATAATACAGGACCTAACACTGATCCCTGAGGCACACCGAAACACACTTCCAAAGGTCTTGAGGCCTTGTCGTCAATTTGCACGAACTGTTTGCGTCCGGTTAAGTAACTAGTGACCCACATAAGGAAAGACTTGGAGAAACCGAGGCAATGTAACTTCTTAAGGGCGACTTCATATGCGACAGTGTCAAATGCCTTGGAGAAATCGGCTAGAACAGCCAAGGTTGCTTCTCCACGCTTCATGGCTTTTATTATATCGTCTTTAATTGCTAGAAGGCTAGTGGTTGTGCTATGTCCTTTCCTATAGGCGCTGACAGTGTCTCCTAAGATGCCGTGAGGACCACTTGAAACAAAGCCACTCATTTGGTCCAATACTAGGCGTTCATAAACTTTTGAAAGGACGGGTAGAATGGAGATTGGACGTAAGTCGTTCCTGTCCTTTATGTCGGCCTGCTTGGGAATGGGGCTTATACGAGCAACTTTCCAGGCTGATGGAAAAAACTTCAGCGAGATATAGGTGTTCAAAATATGGGTAAGTGGCGACGCCAGATGGTCAGCGGCGTAGTGACGTGTAGTAAAGTGTACTAAGGTGCAGTGAGCTATAGTGAAGTGTGGTGAGGTTTAGTTAAGTGTAGAGGGGTGTTGTGAAGTTTAGTGAGGTGTAGTGAAATGTAGTGAGGTCCACTGAGAATAAGTGAAGTGTAGTGAGGTGTCGCGAAGTGGAGAGCAGTGAGGTGTAGTGTGGTGCAGTGAAGTGTAGTGAGGTTTAGTGAGGTGTAGTGAGGTGTAGTAAAGTGCAGGGAGGTGTAGTGAAGTGAAGTTTAGTGAGGTGTAGTAAGGTGTAGTAAGGTGTAGTGTGGTGTTGTAAAGTGTAGTGAGGTGTACCGAGGTGTGCTGAAGTGTAGTAAGGTGTAGTGAGGTGTAGTGAAATGTAGTAAGGTGCAGTAAGGTGTAGTGTGGTAAATGTGGTGTAGTGAAATGTAGTGAAGTGAAGTGAGGTGTGTTGAATTTTAGTGAGGTGTAGTGAAGTGTAGTGAGGTTTAGTTATGTGCACTGAAGTGTAGTGAGGTATAGTGAGGTGTACTGAAATGTAGTGAGGTGTAGTAAAGTGAAGCGTAGTGAGGTTTAGTGAGATGTAGCGGTAAAATGTACTGTTTAGTGAAGTGTAGTCAGGTCTATTGAGGTGTAGTGAATTGTAGACAGGTCTAGTGACGTGTACTGAAGTGTAGTCAGGAGTAATGAAGTGTAGTAAGGTGTCGTGAAGTGCAGTGTAGTGAGTGTCGTGAGGTGTAGTGGGGTGCAGTGTAGTGTAGTGAGGTGTAGTAAGGTGTAGTGAAGTGCAGTGATGTAAGGTGTAGTGAGGTGTAGTTAGGTGCAGTGAGGTGTAGTGAAGTGTAGTGAGGTGTAGTGAAGTGTAGTGAGGTGTAGTAAAGTGAAGCGTAGTGAGGAGTAGTGAGTTGTAGTTAAGTCTATTGAGGTGTACCGAGGTGTAGTGAACTGCAGTGAGGTGTACTGAAGTGTACTGGGGAGTACTGAAGTGTAATGAATTGTAGAGAGGTGTAGTGAGGTGTAGCGAGGTGTAGTGTTGTGTAGTGAGGTGTAGTTAAGTGTAGTTACGTGTAGTAAAGTGTACTAAGGTGCAGTGAGCTATAGTGAAGTGTGGTGAGGTTTAGTTAGGTGTAGAGAGGTGTAGTGAAGTTTAGTGAGGTGTAGTGAAATGTGGTGAGGTGCACTGAAAATAAGTGAAGTGTAGTGAGGTGTCGCGAAGTGGAGAGTAGTGAGGTGTAGTGTGGTGCAGTGAAGTGTAGTGAGGTTTAGTGAGGTGTATTGAGGTGTAGTAAAGTGCAGGGAGGTGTAGTGAAGTGAAGTGTAGTGAGGTGTAGTGAGGTGTGGTGTGGTGTTGTAAAGTGTATTGAGGTGTACCGAGGTGTGCTGAAGTGTAGTAAGGTGTAGTGAGGTGTAGTGAGGTGTAGTAAGGTGCAGTAAGGTGTAGTGTGGTAAGTGTGGTGTAGTGAGGTGTAGTGAAGTGAAGTGAGGTGTGTTGAATTTTAGTGAGGTGTAGTAAAGTGTAGTGAGGTTTAGTTATGTGCACTGAAGTGTAGTGAGGTATAGTGAGGTGAAGTGAAGTGTAGTGAGGTGTAGTGAGGTGTACTGAAATGTAGTGAGGTGTAGTAAAGTGAAGCGTAGTGAGGTTTAGTGAGATGTAGCGGTGAAATGTACTGAAGTGAAGTGAGGTGTATTGAAGTGTAGTGAGGTATAGTGAGGTGTAGTGAAGTGTAGTAAAGTGTAGTGAAGTGTAGTGAAGTGTGGTGAAGTGTAGTGAGGTGTACTGAAGTGTATTGAAATGTACTGAGGTGTAGTGAATTATAGAGAGGTATAGTGAGGTTTAGTGAAGTGTAGTGAGGTGCACAGACGTGTAGCGAGGTGTAGTGAGGTGTAGTGAGGTGCAGTGAAATGAAGTGACGTCCACCGAGATGTAGTGAGGTGTGGTGAGGTGTCGAGAAGTAGAGTGTAGTGAGGTGTAGTGTGGTGTAATGAAGTGTAGTGAGGTGTTGTGAAATGTAGTGATGTGCAGTGGGATGTAGTGAAGTGTAGTGAGGTGTCGAGAAGCTGAGTGTAGTGAGGTATAGTGAAGTGTAGTGAGGTGTCGTGAGGTGTAGTGAAGTGTAGTGAGGTGTAGTAAAGTATAGTGAGGTGTGGTGAGTTGCAGTGAAGTGTAGTGAGGTATAGTGAGGTGTAGTGGGGTGTAGTGTGGTAAAGTGAGGTGCAGTGAGGTGTACTGAAGTGCAGTGAGGTGTAGTAAAGTATAGTGAAGTGTGGTGAGTTGTAGTGAAGTGTAGTGAGGTATGGTGAGGTGTAGTGAGGTGTAGTGAGGTCTGGTAAAGTATATTAAGGTGTGGTGAGTTGTAGTGAAGTGTAGTGAGGTATAGTGAGGTGTAGTGACGTGTAGTGTGGTGAAGTGAGGTGCAGTGAGGGGTACTGAAGTGTAATGAGGTGTAGTGAGGTGTAGTCAAGTGTAGTGAGGTGTAGTAAACTATAGTGAAGTGTGGTGAGTTGTAGTGAAGTGTAGTGAGGTATAGTGAAATGTAGTGAGGTGTAGTGTGGTGAAGTAAGGTGCAGTGAGGTGTACTGAAGTGTAATGAGGTGTAGTGAGGTGTAGTGAAGTGTAGTGAAGTGTAGTGAAATGTAGTGAGGTGTACTAAAGTTAAGCGTAGTGAGGTGTAGTGAGTTGTAGTTAAGTGTATTGAGGTGTACCGAGGTGTAGTGAAGTGTAATGAGGTATAGTGAGGTGTAGTTAAGTGTAGTTAGCTATAGTGAGTTGTAGTTAACTGCATTGAGGTTTACCGAGGGGTACTGAAGTGTAGTGAGGTGTAGTGAGGTGTAGTGAAGTGTAGTGAGGTGTCGAGAAGTGGAGTGTAGTGAGGTGTATTATGGTGTAGTGAAGTGTAGTGAAATGTAGTGAGGAGCAGTGAGATGTAGTGATGTGTAGTGATGTGTAGTGATGTAGATGTAGTGAGATGTAGTGAATTATAGAGAGGTATAGTGAGGTGTAGTGAAGTGTAGTGAGGTGCACTGACGTGTAGCGAGGTGTAGTGAGGTGTAGTGAAGTGTAGTGAAGTGTAGTGAAATGTAGTGAGGTGTACTAAAGTTAAGCGTAGTGAGGTGTAGTGAGTTGTAGTTAAGTGTATTGAGGTGTACCGAGGTGTAGTGAAGTGTAATGAGGTATAGTGAGGTGTAGTTAAGTGTAGTTAGCTATAGTGAGTTGTAGTTAACTGCATTGAGGTTTACCGAGGGGTACTGAAGTGTAGTGAGGTGTAGTGAGGTGTAGTGAAGTGTAGTGAGGTGTCGAGAAGTGGAGTGTAGTGAGGTGTATTATGGTGTAGTGAAGTGTAGTGAAATGTAGTGAGGAGCAGTGAGATGTAGTGATGTGTAGTGATGTAGATGTAGTGAGATGTAGTGAATTATAGAGAGGTATAGTGAGGTGTAGTGAAGTGTAGTGAGGTGCACTGACGTGTAGCGAGGTGTAGTGAGGTGTAGTGAAGTGTAGTGAAGTGTAGTGAAATGTAGTGAGGTGTACTAAAGTTAAGCGTAGTGAGGTGTAGTGAGTTGTAGTTAAGTGTATTGAGGTGTACCGAGGTGTAGTGAAGTGTAATGAGGTATAGTGAGGTGTAGTTAAGTGTAGTTAGCTATAGTGAGTTGTAGTTAACTGCATTGAGGTTTACCGAGGGGTACTGAAGTGTAGTGAGGTGTAGTGAGGTGTAGTGAAGTGTAGTGAGGTGTCGAGAAGTGGAGTGTAGTGAGGTGTATTATAATGTAGTGAAGTGTAGTGAAATGTAGTGAGGAGCAGTGAGATGTAGTGATGTGTAGTGATGTAGATGTAGTGAGATGTAGTGAATTATAGAGAGGTATAGTGAGGTGTAGTGACGTGTAGTGAGGTGCACTGACGTGTAGCGAGGTGTAGTGAGGTGTAGTGAGGTGCAGTGAAATGAAGTGACGTGCACCGAGATGTAGTGAAATGTGGTGAGGTGTCGCGAAGTGGAGTGTAGTGAGGTGTAGTGTGGTGTAATGAAGTGTAGTGAGGTGTTGTGAAATGTAGTGATGTGCAGTGGGATGTAGTGAAGTGTAGTGAGGTGTCGAGAAGTGGAGTGTAGTGAAATATAATGAAGTGTAGTGAGGTTTAGTGAGGTGTCGTGAGGTGTAGTGAAGTGTAGTGACTTGTAGTGAGGTGTAGTGAAGTGTACTGAGGTGCGGTGAAGTATAGTGAAGTGTAGTGAGGTTTAGTGAGTTGTAGTGAGGTGTAGTGAAGAGTAGTGAGCTGTAGTAAAGTATAGTGAGGTGTGGTGAGGTGTAGTGAAGTGTCGTGAGGTATAGTGAGGTGTAGTGAGGTGCAGTGTGGTGAAGTGAGGTGTACTGAAATGTAGTGAGGTGTAGTGAAGTGTAGTGAGCTATAGTGAGTTGTAGTTAAGTGCATTGAGGTTTACCGAGGTGTACTGAAGTGTAGTGAGGTGTAGTGAGGTGTAGTGAGGTGTAGAGAAGTGTAGTGAGGTGTAGTGAAGTGTACTGAAGTTTAGTGAAGTGTGGTGAAGTGTAGTGAGGTTTACTCAAGTGAGGTGTAGTGAGGTTTAGTTAGGTGCAGTGAGGTGTAGTGAGTTGTAGTGAAGTCTAGTGACGTGTTGTGAGGTGTAGTGACGTGTAATGTGGTGTAGTGAAGTGTAGTGAAGTGAAGCGTAGTGAGGTGTATTGAAGTGTAGTGAGGTGTAGTGAGTTGTTGTTGTGTATTGAGGTGTACCGAGGTGTAGTGAAGTGTAGTGATTTGTAGTGAAGTGAACTGTAGTGAGGTGTGGTGTGGTGTAGTTAAGTGTAGTAAAGTGAAGCGTAGTGAGGTGTAGTAAAGTGTAGTGAGGTGTAGTGAGTTGTAGTTGTGTATTGAGGTGTACAAAGGTGTAGTGAAGAGTAGTGAGGTGTTGTGAGGTGTAGTGAAGTGTAGTGAGGTATCGTAAAGTGAAGTTTAGTGAAGTGAAGTTTTCTGTAGTGAGGTGTAGTGAGGTGAACAAAAAGTGTAGTAAGGTGTAGTGTGGTGAAGTGAGGTCTAGTGAGGTGTAGTGAAGTGAAGTGAGGTGCATTGACGTGTAGTGAGGTGTAGTGAGGTTTACTGAAGTGCAGAGAGGGGTAGTGAGGTGCACTGAAATAGAGTGAGGTTTAGTCAGGTGTAGTGAAGTGTTGTGAGGTGTAGTGAGGTGTACTCAAGTGTAGTGAGGTGAAGCGTAGTGAGGTGTTGTGAAGTGTAGTGAGGTGTACTGAAGTTTAGTGAGGTTAAGCCTAGTGAGGTGTAGTGAGGTGTAGTGAGGAGTAGTGAAGTGTTGTGAGGTGTAGTGAGGTTTACTGAAATGTAGTGAAGTGAAATGTAGTGAGTTGTCGTGAAGTGAGGTCAAGTGAGGTGTAGTGTGGTGTAGTGAAGTGAAGTGTAGTTAGGTTTAGTGAGGTGTAGTAGTGAGGTGTAGCGAAATGTAGTGAGGTGTGGTGTAGTGTGGTGTAGTTAGGTACAGTGAGGTGTAGTGTGGTGTAGTGAGGTGCCGTGAAGTGAGGTTTATTGAGGGGTTTTGAAGTGTAGCGAGGTGTAGTTAAATGTAGTGAAGTTTAGTGAGGTGTAGTGAGGTGTGCTGAGGTAAAGCGAAGTGTAGTGAAGTTTAGTGAAGTTTAGTGAAGTGTAGTCAGGTGTATTGAGGTGTAGTGAATTGTAGACAGGTCTAGTGACGTGTACTGAAGTGTAGTCAGGTGTAATGAAGTGTAGTTAGGTTTCGTGAAGTGCAGTGTAGTGAGTGTCGTGAGGTGTAGTGGGGTGCAGTGTAGTGTAGTGAGGTGTAGTGAGGTGTAGTGAAGTGCAGTGATGTAAGGTGTAGTGAGGTGTAGTTAGGTGCAGTGAGGTGTAGTGAAGTGTAGTGAGGTGTAGTGAAGTGAAGCGTTGTGAGGAGTAGTGAGTTGTAGTTAAGTCTATTGAGGTGTACCGAGGTGTAGTGAACTGCAGTGAGGTGTACTGAAGTGTACTGGGGAGTACTGAAGTGTAATGAATTGTAGAGAGGTGTAGTGAGGTGTAGCGAGGTGTAGTGTGGTGTAGTGAGGTGTAGTTAAGTGTAGTGACGTGTAGTGACGTGTAGTAAAGTGTACTAAGGTGCGGTGAGCTAAAGTGAAGTGTGGTGAGGTTTAGTTAGGTGTAGAGAGGTGTAGTGAAGTTTAGTGAGGTGTAATGAAATGTAGTGAGGTGCACTGAGAATTAGTGAAGTGTAGTGAGGCGTCGCGAAGTGGAGAGTAGTGAGGTGTAGTGCGGTGCAGTGAAGTGTAGTGAGGTTTAGTGAGGTGTAGTGAGGTGTAGTAAAGTGCAGGGAGGTGTAGTGAAGTGAAGTTTAGTGAGGTGTAGTGAGGTTTAGTGTGGTGTTGTAAAGTGTAGTGAGGTGTACCGAGGTGTGCTGAAGTATAGTATGGTGTAGTGAGGTGTAGTGAGGTTTAGTAAGGTGCAGTAAGGTTTAGTGTGGTAAGTGTGGTGTAGTGAGGTGTAGTAAAGTGAAGTGAGGTGTATTGAATTTTAGTGAGGTGTAGTGAAGTGTAGTGAGGTTTAGTTAGGTGCACTGAAGTGTAGTGAGGTATAGTGAGGTGAAGTGAAGTGTAGTGAGGTGTACTGAGGTGTACTGAAATGTAGTGAGGTGTAGTAAAGTGAAGCGTAGTGAGGTTTAGTGAGATGTAGCGGTGAAATGTACTGAAGTGAAGTGAGGTGTATTGAAGTGTAGTGAGGTATAGTGAGGTGTAGTGAGGTGTAGTGAAGTGTAGTGAAGTGTAGTGAAGTGTGGTTAAGTGTAGTGAGGTGTACTGAAGTGTATTGAGGATTACTGAGGTGCAGTGAATTATAGAGAGGTATAGTGAGGTGTAGTGAAGTGTAGTGAGATGCACTGACGTGTAGCGAGGTGTAGTGAGGTGTAGTGAGGTGCAGTGAAATGAAGTGACGTCCACCGAGATGTAGTGAGGTGTGGTGAGGTTTTGAGAAGTGGAGTGTAGTGAGGTGTAGTGTGGTGTAATGAAGTGTAGTGAGGTGTTGTGAAATGTAGTGATGTGCAGTGGGATGTAGTGAAGTGTAGTGAGGTGTCGAGAAGTTGAGTGTAGTGAGGTATAGTGAAGTGTAGTGAGGTTTAGTGAGGTTTCGTGAGGTGAAGTGAAGTGTAGTGAGGTGTAGTAAAGTATAGTGAGGTGTGGTGAGTTGTAGTGAAGTGTAGTGAGGTATAGTGAGGTGTAGTGGGGTGTAGTGTGGTGAAGTGAGGTGCAGTGAGGTTTACTGAAGTGCAGTGAGGTGTAGTAAAGTATAGTGAGGTGTGGTGAGTTGTAGTGAAGTGTAGTGAGGTATAGTGAGGTGTAGTGAGGTGTAGTAAAGTATATTGAGGTGTGGTGAGTTGCAGTGAAGTGTAGTTAGGTATAGTGAGGTGCAGTGAGGTGTAGTGTGGTGAAGTGAGGTGCAGTGAGGTGTACTGAAGTGTAATGAGGTGTAGTGAGGTGTAGTCAAATGTAGTGAGGTGTAGTAAAGTATAGTGAAGTGTGGTGAGTTGTAGTGAAGTGTAGTGAGGTATAGTGAGGTGTAGTGAGGTGTAGTGTGGTGATGTGAGGTGCAGTGAGGTGTACTGAAGTGTAATGAGGTGTAGTGAGGTGTAGTTAAGTGTTGTGAAGTGTTGTGAAATGTAGTGAGGTGTAGTAAAGTTAAGCGTAGTGAGGTGTAGTGAGTTGTAGTTAAGTGTATTGTGGTGTACCGAGGTGTAGTGAAGTGTAGTGAGGTATAGTGAGGTGTAGTTAAGTGTAGTTAGCTATAGTGAGTTGTAGTTAACTGCATTGATGTTTACCGAGAGGTACTGAAGTGTAGTGAGGTGTAGTGAGGTGTAGTCAAGTGTAGCGAGGTGTCGAGAAGTGGAGTGTAGTGAGGTGTATTATGGTGTAGTGAAGTGTAGTGACGTGTAGTGAAATGTAGTGAGGAGCAGTGAGATGTAGTGATGTGTAGTGATGTAGATGTAGTGAGATGTAGTGAATTATAGAGAGGTATAGTGAGGTGTAGTGAAGTGTAGTGAGGTGCACTGACGTGTAGAGAGGTGTAGTGAGGTGTATTGAGGTGCAGTGAAATGTAGTGACGTGCACCGAGATGTAGTGAGGTGTGGTGAGGTGTCGAGAAGTCGAGTGTAGTGAGGTGTAGTGTGGTGTAATGAAGTGTAGTGAGGTGTTGTGAAATGTAGTGATGTGCAGTGGGATGTAGTGAAGTGTAGTGAGGTGTCGAGAAGTGGAGTGTAGTGAGGTATAATGAAGTGTAGTGAGGTTTAGTGAGGTGTCGTGAGGTGTAGTGAAGTGTAGTGACTTGTAGTGAGGTGTAGTTAAGTGTACTGAGGTGCAGTGAGGTATAGTGAAGTGTAGTGAGGTTTAGTGAGGTGTATTGAGGTGTAGTGAAGAGTAGTGAGGTGTAGTAAAGTATAGTGAGGTGTGGTGAGGTGAGGTGTAGTGAAGTGTAGTGAGGTATAGTGAGGTATAGTGAGGTGCAGTGTGGTGAAGTGAGGTGTACTGAAGTGTAGTGAAGTGTAGTGAAGTGTAGTGAGCTATAGTGAGTTGTAGTTAAGTGCATTGAGGTTTACCGAGGTGTAGTGAAGTGTAGTGAGGTGTAGTGAAGTGAACTGTAGTGAGGTGTAGTGAGGTGTGGTGTGGTGTAGTTAAGTGTAGTGAAGTGAAGCGTGGTGAGGTGTATTGAAGTGTAGTGAGGCGTAGTGAGTTGTAGTTGTGTATTGAGGTGTACAAAGGTGTAGTTAAGAGTAGTGAGGTTTTGTAAGGTGTAGTGAAGTGTAGTGAGGTATCGTAAAGTGAAGTGTAGTGAAGTGAAGTTTTCTGTAGTGAGGTGTAGTGAGGTGAACAAAAAGTGTAGTAAGGTGTAGTGTGGTGAAGTGAGGTGTAGTGAGGTGTAGTGAAGTGAAGTGAGGTGTATTGACGTGTAGTGAGGTGTAGTGAGGTGTACTGAAGTGCAGAGAGGGGTAGTGAGGTGTACTTAAATAGAGTGAGGTTTAGTGAGGTGTAGTGAAGTGTTGTGAGGTTTAGTGAGGTGTACTCAAGTGTAGTGAGGTGAAGCGTAGTGAGGTGTTGTGAAGTGTAGTGAGGTGTAGTGAGGTGTACTGAAGTGTAGTGAGGTTAAGCCTAGTGAGGTGTAGTGAAGTGTAGTGAGGTGTAGTGAGGTGTAGTGAAATGTTGTGAGGTGTAGTGAGGTGTACTGAAGTGTAGTGAAGTGAAGTGTAGTGAGTTGTCGTGAAGTGAAGTCTAGTGAGGTGTAGTGTGGTGAAGTGAGGTGCAGTAAGGTGTACTGAAGTGTAGTGAGGTGTAGTGTGGTGTAGTGAAGTGTAGTGAAGTGTAGTGAAATGTAGTTAGGTGTAGTAAAGGGAAGCGTAGTGAGGTTTAGTGAGTTGTAGTGAAGTGTAATGAGGAGTACCGAGGTGTAGTGAAATGTAGTGAGGTATAGTGAGGTGTAGTGAAGTGTAGTGAGCTATAGTGAGTTGTAGTGAAGTTTATTGAGGTGTACCGAGGTCTAGTGAAATGTAGTGAGGTGTCGTTAAGTGTAGTGAGGTGTAGTAAAGTGTAGTGTAGCGAGGTTTCGTGAGCTGTAGTGTGGTGTAGTGAAGTGTACTGAAGTGAAGCGTAGTGAGGTGTAGTGAAGTGTAGTGAGGTGTAGTGAGTTGTAGTTGTGCATTGAGGTGTAGTATGGTGTAGTGAGGTGTAGTAAGGTGTAGTGAAGTGAAGTGAGGTGTAGTGAAGTGTAGTGAGGTGTAGTGAGGTGGAGGGAAGTTTAGTGAGGTGTTGTGAGGTGTACTGAAGTGTAGTAAGGTTTAGTTTGGTGAAGTGAAGTGAAGTGAGGTGCAGTGAAGTGTAGTGATGTGCATTGAGGTGTAGTGAAGTGTAGTGAGAAGTAGTGAGGTGTACTGAAGTGTAGTGAGGTGTAGTGAAGTGAAGCGTAGTGAGGTGTAGTGAAGTGTAGTGAGTTGTAGTTAAGTTTATTGAGGTGTACCGAGGTCTAGTGAAATGTAGTGAGGTGTCGTTAAGTGTAGTGAGGTGTTGTAAAGTGTAGTGTAGCGAGGTTTCGTGAGGTGTAGTGTGGTGTAGTGAAGTGTGGTGATGTTTACTGAGGTGTAGTGAGGTGTAGTGTGGTGTAGTAAAGTGTAGTGAGGTGTAGTGTCACGCAACGACTCAAATAAGCCGTTATTTGGGTCGTCAAGGTGTAAAGCCGCTCCCTTGTGACAATAGGGAGCTTAAGAAATGAGGACGGCTACGGCTAAGACGACGCCTGCTTAAAATTAATTTATATTTTACGCACGAATCTCGCAATTGCCTTGATGTATTTTGTGCATCTATCGCTTTCAAACGTAGTTGATGTAGAAAATATAAGGACGGCGGTTATTTTAAAACAGAAAAATGAAAATGTAGAAGGAGGTTCACGTTTTCCAAAGTACTCAAAAATTGGTCATTTCACGTTGTTGTTTTGCAGAGGACGGCAAAGAAATGTACAAAGAATTATAACGCACGTGCAGAGCTATTGTACTGCTCATTAAATCTTTTGTTTAGCGACGTTCTCGTTGACGTTGCCGTCGTGGTTTGCTTAAGCTCCCTATTAGGGACCACGACGGCGACGTCAACGAGGACGTCGCCAAACAAAAGATTTAATGAGCAGAACAGTAGCTCTGCACGTGCGTTATCCATCTTTGCACATTTCTTTGTCGTCCCCTGAAAAACGACGACGTGAAATGAATAAATTCTGCGTGGTGTGAAGAACGTGAATCACAGCGGCAAGTTTTTCAGGTTTCTAGTTTGAATTAAATAAGCGCATTAAAATCGAGGTAAAAATAAGCGCTGATACTGATAATCACGCTAACCAAATTTTGATAGTTGCGAGATACTTCCGTAAAATTTAAATGCATTTTTTGGTGGACATTGTCGTCGGCGTCGCCGTCGTGCTTTCGTGAGGTCCCTAATAGTATTGCGTGACGACTTTTTAAAGTTCTATGTCAATGTTTAGAAGCATTGAGAGCAACTCCTAGCTAAACCGTACCGTTATAGGTTCCACAAGTTCTTCAACCCATTTAAAAATTTCCGCTTGGTGGGAGCGCATGTAACCATAGAAACAATGTCGAAGACGCATCGAGTGTCCACCAATGACAACTACATATGCTGTTTGATAATCTATGATCTGGGCCACTCGTATCGAGGGCTTAGAGAGGAGGTCTTTATGCGTCCCACCGGCGTACGTGTCTACTAAGATTTCATCTACTTCTCTGTTGTTAAGAGCCTCGGCGAGCTCTTCGAGGGTGTGGTAGTCTTTTTCTAAGTGGAAATAGAAGTAAGCCTTCACTTTACGTCAGTGTTCAGTTTGTTTAAAACCTAGCATAATGGGTGACAAATTACTCTTTAAATTTGGCGCGAAATTTCAGCGTTAATTTCTAATTCCACATGTGAAATTGTAAAATTGCCTTGACAACGTTTGGGGCGAAATTTCTCGATACAATAAGTCAAAAACCCACTATTGAGAACGTAAATTGTAACCCATGATATTATAAGTTAATCTTGTTGAAATTCTAAAGTATTATTTTTATTTTACATGTAATAGGTTTATTTATATTAAATTTTGTTTTCGTGAATGTTTCATACTTGGGCTATCCGCGCATTTCACTCCCCCTCCTCCATCGCAGTCGTCTTCAATCAAAATAAACTAGCTTTTGTTGCGTGGATTCTCAGTACGCCACTACTTCTCTGAAAACTCTATTGTTATCTGGGACTAGAGACATTGTTACCACATGTTACATATTGTTTTGCGACTCGTTCCGAGATGCAGAGGTGGGCCCCGAATTCTTCGTTGTTAGAAAGAACTTTGTTGTTGTCTAATTGACTAGCTTTGAATTATTTGTGTTGGTAATCAAATGGCGGCAAGTGAAATTAGGAAATAATTTCACTTGCGTCTTGTCAAAATTCTTTTAAGGGCAAGGACACTAGGTAAGTTGTAGAATTGGAGATAATTTTTGCTAAATTATAATATTTGCTATTTGTAGCATCTACCTTTTCCATAAAAGAAATCGTGTGGCTAACCTAACAATACAAACAAAACTATTCGTTAACAGCCATCCTCCCCGCCCTTCCCCTGGATAGTTTATTAAGGGTGAAAAACGACAAATAGGTGACACTAAACCAGAAGGGAACAAGGATGGTTAAGGATGGAGAAGACTGAAACAGATAAATGAACAAATGACGAGTTTGAAAAATACTACGCGCGCTCTCATTGGTTGATATGTGTGTTTAGATGGGAGGATGTAAACACGTTGTGACGTTTTAGGTTCGTGCGTATTTTCAAGGAATATTTATAAAAGTAATAGAGGACCTTTTCCGGGTTTACATAGCCTCATTTTAACACTAGGAGGATTGGGAGAATTCTCGAAAGTTATGCAAACCCTTGACGGAGTTTCGGGTTTGCATTACTGTCTCGAATTCTCCCAAACCCCCTCGTGTAAACACGGACAAAGCCCGCTATTGCTCAAATAGTATGGCATAGTACAGACCCATGCGCCATTCTGTAGAAAACAATCTTCACACAAGCCAGGACGTGTGCCAATTTCTGAACGGACCTAACCTTCGTTTTCTCAGTCATAAATTGTAAAAGCCTTTAACTGTAACCCAGCGAGCTCTCCCACTCCCCTCACACAATTTCAACCTACCTTCGTTCACAAGCGCATTTCTCCTGACTCCGAGATTGTACTCAGGTGAGCCGTGAATCGCCCCCACCTGAAAAAATATTACAAGAAACTCAAACGAATACCAAAACGGATGTTTCATTCCTGTCATGAAATTGCTACGGAGGAAACTGAAAATGCAAAGGAGCGAGGTTCTGACATTTTTATTCTCGCGCCTAAATAAAAACTTTACACGTCCTGCTCAACGATGCGTCATATCTATTTTAATACTATGATAAAAATAGCTATTTCTCAAAGACACGTCATATCTGTTTTAATACTATTATAAAAATAGCTTTTTCCATCGGAATATATATTTGACATATTTAACAATTAAATTGTGAGCTCCAGAATTCTATCGAGTTATAGGTGATGAGGGGGAATGCCGAATCAACAGACTCATTTTTCTTTGTTGAAGAAGTTCATTGTTTCATTGAAAATGGACACTTGAAATGTTCCTTCCAGCTGAAACGTTTACTTTCATAGTTGAAAATAAATTTAAAAAGTATCAAATTTTTCTGAAAAGTTTTTCTTTCGAGAGGAAGCTCGTTTTTCATATGAAAACGTTACTTTTTCACCCGAGAAAGACTCAAATGGCCACTCAGAGTCTGAAAATACCTTAAAGCTGAACTATTTTTTTTAGGAAAATAACCATGAATTGTGAGCCAAAATAGACCCGGTTTGAGTGAAAGAAGTATCATATTTTGCTGTCCTTTTAAAATCGACAAGACAATTTGGAGATGAAAAATATGTCCTTACGAGTTGAAAAGGAGCGAATATTCACTTCAGAAGATATCTTTTTCAGTTATAAAATAACAGCTACTTTGGGTTACAACTTCAGGTTTTAGCTGAGAACATTTCGTTTTTAGTCAAAAAGTTTCAATGTCGATTAACAAACTTCAATTTTAGCTCTAAAGGCGAGAAATCAAATGTAGAATCATCACAGCAAAGAACATCGGTGAATTTTTAACTTTATTCTCCAATAAAACGCTTTTTATGCTAAATGGAATCCAGTTTGTTTACATTCCGATCATTCCATTAATGGAATCAGACTCCAGTAAATGTCATTTTCCATTTGACAGCGAAATCAAGGAAATTATTTTTGTTTTCCAATTTTGCTGCGACTTAAAAGCTATGGATCCTTGAACGTACAGCGGAAGGGTTAGAATTGAATGTTACCCCCCCCCCACCACACCCCCTTAGGTTTCAACTATTGTGAAAAGAGGATTTTCTCCATGACACTAATTTTTAGTAGCTGTTCATTTATCCGTTACGAAAATTTTGATGTCACGCTGTGTCTATGATTTCGGTATTGCCATGCCAACCGCATAATAAAATATAAATATCGACATTGTTTATATAAATCTTTATTTTTCCAGTCTTCTTCAGCAAAATAGCATAATTCATATATTTTACATTCCATTGACATTTTGGCTTGACCTCGTATTGATTTCCTCTATTTTCTAGCTTGATTTAAGGAAATAGTAAAATTCAAGACAGCGGATCCAAGATGGCGGCCTTAATGACTTCAGATAACGTCATAATCAGTAAAACGTATGTCACCTTGTAGAGTAAGTTCAGCGAAAGAAAACAAAATTTTAATTTTTTATCGTTTTTTGGGTGATGAGTGTTTCGTTTTGCACTAACCGTTTCAGTACAAAAAAGAAAATTGACATTCTTGCTTTCGATTTGACAGAACCATAGTTTGAGGTTTAGGTTATCACAGAAATCGAGTTCTGTTTTCACTCGACAATTTAATTATTTCCACTACCTTCATCGTATGCATAAATTGAGATGTAGCAATACATAAGAATAAAAAATAAATAAAAAAATATGAAAAACACGACAGCAAACAGTTTTGATGCGTTTACTTCAGATATCTAGAACACAAAACTGAATCTACAAATTGAGACCTTCGACCAAAATGATCTTAATCAAAGTTATTTTTGCAAGATAAATTCGCAGCTACAGTAGAGGAGATCAAAATATATCGAAAGGTGACGGATTCTTAATTTTCAATGACAAAATACAATTAAAATGAAATATACCCTTGATTAATAAGTGCCCACGCGCCCCCAAAGACTAATGAATTTTAAAATATGACGCAAGGCCACCCTTGTCTTGATCAGTCAAAATGAATGTACGATGTGACGAGATTTCTTTAGGTTTCTTGCCCGAAACATCAGTGCATGTAATAAAAAGTGGTTCGTGCCAGTCAATGACATTGATATGGGGATGGGGGTCTAATACTTGGCGTCCAGGGCGCTTAATCTAGAAGATAAGGTTTAATCAATTAAAAACGTTGTCTTGGAGACTTACCATTATGAAGATGTTTTGACGAAAATTGATTGGTCCTGACATTGGCTGGTACCATGTAACTACAGAAAGAATAAAAGAGGGCAGAACAATTGCTTCTAAGTGACTTTTGATTTTAGTGCAGAAACTTGGGTTTTCTTAAGAGCAATGGTTAATTCACAAGATCATTTTTGTGGATCCTGGTCTAGCTTGAAGACATGTTGTTTCCAAAATAAGCAGGCCCACATGCATGTAAGAGTTTCTTTATCAGAAGGGAAATTGCCCTTGGTATGACCTTAACAAGACTAACAGCTCTGCCACCCACAAACTCCCACAATCAGGTAACAGATCGATGTTATTTTGGGAAAAGTTCACTAACTCGGGATAATCAGTATGGAGGGGAACTTCTTTCAAGGGACAAATTTTCTCTCCATTTCAAAAATTTGATAGTTTGGCCTGCTCTTGTTTACACATGCCAGCATCCATTCTTATAGAGCTGGACACGTCTAAGGCTACAAACAAAATTAAACACTTCTTACCATGAAGAAGTTATAGCTATCCCTGTACTGCAGTCTGTGCAGACTTTGCTTGCCTTCAATATCCTAAGGAAAAAATAAAACATCATGTTTTATTGAGGCAAGTGAATATAATTTAGCATTATAGTTTTTATAGCGATCTTTCTTGTTTACAAACATTGATGCCACATTTCTACGGATATTCAAAATTTTAGATACCGGAAAAAAAGAAGTCATTTTTTAAAAAGCCACTTAGGATCTGGTTGGTATATTAAAAACAATGATGACGTCACAAGAGACATCGCCATATCAGACAAGAAAACAATAACCACAACAAACAAACATAAATAAATAAACAACAACAACAAAAATATTCAATAACGTTTACCTCTTCCGTGAAAGGCCTCCAAGTTGGTACCAAGGAAGAGCTCCATTCTCTTTGTCCCTCTCAAATCTAGGATAGTTGCCGAGTCCATCGATAGTAATTAGGCTAAAATCGAACAAGTACTTTAAATTTTACAACTTTGCAAAGTCGAGCTAAAAGATCGGCCATTTTGGCGACTTTTCAAAATCGTGCTATTTCTCAGCTATTTGAGATTTTTTCAAGCGGTTTTTTACACAGATCAAATCTAGGATAGTTGCCGAGTCCATCGATAGTAATTAGGCTAAAATCGAACAAGTACTTTAAATTTTACAACTTTGCAAAGTCGAGCTAAAAGATCGGCCATTTTGGCGACTTTTCAAAATCGTGCTATTTCTCAGCTATTTGAGATTTTTCAAGCGTTTTTTTACACAGATCAAATCTAGGATAGTTGCCGAGTCCATCGATACCAATTAGGCTAAAATCGAACAAGTAGTTTCAATTTTACAGCTTTGCAAAGTCGAGCTAAAAGATCGGCCATTTTGGCGACTTTTCAAAATCGTGCTATTTCTCAGCTATTTGAAATTTTTTTATGCGGTTTTTGTAAACAGATCAAATCTAGGATAGTTGCCGAGTCCATCGATACCAATTAGGCTAAAATCGAACAAGTACTTTCAATTTTACAACTTTGCAAAGTCGATCTAAAAGATCGGCCATTTTTGCAACTTTTCAAAATCGTGCTATTTCTCAGCTATTTGAGATTTTTTTCAAGCGGTTTTTTACACAGATCAAATCTAGGATAGTTGCCGAGTCCATCGATACCAATTAGGCTAAAATCGAACAAGTACTTTCAATTTTACAACTTTGCAAAGTCGATCTAAAAGATCGGCCATTTTTGCAACTTTTCAAAATCGTGCTATTTCTCAGCTATTTGAGATTTTTTTCAATCGGTTTTTTACACAGATCAAATCTAGGATAGTTGCCGAGTCCATCGATACCAATTAGGCTAAAATCGAACAAGTAGTTTCAATTTTACAGCTTTGCAAAGTCGAGCTAAAAGATCGGCCATTTTGGCGACTTTTCAAAATCGTGCTATTTCTCAGCTATTTGAGATTTTTTCAAGCGGATTTTTACACCGATCAAATCTAGGATAGTTGCCGAGTCCATCGATACCAATTAGGCTAAAATCGAACAAGTAGTTTCAATTTTACAGCTTTGCAAATTCGAGCTAAAAGATCGGCCATTTTGGCGACTTTTCAAAATCGTGCTATTTCTCAGCTATTTGAGATTTTTTCAAGCGGTTTTTTAGACATATCAAATCTAGGATAGTTGCCGAGTCCATCGATACCAATTAGGCTAAAGTCGAACAAGTAGTTTCAATTTTACAGCTTTGCAAAGTCGAGCTAAAAGATCGGCCATTTTGGCGACTTTTCAAAATCGTGCTATTTCTCAGCTATTTGAGATTTTTCAAGCGTTTTTTTACACAGATCAAATCAAGGATAGTTGCCGAGTCCATCGATACCAATTAGGCTAAAATCGAACAAGTAGTTTCAATTTTACAGCTTTGCAAATTCGAGCTAAAAGATCGGCCATTTTGGCGACTTTTCAAAATCGTGCTATTTCTCAGCTATTTGAGATTTTTTCAAGCGGTTTTTTAGACATATCAAATCTAGGATAGTTGCCGAGTCCATCGATACCAATTAGGCTAAAGTCGAACAAGTAGTTTCAATTTTACAGCTTTGCAAAGTCGAGCTAAAAGATCGGCCATTTTGGCGACTTTTCAAAATCGTGCTATTTCTCAGCTATTTGAGATTTTTCAAGCGTTTTTTTACACAGATCAAATCTAGGATAGTTGCCGAGTCCATCGATACCAATTAGGCTAAAATCGAACAAGTAGTTTCAATTTTACAGCTTTGCAAAGTCGAGCTAAAAGATCGGCCATTTTGGCGACTTTTCAAAATCGTGCTATTTCTCAGCTATTTGAAATTTTTTTTATGCGGTTTTTGTAAACAGATCAAATCTAGGATAGTTGCCGAGTCCATCGATACCAATTAGGCTAAAATCGAACAAGTACTTTCAATTTTACAACTTTGCAAAGTCGATCTAAAAGATCGGCCATTTTTGCAACTTTTCAAAATCGTGCTATTTCTCAGCTATTTGAGATTTTTTTCAAGCGGTTTTTTACACAGATCAAATCTAGGATAGTTGCCGAGTCCATCGATACCAATTAGGCTAAAATCGAACAAGTACTTTCAATTTTACAACTTTGCAAAGTCGATCTAAAAGATCGGCCATTTTTGCAACTTTTCAAAATCGTGCTATTTCTCAGCTATTTGAGATTTTTTTCAATCGGTTTTTTACACAGATCAAATCTAGGATAGTTGCCGAGTCCATCGATACCAATTAGGCTAAAATCGAACAAGTAGTTTCAATTTTACAACTTTGCAAAGTCGATCTAAAAGATCGGCCATTTTTGCAACTTTTCAAAATCGTGCTATTTCTCAGCTATTTGAGATTTTTTTCAATCGGTTTTTTACACAGATCAAATCTAGGATAGTTGCCGAGTCCATCGATACCAATTAGGCTAAAATCGAACAAGTAGTTTCAATTTTACAGCTTTGCAAAGTCGAGCTAAAAGATCGGCCATTTTGGCGACTTTTCAAAATCGTGCTATTTCTCAGCTATTTGAGATTTTTTCAAGCGGATTTTTACACCGATCAAATCTAGGATAGTTGCCGAGTCCATCGATACCAATTAGGCTAAAATCGAACAAGTAGTTTCAATTTTACAGCTTTGCAAATTCGAGCTAAAAGATCGGCCATTTTGGCGACTTTTCAAAATCGTGCTATTTCTCAGCTATTTGAGATTTTTTCAAGCGGTTTTTTAGACATATCAAATCTAGGATAGTTGCCGAGTCCATCGATACCAATTAGGCTAAAGTCGAACAAGTAGTTTCAATTTTACAGCTTTGCAAAGTCGAGCTAAAAGATCGGCCATTTTGGCGACTTTTCAAAATCGTGCTATTTCTCAGCTATTTGAGATTTTTTCAAGCGGATTTTTACACCGATCAAATCTAGGATAGTTGCCGAGTCCATCGATACCAATTAGGCTAAAATCGAACAAGTAGTTTCAATTTTACAGCTTTGCAAATTCGAGCTAAAAGATCGGCCATTTTGGCGACTTTTCAAAATCGTGCTATTTCTCAGCTATTTGAGATTTTTTCAAGCGGTTTTTTAGACATATCAAATCTAGGATAGTTGCCGAGTCCATCGATACCAATTAGGCTAAAGTCGAACAAGTAGTTTCAATTTTACTGCTTTGCAAAGTCGAGCTAAAAGATCGGCCATTTTGGCGACTTTTCAAAATCGTGCTATTTCTCAGCTATTTGAGATTTTTTCATGCGGTTTTTTACCCAGATCAAATCTAGGATAGTTGCCGAGTCCATCGATACCAATTAGGCTACAATCGAACAAGTACTTTCAATTTTACAACTTTGCAAAGTCGAGCTAAAAGATCGGCCATTTTGGCGACTTTTCAAAATCGTGCTATTTCTCAGCTATTTGAGATTTTTTCAAGCGGTTTTTTACACAGATCAAATCTAGGATAGTTGCCGAGTCCATCGATACCAATTAGGCTAAAATCGAACAAGTAGTTTCAATTTTACAGCTTTGCAAAGTCGAGCTAAAAGATCGGCCATTTTGGCGACTTTTCAAAATCGTGCTATTTCTCAGCTATTTGAGATTTTGTCAAGCGGTTTTTTACACAGATCAAATCTAGGATAGTTGCCGAGTCCATCGATACCAATTAGGTTAAAATCGAACAAGTAGTTTCAATTTTACAGCTTTGCAAAGTCGAGCTAAAAGATCGGCCATTTTGGCGACTTTTCAAAATCGTGCTATTTCTCAGCTATTTGAGATTTTTTCAAGCGGTTTTTTACACAGATCAAATCTAGGATAGTTGCCGAGTCCATCGATACCAATTAGGCTAAAATTGGACGAGTAGTTTCTATTTTAAAGCCTTCCAAAGTCGAGCTAAAATATCGGCCGATTTTGGAAAGTTTCCTATGGTCCCCCGTATGAAATCAGTCATTTTAGCGATATTTGAAAATGATGTCATTTCTCAGCCAATTGAGCTTTCTACAAGCGGTTTTTTGGTGAAATGAAAAGTCGGATAGCTGCTGAGTAAATCCATACAAATTAGGCTGAAATCGGAGAGGTCGAAAAAATTTCCAAATTTTGCCCTGAAAAAGTCCAAAATTGACCATTTTGGACACTTTTGAAAATCGTAATATTTCTCAGCTAATTGAGCTTTTTCCAAGCGATTTTTTGCAGAGTTTAAAACTAGGATAGCTGCCGATTTTATCCATACCAAGTAGGCTAAAATCGGACGAGTAGTTTCTATTTTAAAGCCTTCCAAAGTCGAGTTAAAATATCGGCCGATTTTTAAAAGTTTCCTATGATCCCCCTATGAAATCAGTCATTTTAGCAATATTTGAAAATCATGTCATTTCTCAGCCAATTGAGCTTTCTGCAAGCGGTTTTTTGGTGAAATGAAAAGTCGGATAGCTGCTGAGTAAATCCATACAAATTAGGCTGAAATCGGAGAGGTCGAAAAAATTTCCAAATTTTGCCCTGAAAAAATCCAAAATTGACCATTTTGGACACTTTTGAAAATCGTATTATTTCTCAGCCAATTGAGCTTTTTACAAGCGGTTTTTTGCTGAAATGTAAAGTAGGATAGTTGCTGAGTAAATCCATACAAATTAGGTGTTAATTAAGAATGTCAACCGATCCACAACGATCCCAGGACTTTATTATAAAGTGAACTCGCTAAACGTGTGTTACATCACGTAGCATCCAAACCGAACTTAACTAGTAATCATTCGACATGGCGGAAACACGGCATGCATCTAATTAACTTAACCAAACAGAGTCCAACATGACAGCATAAATTATCATACATAATTATAATTCTAACACTCCCACTTGATGATTATGCTGTTACGGTGACACAATGTACTACTAAGAATCCTGAAGCTTGATAGCTGCATTTAGATAATGTCACGCACACCTAACAAATCTCTCAGTTTCTCAAAGGTAAGTTTCGCAAGTCCCTTTGTCATAATGTCTGCAATCATGTCCTCCGTAGGACAATAAATCAATCTGATCTCATTAGAAACAACTCTTTCACGAACAAAATGATGACAAATGTCAATGTGCTTTGTTCTGTTATGGAATTTGGCATTCTTTGCCAGTTCAATGGCACCCTGGTTGTCTTCATAGATAGTGGTTGGTGCATCCATCTGCTTTCCAAGATCTTTCATTAGACGTCGTAGCCATACAGCTTCCTGTGTGGCTGAACTTAAAGCAACATATTCAGCTTCAGTGGATGACTTGGCTACTGTGTGTTGTTTCCTGCTTGACAAGCTGATAGTTCCACTTCCAATCTGAAACACATATCCTGATGTCGATCTGCGAGTGTCAACGTCAGGTTTCTCTTCCTGAGTAGAAAATTGAAGGCCATACTTCAAAGTTCCTTTGAGGTATCTTAGAACGCGTTTCACACCCATCCAATGTTCCTTGCTTGGCTTTGACATGTACTGTGATAGGACACCAACCGCAGCAGCAATATCTGATCTCGTCGCGGTTGAAATGTAGGTCAGACATCCGACTGCCTGTTGGTAGGTCTGAACATCAAAAGGCTCGTCACTTGATGACAATTGCTGAAACTTTCTCCCAGGTTCAAGTGGAGTAGAAACAGGTTTACAATTTTCCATGCCAAATTTCTTAAGGACTTTGTCCAGGTAGTTGGGTTGACTTATCGTCAATGTTCTAGACTCTCTGTTTCGCTTGATTGACATTCCAAGGAGATATTTGATCTCACCATGATCAGTCATCTCAAATCTTTCACATAGTCCAGCTTTCTCTGCTTCCAGCAATGCAGGGTTGTTAGAGACTGGAATTATGTCATCGACATACACACCCAAGATCACAAAGCTGATGTGACCATTAGGTTCCTTCACTGATTTCACATAAATGCATTCGTCGGCATTGCTCTTGCGATAGCCAGCAGACTTCAAATAATCATCAAGAGTAATGTTCCAACAACGAGCTGACTGTTTAAGTCCATAAATACTCTTTTCAGCTTGCAAACATGGTTTGGTCTGTCAGGATCAACAAATCCTTCTGGTTGAGACATGTAAATGTCACAGTCCAACGAACCATTAAGAAAGGCCGTTTTAACATCCATTTGATGAATTTCCAAATCATGCGCGTGGACGTGTATCGGGCCACTGGTGAGAACACTTCGTCATAGTCGACACCTTTGACTTGTGAATATCCCTGGGCCACAAGTCTAGCTTTGAAACGATCTACACCACCATCTTGGTCACGCTTGACCTTCAAGATCCAACGAGATCCCACAATGTTCTTTCCTTCAGGTGGAGGTACTAGATCCCATGTATCATTCTTTAACAAAGATGAGTACTCAGACTCCATAGCTTCTCTCCATTGGATGGACTGTTTACCATTGAATGCTTCTTTAACTGACTTTGGCTCATCAATCTCCGAATCAACCAGTAGGCAATCTTCATCACAGAATCTGCTTGGCATTCTTCGCTCTCTTACTGGTGGGAGATTTCGAACTTCTTCCATGAAAACATCTTCATACGTTCTTTGCACTGGTGCTTCTTCATTTGGTACTCCCACTGGTTGGCCGATCTCTAGAACTGCAGGCTCAACATTCTTTTGAGCTGGAGGTTCAACATCCTCTGGAACTGCAGGTTCTTCATGTAAGGGATGCTGTGCAACATTTTCACCTTCTTGATCTGCATCCGGAAATATACTTCTTATATCTGCTTGGACTGCATCCTTTGATTTGATCTTATCAAAATGATCAAAGTTCTGTTCAAAGAATTGAACATCCCGGCTCACAACAAACTTCTTCTTCTCTGAATCATACAGTTTGTACCCTTTGACACCAGGAGGGTATCCAACAAAAATTGACTTGCGAGCTTTCGCGTCTAGCTTTCTCCGCTGACCATCCGGAATATGCACGTAACTCACACATCCAAAGGTTCTCAGGTGAGAAATGTCTGGTTTCCTACCAAACAAACGCTCAAATGGGGTTTCATCCTTCAATGCTGTAGTAGGGCTTCGGTTGTGAAGGTAAACTGCAGTACTGCAGGCTTCTGCCCAGAATTCCAGTGGCAAATTGGCTTGGAAGAGCATCGATCTTGCTCCTTCCACAATTGTGCGATTCATCCGCTCAGCAACTCCATTTTGCTGTGGACAGTATGGAACAGTGAACTCGTGTGAAATTCCCTTCTCACCACAGAATTTAGCAAAATTGTTTGAGGTGTACTCTCCTCCATTGTCACTTCTCAGGACCTTAACATCGTCCTCTGCAAGAATGTTCAGTTTCGTAATCTGGTGACCAGTATGTTTCTCAACAGAATTAACAAATTCCTGGAACTTCGAAAGAACTTCACTCTTGGACTTGATGAAGTAAACAGTTGTGTAACGTGAATAATCATCTGTGAACGTAAGCATGTATTTACTACCACCTTTTGATTCCACTTGCATTGGGCCACATACATCACTGTGTACAATCTCATATGGTCTGGTTGCCCTGTGTTGGCTCTGCTTAGGAAAGGATTTCTTCTGCATTTTGCCAAGAACGCATGCTTCACATTCTTTCTGGGGTTGGGTTTCTACATCACAATTCAGCCCATCAACCATTTCTTTCTTCACTAACTGATTCACATAGGTGTAGTTTAGATGACCTAATCTACAGTGCCAAACTTCAAGTGATGGTGCACTGTCAGTTTTTGAAACTTGAGCATACTCAATGGTATTGACTGTGTAGAACTTGTCAGACAATAAATGACCAATGACAAATTCCTTATTGTCCTTCAGAATTAAACATTTGTCCTTATCAAAGCGAATTTCTGCTCCCATCAGTGCCATTGCAGGTACTGAAAGTAGGTTCTTGGTCAACTTTGGTACAAACAACACTTTGTGCAAGTCTAGAACAACACCATGAGAACTGTTTACTGTTGGAAGTCTTACCTTCCCTTCGCCGAGAGTATGAATCACTGTGCTGTCTCCAAGATAAATGTTCTTCGGTTGTTGGTAATCAACAAAGTTCTCCAACAAGCTTCGGTCGTTTGTCATATGCTTCGTCGCTGCCGAGTCAATAAACCATTCATCTGACCGATTCATCGTACTTGAGATAAGTGCAACTCCTTCGAGTTCGGCCATATTTGAACTTTCTCTTCTGCCGGTGTTCGACTTGTTATTGAGTGGACAGTTCTTTACCATGTGCCCATCCCGCTTACATTTGAAGCATGTGAATCCTTTGAAATTTCCGTCATCATCATGCCGAGGCGGAATATCTTTCTTCCTAAAACGAGAACCGCGACCACGACGACCGGTTCCACCACGTGCTTGATGTCTTCCTCTGTCGAAGCTTTCTCTTTCGACATAAAGCGCGTTGTCGGCCTCTTGTTTCTCACTCTTTTCAGCCCGCTTCAAGAATTCTTCAATCAATAATCCTTTGACATTCTCCCAATCCAGATCAGCGGCGTTTCTGACGTTTAAACTCGTTAAGAAATTATCGTACGACTCGGGTAAACTTCCCAGCACCACCGTGGCAAATTTCTTCGAAGAGATTTCTTCTTTCATTTCTCGCAACTGCTCAGCGAGCGAAGTCATGTACGTTAAATGTTCCTGCAAATCCGCACCTTCTTTCATTGTAGCTGCGTAGAACTTACGATTTAAACGGACGATCTGTGTGACTGATACAAACTCGAATTGCTTTTGCAAAGTTTTCCATGCTGCGAGCGGGTCGGTAACCGAAGAGATATGAACTTGTAGATCCTTTTGCACGTTCAGCGCAATCAACGAATATGCTCTGTCAGATCGCAATCGAAATGCACTTTTCACAGTAGCAGTTGCACTTGATTCTGGCGGTGTTTCTTGTCCTTCTTAGGTAAATCCCCACAATCCACGTTCCATTAGCACAAGCTTCATGTTGTACTTCCATGACTGGTAATTCTTTCCGTTCAGTTTCTCGATCTTTATCGTTTCGCGATCCGCCCTTTCTGTCATGTCGCGTCGCACAACTTTCCACGATTCTACGGCAAAGTCCTGGGCCCATAACCTGTTGAAATTAAAGAATGCCAGCCGATCCACAACGATCCCAGGACTTTATTATAAAGTGAACTCGCTAAACGTGTGTTACATCACGTAGCATCGAAACCGAACTTAACTAGTAATCATTCGACATGGCGGGAACACGGCATGCATCTAATTAACTTACCAATCAGAGTCCAACGTGACAGCATAAATTATCATACATAATTATAATTCTAACATTAGGCTGCCATCGGAGAGGTCGAAAAAATTTCGAAATTTTGCCCTGCAAAAATGAAAAATTGGCCATGTTGGGCATAATTGAAAATCGTGTTATTCCTCAGCCAATTGAGGTTTTCACAAGCGGTGTTTGGCCCAGATGAAAACTAGGATGGCTGCTGAGTCCATCTATACCAATTAGATCGAAATCGGAGAGGTCGAAAAAATTCGAAAATTTTCCTATGGTCCCCCTTAGAAAAAAGTCCAAAATTGACCATTTTGGGCACTTTTGAAAATCGTATTATTTCTCAGCCAATTGAGCGTTTTTCAAGCGGTTTTTTCAATAGTTCAAAACTAGGGCGATAGTTGCTGAGTCCATCCATACCAAGTAGGCTAAGATCGGACGAGTAGTTTCTATTTTACAGCCTTCCAAAGTCGAGCTAAAATATCTGCCGATTTTGAAAAGTTTCCTATGGTCCCCCAATTGAAATCAGTAATTTTAGCCATATCTGAAAATCGTGTCATTTCTCAGCCAATTGAGCTTTTTACAAGCGGTTTTTTGCTGAAATGAAAGTTAGGATAGCTGCTGAGTAAATCCATACAAATTAGGCTGAAATCGGAGAGGTCGAAAAAATTTCCAAAATTTTGCCCTGAAAAAAGTGAAAAATTGGCCATTTTAAGCATAATTGAAAATCGTGTTATTCCTCAGGCAATTGAGGTCTTTACAAGCGGATTTTGGCCCAGATGAAAACTAGGATGGCTGCTGAGTCCATCTATACCAATTAGATCGAAATCGGAGAGGTCGAAAAACTTTAAAAATTTTCCTATGGTCCCCCTTAGAAAAAAGTCCAAAATTGACCATTTTGGGCACTTTTGAAAATCGTATTATTTCTCAGCTAATTGAGCTTTTTCCAAGCGGGTTTTTGCTCAGTTGAAAACTAGGATAGTTGCCGAGTCCATCCATACCAAGTATGCTAAAATCAGAAGAGTAGTTTCTATTTTACAGCCTTCCAAAGTCGAGCTAAAATATCGGCCGATTTTGAAAAGTTTCCTATGGTCCCCCCTATGAAATCAGTCATTTTAGCCATGTTTGAAAATCGTGTCATTTCTCAGCCAATTGAGCTTTCTACAAGCGGCTTTTTGCTGAAATGAAAAGTCGGATAGCTGCTGAGTAAATCCATACAAATTAGGCTGAAATCGGAGAGGTCGAAACAGTTTCCAAATTTTGCCCTGAAAAAGTGAAAAATTGGCCATGTTGGGAATAATTGAAAATCGTGTTATTCCTCAGCCAATTGAGGTTTTTAAAAGCGGTTTTTGGCCCAGATGAAAACTAGGTTTGCTGCTGAGTCCACCTATACCAATTAGATCGAAATCGGAGAGGTCGAAAAAAATCGGACGAGTAGTTTCTATTTTACAGCCTTCCAAAGTCGAGCTAAAATATCGGCCGATTATGGTCCCTCCTATGAAATAAGTCATTTTAGCCATATTTGAAAATCGTGTCATTTCTCAGCCAATTGAGCTTTCTACAAGCGGTTTCTTGCTGAAATAAAAAGTCGGATAGCTGCTGAGTAAATCCATACAAATTAGGCTGAAATCGGAGAGGTCGAAAAAATTTGAAAATTTCCAAATTTTGCCGAAATCTCCTAAATCCGAAACTACAATTATATTTAATCGGACTAAGTTTCTACATATTGTAGCAGTTATCGGGAATTGAAACAAAATAAAACCGAACTGTGCATGTCTTCGGATATTCCTTAAAAATTTTCGGCGACCTTCGGAAATTAATCGAAACCTTTCATAGATCTTCGCCACTTCGGGACTTGTCGGAAATCGTCTCCCGCCCTTCGTGACTTGCACATCGCATGGTTATAAGAATAATTTAAAGCAATCAAATCTGAAACCCAACCCTTCCCAATTTGAATACTCAAGACACTAGTGACATTAATCCTAACTCAGAAAAACGTGTTTATGCTTTGTTTTCACGATAACGTCTTCGGTCTTGCCCATAACAAAATTCTCAGTTCTTATTGGTTCTACGCGCGCCTATTTGTCACCAAATTCCATTTTTAAGAAAATAATCCAAAACTATTTCGGACTCATTTCATAACGCTATTCAGTTCAGTTTCGAACAGACTTATTACAATTAACTTCAGTACAACTCCAACTCCTAGTCATAACAGGGCCAACTGCGTCGGGAATTAAATTATGGCAACAAAAGTTGATCCAAATTAAAAGAAGCGCACGTTCCTGAGTTTGCAAAATGCCAGAGCCGAGTAAAGTCAAATTTTCCAGTGTGTTAAGATGGCTTACTTAAAAATTAAAATACAAGTTTCCTCTCATCCTTGAACACCGTCTAATTTACATTTTAGTTTTACACATGGAGGTAAGATTTTTGCAAAATTCCTGTACGTGTTATTGTTTGCGATTTAAAAACATCCACCGCAAACATAAATTCTTACAATCCTTGTTTGAACTCGGCAATGTTTAGAAAATAATTATGTATGACCTTTAAGTGAATTTGACTCTCGAGTGGTTTGCGTCGGTATTTCCACGAGAATTTTCGGTTATCTTCGTAAATTGCTCGAAAACTTTCAAAACAGCTTCGGTACAACAGAAATTCTCGGAAATAGTCACACTTCAAATCAGTGCGTTTCCCAGTCAAATGAAACCCTTTTTGCATTTCTTGATTGAGATTTCATTGTTCCATTGTGTAGCCCAATAAAATTATTTGAGCAAGAGATTAAGGTGAATCGACTGGATTTTTCAGGGGCAACACCACTCAACTTTGAGAATTCACTACGTCACCATTACTAACGCTATCGAGAAACGATTACGACAGTAAAAGAAGGTTAAAAAATTGTTATGATTAGTGTTATAATGGCATCGGAGTTGTCGTCTTTCCGTATTCCGCGACACCTGCATTCTGCCACACCTACAGGAATCGCTCAACGCAGATTGTTCCTTCCATTGTTGCCTCGATGTTGGAAAAGTTTGAAAAAAGTGTATGAACGTGTTATCTAAATTTTTGAGGCTGAAGTTTCGAGGGATATAAATACGATAAAACATACTTGTGATATAATTGGGTATAAATTTCGGCCTTTAATGTATTAAACGTTTCGTGTTGACAAGAGAGTCTTCATGATTCATGGTACTGTTTTGAATTGTCATATCCACGTGCGCAAAGGTCTAGAATAATTTTACATTAAAATGAACGCTCTAACGATCAGAGAGATAGTTATGGACTCGATTGCAACCTGTCAGATTGTTGTGGATTTATAAATAGACGAACGAGCGACAAGCTGTTTGTAGAATTTCGTTTTTTAAACAATATGCAATGTTCCAAAACTATTTCAAAGAAATAAAACGCCGTTTTTTTAATGGCCGTTCTATTTAATGACATTTAACCTCATTACAACTCGTTCAAGCTAATTCCTTTGGGAATTAATTTTCACGAATAGAGTTCCCCCTAGAAAAGCGAGTTTTTTCTCGATTGATAACTGGGCGCAGGAGTTACTTGTGGAATTCCATTTTTTGTTTGAAAATAATATTCAATGTTCCAAGCCTGGTTTAACAGGCCGTGTTTCGAATGGCCGTTCTAAAAAAATTACATTTAACGTACCGCACGGGCAAAAATCGGACATGTTGAAGATAGGATGAGTTTTCAGGGATTAAGGAACAAAGAAATGTCACACTCTTCCAATTTAGAGCACCTGAGGGTGTGAAAATTGGTTAATTATTAAACGATCTAAAATCAAGAAATTTGTATCTATCTTCACAAATAGTAGTGGAAATTAGTAGTAGTGGAATTTTGCAAAACTCCAGAGCCACGTTAAGTCATATTTTCCAATACATAAAATCGCATTTGAATCGAATGAAACAACCTTCGGGAAAAATTCCTTCAAATTTCTTGCGCCCAAATTGTGGAATATGTTAAACGACGATCTTAGAACTACCACCAATATAACCTATTTTAGAAACAACTGCCTTGCCTTTGTAACTAGTTAGATTAATTTCTTAATCGATTAATTTCTTAATCCTTACTTGATTGTGTTCAACATATAATTTTACAAGCATGTATACATTGTTTATTGTACATATATTTTTGCTGTATTTATTTCTCGGAGATATTAGCGCTTACGCGCTACTCTTCAATCCGAGTTGAAATAAAGTTTACTACTACTACTACCTGAAGATGGCTTACTTAAGAAAATTAAAATGCAAGGAGTTCGCTCTACTTCTTGAACACCATCTAATTTGCATTTTAGTTTTACACGTGGAGGCAAGAATTTCAAAAAATTCTTGTTACGTTTTGCAAATTATAAATCCACTGTTAATATAAACCTCACAATTTGTCCGATTTCCTTGCCTGAACTCGTAAACTTTCACAAAAGATAATTAGCAACATTGGCCGAAGGAATGAACTTTAAGCCAGTTTGAATTCGCGCGCGCAGCAATGAAAATATTTTGTCAAAATGCAATTATCTCTTGCTGGTTAAAAGAAAATCTGCTATTTATCTGTTATTTAGAAGAAGCTATTATCCCAAAAAAATAACCGTGTTTAATCTCATGGAAGTGGGTTTTTCATAAGTCGTAAATGACCTAACCTTTGAAGTTTACAAGAAAGAAACTAACCACCGAGGCTAATACATGCAAATAGAGAAGATATTTGTTTACAAAAATTGTTTTTGTTATTTAAATTGCCAACAAGTTAAAGAAAAAAGCTCTTTGTTTCACCAGCAAATAGTTTTCTGATTGGACATTAATAAGAATAGGTGACGTCACTGATATCTTCCCTATAGTTAACTGTGAAAAACAATGCTAAACTTCTTATATTTCCTTGTTGAACATGCAAGACTGGATTCTACCGGATGCAAGTTGAAGATACTTGCTTTGTAGTTCACATATAAACTGCTTTCTGTGCTCCAAATTCAGATCTTTGGCAGACATTCAGTCAAATGAAGAACAGGTTGGTATTGCGGCGAATAATACAAAATTACTTGAACTTTCCAACCAGCAACCACAGGGAAACCAGCCCGCATGTACAAGTTTGTTTCCAATTATGGTACGCACCATGTTCCTAGCCTGTATTTCTCTCCTCTTGCCAAGTGCTGTCAACTGGAAGGTTTCTTGATGATTTTTACCTGAATATACCAAAAGACAATATCAGACCGAGGTGATAAAAAATTCATTGAATAATTGAGCCCCTCTCTAAATCGAAACAATTTAATTTCCCTGTGTTATTGTTTAAGAAACCAGGTATTTTGCTTTTCACTAATTTATAACAGTTATTTATGCGGTTTGTTGATTAAATGAGAAAACTTTTCGGCTGTTAGACAACATTTCAATCGATTGTTAGACAACATTTCAATCGATATAACGAAGATATGTTAAAAAATCGAAAATTTGCAAAAAAATAAGTCTTGGGGTACATATAGAGAGGCTCAAAATTACTGTTTAGTTCTGGTCTGTCTTCCCAATTAAAGTACGCCCAATTAAATTACGCCCCCGACAACCAAGAAATATTCCCCTCAACAACAACAACAACAACAATACAACAATCTTTAATTGCCTTATAAGTTCTAATTTGTAAGCGACATTTTTTCGTTAAAATATATTTAAGGATCGGAGCTATCAGCAAACCCTGATGGGCTCTTAAATATCAAGTGCATATCTGGAAAATAATTTTGCTATCCCTTGGTATCTTACCAACGCGCGTCCTTAAACTACTTAGCGAACGAGGCTTTAAGCTCCGACTCTTGCGCTTGGTTCCAATAAATGTGCTATGAAAGATCAATTCATGTTCGAGCACCAACTGGATACTTTTTAAACTGATTTGCTTCTCCTCGACAGCTCAATATTCCTTCAGTGTCACAACGTTAACAAGGTTATTAAACTCTTATAAACTCTTACCATGTTTCGCGGCTACTCCAGCAGAAGTGAGTTCTTGGTCCATACCTGCTATTCAAGCGCAATGTACTCGGCATGATTTTCCTGCAGATTTGTCAACAAATTTCACCCCTTATTCGAAGGAACCAAACACTAAGTTCGAACCACGAGGAACCGAAGATTAAAATGCAAATTATAATCATCACCTCGATTTTGCATGTGCGAAATGTGAGGCGAGGTTCCCTAGCCATATTGGTCCCTGACTTCACTTTTTTCCGAGAACGCTGCGTTAAGGCAGGCTTGGTTGAAGCCGGAGTAGTCTCAGTGTCTGTGACGCAGGCTACGTTAAGAACGTTTCCACGAAAAGTTTCTAACATTGATTTTTCTCTGAGACTTTCACCACTGTAAGATACCGAGTTAATAATGTCAGAAATGTACAAATATCGGGGGTCACTGACTTCAACATAAAATTCGAGGAAGGACACCCGTCAGCGAAATCAATATGGCTAATTTATCTGTAAGCCCATATAAAATATTGCAAATAAATATCTGAAGTGAAATGTTCTCTGCCGAATATTGTTTAAGGTTATCTATTTAGTGAATTTGTTCAATTGTTAGCGACCACAATTTCACTCGCATTGAAGCCAAGATGACAGGAAATTTGCAGCTTTCCAGACTGAATTTGAAAATTGTAAATAAAATCTGTTTATGGAAAAAACAACAGAGGGTAAACTGCAAACAAATTTAACGCAACGGCTTCTGGCCTTTTGTGTGTTTTCCTCAACGCGCACGCTCGATGCATGACGTGGCGTGATTTGGCGACACGAATTGCATGCACAGTAAGGATGTACACAAACACTTAGCGCGTACTTCCAAAAAGGAAGCCTTGTTGAACTTCCTAGTGGTACGGGAGCCCTCCAGGGATGACTATTGACTCCGTTTGCCTTAACACGTGTCACAACGACTGAGAGAACTTGTGTAAGGAAAATCGAAACTGGTCATAAAGGTAGACCCGGGGGAGCGCGGATGGGGAAGGAGAGGCGAGAAAGCTTGAAGCAAAGAAAAATTTAAGGATCGGACGGGCATTGAAGAAGTCTAGGTACAACCAGATGAGTCAATACGGAAAAATGAGAGAATGGCAGAAAATGTAAACATTTTGGCAATTTTCACCTCCATAAGCTCGCTTCCCGTTTTACGTACAAGTATCATAAGTTCGCACGTTTCATGGCCTCACCTGCTGATGGGGCCTGATGATAACCACCCAGCGAAATCGTGACGCCAATATACAAGCGCCGTGCATTTTTCCGCGGTGTCCCAGATTTATAGAGGGGGTAAGTTTCTAAAGAAACTGTGGTGCTGCGTCGGTGGGCTAACGCTCGAAACGTCAGCTCTTGAATCTCTTTACGGTGGCCAATTGACATTATCAACCCAGTTGATAAAACCAAATTATATCCCAGAATTATAGTTAAGTATAGTACCATTATTTCTGTGCTTTCTTTAGAAAACTTGGATGTATGTTCTAGTGAGTATCTAGTTCAGTTGCCGGATTGTAATTTTTTTAATACAAAATGACAGAAACAGGGCCAGAGAGACTTAGACTTTTTGAGAACAATTTCATAGTAGCATATTTCCAGTAGCATAACATCGTACTTTTACAAGCATAACTGAAAGAAAAATTTATGCGTTATATGTTAATAGCGGAGCTCTGGCGGCTCGAAGGGCCACCAGTGGAGCCCGATAGGTATAGAAAGAGAGCAATGGGGTTCATTTTTATGGTCAAAGCGGCAAGCTGTATGGTCCGCGGGAGCCTGAGCCCTACGTACAATGACGACAAAATCGCGCAACACGGCGGCGATGCACGTTTCCGTTTCGTAAACGGTCGATGCCATTTTTTCGACACTTACAATTTTTTTGGGCTATCATCGTATTTTTTTAACCACAAAAAAAGAAAAATTGTTGGTCAATGACAAGAATCGAACCCTGAACCTCTGACAAGCCAACATCCCTATTTCACCAGTACACTACCACTACACTACCAGGCCAATCCGCCAAATCCTCACAAAATTTCTTTATAAAACAAGACTTTCTTAGTATATATATTTTAGTTATAGTATTGCCCCACCCAACAAATAAAGCTAACCGCAAGCACACCAGTGTGAAATTGAACAATTAAGCATTTGGTAAGTGTGTATTAGTCTATCACCAGTTTCGACCTAGTCCAGGCCTAAACTAGAGCGGATATAGCATCGCCCATTCCGAAAAGCTTGGTTACCAATTATGGCATCGACCGTTAAAAACTGGCACCGACCGTTTACGAAACGGAAATTAGCGGCGGCGATAGTCCATCAATTGGTCGACTTGGTTAACGTCGACGTACACCTTTGATATTGGAAATCCATGTTATGTCATGGATTTGACCACGGACAGACATGGTTGAAATATGGTATTTGTCCCAGGACAAATAGGATAATTATGCATTTGCTCTTTTGACAAAGGGGGTTAAAATGTCACATTTGCCAGGTTAAATGTGAAGCAAATGTGATCTTTGTCAAGTAAAATTCAGGTTTTCTCTGGTCCCACACCATGTAAAATGGGTGATATTTCTTCCTTGATTAACACATGTTGATTTCAACATGGGTTTTAATGTGGAGGTACGTAATCTTCAGTCGTAGAGCCCTGGTGTATATAAAGCCTTGGTTTTAAATTTTACACAATTGAAATGAAAACTTGAAGATACAGCAACTGACACTTTTGATTTATGAATTATCAAGAACCAACCTACAGGAAATATATACTAGGTACAAACTTAACTATTTTTAAGTGATCAAAATATACAGTGTCTTGAGTTTACATGACAAGGTTACCTATTTTGCCAAGCTAAGAGTTTGAGTTTGATTTTTGAGTTAGATCAACTCTGGATTGCTTGCGATTAGTTCCACTCTGGTTTACTTGCAGTTAGCTTTCATTTGTCGGTTGGACAACATTCTCCATACAGCATATCACTTTATGCTTTCCTATCCAACTCAAAATCCAACTTGAAATCATAACTTGAAATCCAACTTGAAATTCTAACTTGAAATCCATCAAAAATTCAAAAATCGATATCCAACTTGAAATCCTAACTCGAAATCCAACATGAAATTATAAACTGGATATCCAACTCAAAGTCCAACTTGAAACTCAAACTCGAAATTTTATTTGAACGTTCATCTGTATATCAGCTTCATGCTTGTCAAAACTGTCCTTTTGTACCTTCAGTTAGTTACAAAATACTAAAGGAGTTCTTTGTTTTTGATCTATTGTTTTTCTGTTCTGTATTGTTTCGAGGTTCTTTGTCGTCTTGTTCGTTCTTTGTTTTACGTCAATCGTGAGTTTCACAGTTTTTTACACCGAGGATGAGCCAAAAATCGAGGCAAAATTATTGCAATATCTTGAAATTCATGCGGAAGAAATATGACATAAAATTTTCGAAAAATGTTGTAAAAGGCAACTTTGAAGGTCTGAGGAGGTTAACGATCATTTTATGTTTACAGAACTTGCGAATACTTTTTAAAAGTTTGGACCATCAACAATCGGCTTGTCATTCTGAATCAGCAAGCATTGGCGAGGCTTCTCACAGACATTTGGGTTCGTGGCAAAGAGCATCAAGTATACGAAATATAAAAAAACAATGATAAAGCTGAATATAAGAGACCGAGATTTTCGCAATTCTGCTCCAACGATTTTCTTGAAACTTGGCTATTATATGTAGTGAGTTAATACACGCTGATTCTAGAAATGGATGCGATTTTGTTCAAGAAGGTAGGTCCATGAAAACGCCAATAACGTCACTCGGGTCCCGGATGTAGTGGTTTATGGATTCTACGAGTGTTTTAGTTTTCAGTAAAACACTCCTGTCCATATAATAAGGATTTTTATTCACGAGTTGTAAAACTTTGGAAAACGAACGAGTGAGCGCAGCGAACGAGTGA
>OX393572.1:16577368-16644868 GCA_947652115.1 Blastomussa wellsi | reverse complement strand
GGAGGAAAGGCTCGACGGAGGGCGGCCATAACTTTGGGTCGTTTGGCAGCGATCCAGTAATCATCGCTGTCTAGTTCTTTCGTGGGGTTGACGTAGTCTTCTATGATACAGTAGTCGCGAAAGTTCGCCAAGAAAAACTTGAACGCTCGGCGCGATCATCTGAGTTTGGGTCGAAAATCGGCCTGTCTTTTCCTCCCATGGTGAGCACTGAGCGAGTAGAGCGATCGAAATGGACCGGAACAAGAGGTCTTGACGCTTGTGTGGGTTGCTAGACTTCTGACACCATGTAATAAGTCTGAGACGCTTGTATGTTCCAAGCTTTAATCACATAGGCAATCAACATGGCCGACGCACATGGTTTTACTAACATGCTAGCAATGTATCACGGGAAATGTGTCGTAAGTCACACAAGGCGTGACGGCTTACAGATTTTTTATGAAGATTTTGCCGCTAGGTAGAAGTGCCAGATCGGTTTTCCGCTGATCTAAACGGCGATTTGTTCAGTTCGGAAGCGTAGTTTCCGGTCGCTGACCGACATGAACCATGTGCGGGTCACTCACTAATCAAAGTACATTTCTCAGCTTTAATCCGGAGCTGCCTAAAAATCAAGCGAATCCTTGATGTTACACACTATTCCTCAGATCATTTTAGACCATGCATGGCTTGCCGGGTCAACTCTTGCGCTGGAAATTTTGAAGTCTGTGATGCCATTTTATGTTGTAAATAATAATTTAATTGAATTAGTAGATTTTGTTGTTATGCCCAAACTACAATCTTCGTGCTCCGAAAAGACATAGGTTAGAGTAATTTGCGTTGATTTGAGTTCAGAATAGTGCCCATTGACACCGTGAGGCCTTGCGAAAATATGCCTTCAGAACTATAGTGTCATGTCAACTTTATCTAACCGAGTTCTGTTGAATCAAGACAGAGTAATAATAACAGTAATACTAGCACTGAACGTTCGGATAAGTGAGTCACCAAGGAGAATAGAAGCTGCCAATCCTTTTAAGTTTTATAGGTTCGACATTGGAGAGAGTTTCTGGCGATAAAACAACCGCTTTTGGCCAGGAAATACAGCTTCGCAGGAGTTTCGCTCACAATTTCCTTTGACCCGGTTTACATAAATCCAGTCATATATATATATATCCAAAGTTTCATTGCCATCGCGCCAAAGCCGTAAAATTTCTGACACAAAGTTTGGCAATGACGAATTCGCTCGGAATAAATACGGAGTCACCTTAAGACTTTAGTTCACGTACGCGCACTATCAAGTATCAGTACGCGCACTATCGTCGTTGTCGTCGTCACCAACGCCATTAATCATCACTGTCGTCCTCGTCCTCGTCATCATCATCCCCCAAAATTGTGAAGTTTAATTTTTCCCCTTGGTATTTGCTTAGTTGTGATGTTGTTGAATTTTCATTTTAAATGATGTGGCAAGGAAAATAAAATCTTTTCTGGAATGAGATTGTTCCGAGACTTTTCGTTCTTGTTCCTGTCGTTTATTTAGAAACAAACTGAAAATGCTCGTAAAGGAACATCAAAAGCAGTGGTGGGAACAAAGGTGTCCGAATTCATAACAAAGGGTCCCTTTCCCATTATTCTTGGTTTTCACGTGACGTCAGAGAAAACTAAAATTAAAACTTTTGAGTTTTCAACTTCATCAGGTAAAAGTCATTTTTAAACATATATCTGCTGGCCTGTTTTCAGCTCGGTAGACGGCTTTGTTTTGAAAATAGAACATTTTGAATTTCAGATTTTTCACAATGCGTGACATCGGCATTGTTTCTGTACGTGAGCGAAAATATCGATTCGCCTTACGTTTTCGAGTTCTAAGTAGCCAATATGTTGAGGGAAGTGTTTATGCGAATGTTTTTAAGTTTAACAACGAGAGGAAACGTTTTGAGAGAGTCAAAGTAAGCTCCAGATGTTTCCACTGGTTTCCGGCCGCCATGTTGGAGTCCCTCAGAGGGGCTCCAACATGGCGTCTCCATACTAAACACTATAATTTTCAGTGATACACTTTGCCGAATAACTCGAGTTCAGAATATCGTACATCCCCGAAACTTTGGCAGGTTGTTTATTTATTACTCTTCTACGATATTTCAATTTCTTGACTCAATTTATTGAATGGTAAGCGATTTTATTTCTTGCGTGAGTGAAATTTCCGTGATACTTGCGTGACGTGAAAACCACCAATTGGAAACAGCTCGTTCATTTTTGTTTCGAATAAAGGGAACAGCTCGTTCCTTTCTTATCGCGATCGTTTTAGGAACAAACGGTCCATTTTGAATGGTGCCGATATTGTTTACTGGTTACTGTTTGTACAGTTCGTTCTTACTTACCATCATGGGAACTTATGAATTTCGGCAACAAGGAACGATTGTTCCCCTTAACGATCGGAATTACCGTTATCAAACCTCTGCTTTGTGATATAGAAAGGAGGCTTTTAGTGTTGGAAGCGTTGATAAAGTCAAGGTAAAAAGACTATATCGTTCCAGAAGACTTTATAAAATTCAGCTGGAATTCCATCTGATCCAGGTGCCCTGTTTATTTCCATAGTTTTTAAGTGCTGACGACCCAAAATTTGAAGAATTTGACGAAGAAAATTTTTGGGACAAGTTAAAATATGGATCAACTTTAGAGGCAAAGAAAGATGGAGCTTCGCTATTGGCTGGTGCCTTGTAACGTGAAAACAAAGGAATAAATTAGTTGAATGAAAAGCGTTCGTTGATAACGTGAGGATTAAGAATGCCGATTTGAAAAATAAATTTTTGTTCTAGAGTTTTACGGCTTTCCGTGTCTTCCGTGTTTCCTTGGTGAAGGGAAAGGCCGCAGACTGCCATATGTTGCTTAGAATGATTTGATATTATTTTTGAAAATAGTTCACCAAAGGGGTCCCTTAGGTAAAATAAAATTAAATTTGAAAGTTTCTTCCTGTCGTCAAATTCTTCAAATTTTGGATCATCAGCACTTAAATTCGGTGGAGGAAAAAGACTTTAAAAAGCAGAATTGTCAACCTTACTCTATGTGCATACTAAAAAATGTTATGAAAATATTCAAATGTTCGAAATGTTAAATTAAATGCTCTCATACTAATCTTACATAACAGATTTTAGCACCACGTTCCACGGCAAGCAGGAAAATTCACATTGTCGTTGATTAGGTCGACGTTTGCCACATAAAACAAGGAAATGGATAAAGCTTCATACGTTTAAAACAAAGCAGCAGAGTAGACGGCAAGTGCGAATTAAACTGCTCACGGGAAAACAAAACGTGATGCTTTACCCCTCCATAGAAAGAAACATCTTGCTTGAAGTATCCTAGGTAGCCACGCCTTGAAATCCAGCAAATACGCAATTTTCGATGGAATTGAAATTATGAACATTGTTTTGTAAAGCAAAATCGGATTGCATCGCTGTACGTTGTTACAGAAATTCTGTTAAACAAAATCTTGCAGTTTGACGCGGATCTCTTTAGACCCTCTGCGTTAATTATAGAACAAAACATCCCGTATGTCAACAAAAACAAAACAATAACAAGAAAAGTAACAATACAAGAAACACCATAAAAAATTGAGAATTTCTTTTAGAAGTATTACGTTAAAAATAGAAACACCAGGACCATCCACGGAAAAGAATTCTTTACAACTTAACTGCATTAATTCATAACTACTACTGTTTATCACTAAGCATGCAAACTAAACTGATGCGATATTGGTGGATGAAAGGAGTATTTGCCGAAATGTTCCCCGACAAGAACACAAGAATGGATAACAGTAGTAGAAGGAGGAGGAATGAAAAATGTATTAACTGTAATTGTTTCTACACTGAACTCTTAAAGGAGCCATAGTATATAGCTTATAAATGTTCCTCCCTCACTCGGTGTTACTACGGCTCTAAAGGGACCATAACATATACCTTATAAATGTTCCTCCATTACTCGGTGTTGCTGCGGTTCTAAAGGGACCATAACATATACCTTATAAATGTTCCTCCCTTACTCGGTGTTGCTGCGGTTCTAAAGGGACCATAGTATATAGCTAATAAATGTTCCTCCCTTACTCGGTGTTACTATGGTTCTAAAGGGGCCATAGTATATAGCTTAAAAATGTTCCTCCCTTACTCGGTGTTACTATGGTTCTAAAGGGGCCATAGTATATAGCTTATAAATGTTCCTCCCTTACTCTGGGATGGCGAGCCTTCTTTGATTTACATTAAATATTCTTACCACTGCCATTCAATATTCATTCAAATAAAATTCTAATGAATTAAAAAGTGCTAGCTATCTAACTAAATAAATATTGCATCTAATATAACTGGAATTTAGACTCATTTGCTCCGACCCATTGTTTTTATAAATTGCTGTTAACTTCAACACATCTTAGTACCTTCACTTCTAACTTCACTTCAGGTTTACGGCCCTAATTCTAAAAAAAATCTGTTGAACAATTTATCTACCATAAGCTAAATTCATTATACTTTAAATAAATTGCCACTTCCATCTCTTTTTCTTTTCCAGGTGCCAGCTTGATATATTTAAGATTTGCTGATTTGCTAAATCTTATCGGGGTTCTTTGCGGCCCTGTGGGAATAACAAAAAGAAAAATCAATACTTGCCGTTACGTCCACATCCACTGTACATAACAGGACCAACTTAACTGCTTGGGGGTGTTAAGTTGCTTCAGTGAAACCGTCCACAATCCATTTTATTGCCATTTGTGGCCCTCCTGGAAGCATGACGAATTTAGCGCCTAGTTTTACTTTTGAAACGTTAACGGTTTTGTCTGGCTACAGTCACTTTAGATCAACGATTGAAACGATTAAAATTTTGCTTTAAAGCGACTCCTGGGCGGTAAATAACAAACAACAACAACACCAAAAACGTTTAGTGTACCCAAGAGATTTAAATCAATTAAATTACAAAAGAGATTGAATACAAATATAGTAATTTATGGGTACCAGCACCCTGAAATAACTAATAAGTTAAATCCTTTCAAATCTTTCCAAATAGGGCCGTACATAGCGGGGAGGGGGGAGGGGGGAGGGGGGAGGGGGGAGAGACAGTGGGAGCAAGGAAAACTAAAGGTTTTGTTTTTGTAACATACTGTTTGATTTTGTTGGGCTATTTCTCGTACAAAGTGAAGGTGTGCGGAGTTTGCCCCAGCAGACAAAAAATCCTAGGTACGGCCCCGCAAAATTTGTTAACTTTGCAAGCAGACATCCATCGATGTAGGTTGGAACATCTTGAAAACATTGACAGCTCAATTAGATTGTAGGATTTGCAGTTACTTACCCTGGGGACCCGTCATGGTAGGCAAATGGCGCAAATCTTGAATTTGGATTAATAAACCTTTTCCCAGGACTGTGCACTCTCTCGGGACCAGATCCTCCCAGCCAAATTGGATGAGATTGGCGAGGCTCAGCTGTCTTGGGTCGAGGTGGTCCATCCACTTGAGAAGAAACCACTGGATTTCGAAAGCTGTGTGAGGCATCAAGAGTGATGAATATGTATTTTCTCACACGATACAGCCATTGCCAAGGAGACAGGCAATTGGTGTCCCAAAACCAAAACTATTCCTCTGGGAATTGAACTCGGAGGCAATTCGGGCCCGGCGTTAATTTAACAAAAGGTCCAACACACAAAGCCGAAAAGTCCAAACCTTCAACACAAAACTATGGACACATCAACAAAAAACTTATACCAAATGAACACATTAACACAAAACTTATACCAAATGGACACATTAACACAAAACTTATACCAAATGAACACATTAACACAAAACTTATACCAAATGGACACATTAACACAAAACTTATACCAAATGAACACATTAACACAAAACTTACACCAAATGAACACATTAACACAAAACTTATACCAAATGGACACATTAACACAAAACTTATACCAAATGGACACATTAACACAAAACTTATACCAAATGAACACATTAACACAAAACTTATACCAAATGGACACATTAACACAAAACTTATACCAAATGGACACATTAACACAAAACTTATACCAAATGAACACATTAACACAAAACTTATACCAAATGAACACATTAACACAAAACTTATACCAAATGGACACATTAACACAAAACTTATACCAAATGGACACATTAACACAAAACTTACACCAAATGGACACATCAACACAAAATATATACCAAATGGACACATTAACACAAAACGTATACCAAATGGTCACATTAACACAAAACTTATACCAAATGGACACATTAACACAAAACTTATACCAAATGGACACATTAACACAAAACTTATACCAAATGGACACATTAACACTAAACTTATACCAAATGGACACATTAACACAAAACTTACACCAAATGGACACATCAACACAAAATATATACCAAATGGACACATTAACACAAAACTTATACCACATGGACACATTAACACAAAACTTACACCAAATGGTCACATTAACACAAAACTTACACCACATGGACACATTAACACAAAACTTACACCAAATGGTCACATTAACACAAAACGTATACCAAATGGTCACATTAACACAAAACTTATACCAAATGGTCACATTAACACAAAAATTGTACCACAAAAGCAAGGAGAGTTCATGCCGTAAGCATTGCAGGATTCTGTTGGTCTGGTAGGATCTCGATTATTACATACAATGCTAATTTTATTTTTTTTTTGGCAATACTTGATATATAGGTAAGTTTCACAAAATATTTCTCGTGTCATACCTCCTCAGGCTTCTGCGTGACGCTTGATCTACGGGAAAACATAGAACAATAAAGACAATTATTATCTTCTTACTATCCACCAGAGCAAATTTACAAAAATACGCTCGTTGCTTTTTGATCGTTTTTACTCACGTGATAAGGCAGCCACATTGGTGGACTAAACAATACAAAATTGTTGCGCAAAATTTGCATAAAAATAGAGTTTAGATCCCAAAGGAGAGAAAGTGTTTTGTTCTAGTCCACCAACATGGCCACCGTGACGTCACGTGAAAACGATCCAAGAAGTGAGACGCCCCTTGTTGGTTTTTCTCTTTGCTTACCTCTCTGGAAATTGCTTGTTTCTGGCATTGTTAACAAGTCTGTTTGTGAGAGAAAATAAAAGGAAAATCAGTCAGATAGCCTTCATATAGTTACAAAGAAACACGTTGAAATACAGGTCTCCTCTTCAAAACACGGCAGGTTTTGTTGTTATTGTAGAGAACCTAGGACTTCAGTTTTGTAAATGTGCATTTTTACACCAGACATTTTCATATTTAACATACAAGACTTTTCATTGTTTTAAATTTTTAAGCTGGTTTCAAATGTGTACATGTATTCTCACGTAAACATCAATTGGACATATGGGTTCCGGTTATCTCGTTTTTTAAGCCAGAATCTCTAAAGAAACCCTCTTAAACCTTTGGAAACTTGGTTCAAGTGTTTGAAAGCTTTTAAAAACCTGACTGTGTTTGATTAGATCGATTCAGTTTGAATTGAATCAATACTGGTATTATACACTGGACAAATAATCAGATCTACAAACCTTTGTGATGACCTCCTTTCCTAGCTGTACTTAGATAATCAGACAAAGGACCTCGATGCCTCATACTTGCACTCCTTCTGAACGGAACATCTGTACTCGGCTCTATGGGAGAAGAAAAAGAACGTATTAACAGTAATAAATGAATAACATATAAAGCCACCTAGTAAACAAAGAAAGCAGCTCCTCTGTCCTTGCACCGGCAAGGCTAACAGCTCAACTCCACCCCAAGCTCCATCTCACTTATGACACGGTGAATAGCACTCCACCCCAAGCCCCATCTCACTTATGACATGGTGAATAGCACTCCATCCCAAGCCCCATCTCACTTATGACATGGTGAATAGCACTCCACCCCAGGCCCCATCTCACTTATGACACGGTGAATAGCACTCCATCCCAGGCCCCATCTCACTTATGACACGGTCAATAGCACTCCATCCCAAGCCCCATCTCACTAATGACACGGTGAATAGCACTCCACCCCAAGCCCCATCTCACTCACGCCACGGTGAATAGCACTCCACCCTAAGCCCCATCTCACTTATGACATGGTGAATAGCACTCCATCCCAAGCCCCATCTCACTTATGACAAGGTGAATAGCACTCCACCCCAAGCCCCATCTCACTTATGACACGGTGAATAGCACTCTACCCCAAGCCCCATCTCACTTATGACACGGTGAATAGCACTCCACCCCAAGCACCATCTCACTTATGACACGGTGAATAGCACTCTACCCCAAGCCCCATCTCTCTTATGACATGGTGAATAGCACTCCACCCCAGGCCCCATCTCACTTATGACACGGTGAATAGCACTCCACCCCAAGCCCCATCTCACTTATGACACGGTGAATAGCACTCTACCCCAAGCCCCATCTCACTTATGACATGGTGAATAGCACTCCACCCCAGGCCCCATCTCACTTATGACATGGTGAATAGCACTCTACCCCAAGCCCCATCTCACTTATGACACGGTGAATAGCACTCCACCCCAAGCCCCATCTCACATAGCACTCCACCCCAGGCCCCATCTCACTTATGACATGGTGAATAGCACTCCACCCCAAGCCCCATCTCACTTATGACATGGTGAATAGCACTCCACCCCAAGCCCCATCTCACTTATGACATGGTGAATAGCACTCCACCCCAAGCCCCATCTCACTTATGACATGGTGAATAGCACTCCATCCCAGGCGCCATCTCACTTATGACACGGTGAATAGCACTCCACCCCAAGCCCCATCTCACTTATGACACGGTCAATAGCACTCCACCCCAAGCCCCATCTCACTTATGACATGGTGAATAGCACTCCATCCCAAGCCCCATCTCACTTATGACATGGTGAATAGCACTCCACCCCAGGCCCCATCTCACTTATGACACGGTGAATAGCACTCCATCCCAGGCCCCATCTCACTTATGACACGGTGAATAGCACTCCACCCCAAGCCCCATCTCACTTATGACACGGTGAATAGCACTCCACCCCAAGCCCCATCTCACTTATGACATGGTGAATAGCACTCCACCCCAGGCCCCATCTCACTTATGACATGGTGAATAGCACTCCACCCCAGGCCCCATCTCACTTATGACACGGTGAATAGCACTCCACCCCAAGCCCCATCTCACTTACGACACAGTGATTAGTACTGAAATGTTGCTGACCTGGTTGGTTGCCACCCTTCCTTGCAAGTCTGAGGTAGTCGTCAGTCGAGTCTTTAGCTGAGCTACTTCTATTCCTGGGGCTGCTTACTAGAGTCGCATCTAGAAACAGGCATAAAAATAATAATGATTCTAATGTTGAGCATTTGCATTAATTACTCTACTGTGGGTTTGACTAACATAAATGACTCTGAAGCATAGCTTTTGCATAAATTACTCTTGGGATTTTCTTGTAGGTTTTAAAAGGAGCCTCCACTCATACAAAAAAGGTGCTGTTGAGTTGTTTGCAAATGCCTAAATTCAAGATCTAACCATACAAAGGAGAAATAAAATTCATTAAAACTACAATTTTCTGATTTGCTAATAACATTTGTACCTGTATTTAGTTTCATATCTTTGGGCTTGGGGCTGGTATTATGTGGCGTCATCATAAGCAAGTCTGCAAAATTAATGTTTGTCAAAAAGTGTCTTATAAATATCAAAGGATACATGTACTCAGCTGCAAGAAGATACGAATTTTTGTGTTAAAAAATAAAAAGTCTGAGTGTAGCGTATTTGCAATAAAAATACTGTTTCAACATGGTAGAATTAAATTAATTTCTTTAAGCCACCGTGCACTTTTAACAATGAAGTGGGAGATGACGTCATCAATATTAATATTAAAAACTAAAGACTAAAGCGCTGATACCATTAGCATTCAATACAAAATATTTCACTGTTTGTACAATTTTGTTGCAGGAAAAGGTCATCCTTCTAACATGTTCTAATCCCAGGTCATAATCTTAACTATCATTACACGAAGTGGGAGCCTCTGCTTCCCCTTGTTTCATCTTAGTTTGAAGTTTCTCTAAATGTATTTTGTGTCACTTTCCCTTTTGTGATAGGTAAACAATAACCTGTAAGGGCAACTGTTTGGACGTGGTTTTTTATTTCTTTTCTTTTTATTTATTTATTTATTTCTAGTGTATTGTATTGTAAAATGTAAATACGCATTGTAATGTTAAGTATTGTAATTGATGTTTAAAAGTAAGTTGTACGTAGTAACTTAGCGCATTGTAAGTTGTTAGCAGTCATGTAATTTATTGTAAGTAATAGAACTGTAGTCTTGAAAAATATAAAAAACAAGGGTTTTACTTTTTAAATAAAAAATACTCCCAGGTCATACCTTTATGTCCACCTCCTTTCCTGGCCATTTGCAGGTATTCTGTACTGTCTTTAGTAGGTGTCTTTCTTGGACTACTGGCAGGTGATTCTGAAAAGCAAAGGACAGTTCTCAAACCACACAATAAGTTAAAAACGTTAGAAAATTGACCTTACAGGAAATACATTTACATATTGCGTGAAACATTCTTTCACTCTGACCCATTACACAAATTGATGCAGCAAACAATGATTCCCTGAGGGATTATCTAATAAACAATGAGTCCAGACATGTTCTAACAGAACAGAACACACATACAGCAAATATTTTCATAAAGCAATCTATCATGACGTCAGTAACAACTGGACTGAGTACCTTTCCGCTGGAGGTTGTCCTGGTAATACCAATCCCCTAACTTGTTCTCTTGTTTCTTGGGCCTGGGACTGGGTTTATGATGTTCAATTGTGAGAAGGTCTGACAAATAAAACACAGTTAGTTTAAGCTGCTTGTGGGAGGCGCAGTGGCCTAATGGTTAGTGCGCTGGACTCCGGATCGGACAGGTCACTGCGCTGTGTTCTTAGGCAAGACATATTACTCTCAGAGTGCCTCTCTCCACCCAGGTGTATAAATGGGTACCGGCAAATTTACTGCTGGGGGGGGGGTAACCCTGCGATGGACTAGCATCCCATCCAGGGGGGAGTAGAAATACTCCCAGTCACTTCATGCTACGGAAACCGGGATAAGCTCCGGCAGTATGGGCCACTAGGCCCGACGCAGACTTTGCCTTTGCTTAGAGGGGGTAAGTTTCTAAAGAAACTGCTAGTTATGTTTTAGTTCTCTCTAAGCACGTTAGGAAATAAAATAAAAATTAGCACATGACATTTTCAACAAAAAAAAAAATTCGTATCAAAACACAAGTCCTGTTTCTACATGTCAAAAAGAATTGGGCTACTGTACAGTGTACATGTAAGTGCAATGACGCCGAGAGGCTGATGCAGGAAGGGCGCTGATGAATTCATAAAAGCACATTTCCTTCCTCTTGACCTGATGAATGCTTCCACAAGCAAATAAACTTATATTTGGCATGACAGTCAAAGGAGAGGAGAAATTTATTAAATGATTGTTTGATTGCCAATCATATCCTCGCAATCGCCGAAGATGCTCCGAGCAGTGATCGTACAACTATGCGGTTCTTGGTATTACGGACACAATGTGACATCCAGAAATCTGTGGATCTCAATTGAACACGATTGGAATGAAGGGGCCCCCATGTTGCCTCGGCAGCAAAAACTAATTCAATAGTCAGTAATAGACATAGTTTATGTTACTTGGTCGCTACACTCCCAATGTTTTTATTATATACTGAAGTTACCTTTGTGTCCTCCTCCTTTCCATGCCGTTTTTGGATATTCAGTTTCAGTGTTAATTTGTACTGGGGTGCCAACATTTTGCTGATGTGGAGCTTTGGGTACAAAAAAGAAAAAAAGAACATATTAGCTAAACCTATTTTGCTTGGATTTACAAGCTGCATTACAGCAAGTTGACAAGGAGCCTTAGAAGTCTAACCTAACCGAAATCTTTTTTTTTTCAAGAAAGCAACAGGTAAAACCTATTTGCACAAAAGCAAACAGGCATTTGGTACATGTTGCATTTGAACCTTGTTGTCAACTAATTTCAATTATCTAGTGAGCGTAACACGACTGTGGAATCTAGTTTAGAACGAACTGTGACCCATTTAAGATGTGAAACACTAAATTAAACAAGTTGACTTGCAGTACTTTCTCTGAAAGAGAGAAATAATCATCGCAGTGAATTTTCAATTTAAGTCATTGGGATATTTTATTCCAATTGGTTAAATTGGAAATTAACATTTGCAGTTCATATATGAATTATTTCATGTGCTTTACATCAGTACCTTTTCTATTCCGTGTTTTATTTCCGTCAATGCTATCTTGATTATTGTTCACTTCTGTTCCCTTCTTTTGATATTTTTGTGGTTCAGGAGATGGTGTGTGTGACAACAGATCTGTTGGAGGAAATTCCACTTGAACATCACTCACAGTTTAACGGTTAGGATATCACTTATTTTTATTACGCAGTGTACAGCAAGTGCGCAATATCATCACTTGCTATTTCCTGTTCAAACTCTACCTCTCTAAATACAAATTCTTCCTTTAGCTGTCTTCACATCTTGTTCTTTGGTGATATCTTACACAGCTTACCTGACCAGGAGCACAATTGAAACATGCAACTGTATTTTATGATAATATATCCTGTGACATACAGACATGTCCTTAACACTGGCCTTGACATTGGTACATAATACTCACAAACAGAAGCTGTTAAAAGATTTTTAGTGTTTTGATAAAAATGAACAATTGCAAACTGGGCAGCAGTTGGCCGTTTCGGACTTGCTCACAGAACGGGAAAGCTTCAAATTTAAACCACAAACTGACACCACAACATTAATATCACATTGAGATCAATGGTTCATAATGTAGATTGAGCAGAGACCAATTTGTGGACATTGAAACATAGTTCAAAACCCATACAAATGTATCCAATTTTGAAATAGCATTGCCTGAAAGTTGGGGAAACCATTTCTGAAAACTTATATGTTTTGTAACAACTGTAGAATCCTGTCATGGAAAATGCAGAGATAAAAATTCTCCTTTCTGTCCATTTTTAAGCCGTAGTTTCTGATGTGACCTGCTGCATCTTTGACGATCTATCTATTGACAATTAATTATCACTAAAACAAATCAAATGCTACAAATTGTGGAGGTTTCCTGCCATGAACATTACCTCCCATCACATTATTTGTGGAGCTCAGGGCTGTCACTAAAGGGCCCTGGCTACTAAGAGTTTGAGCCCTGGCTGTTTGAAACAAAGCCAAAACACTGGAAAGTGAAAAATACATCAAACAACAAAATCTCCCGGCTACTTTTTTACTTTCCCCCACCTTCTCGAAAAATTAGTGACAGACTTTGGAGCTGTTAGGGGAAAGGTGTTATTTGTATCAATTCTCATGTTTCCATCAAGCAGAAGATCAAGAGCAAAACGATACTTGTTATTGTAAACTTATCTGCAGTTAACATAATTATTATAATTATGGATTATTAATTATACTACAATGCAGTTAAGAGGCAACTTCAGAAGCTTTTTACCGGGACCCAGCCGAAGGCTGGCACCGGTCATAAAATGCAGACGGTTTCTGTCGTTTTTTCAACGTTACGTTGTTAGGGATATATCGCTGACTTGAGATATATCTCTGGCTTGTTACTTTTGGGAGTGCTCGCTGGCTCATTGAAATTTTATCTGCCATTTTGAAAAGCACGAGGCATGGAGGACTGTCAAGAGAAAGATTATAGCTTTTTGGGGAACGACACGTTCCCCAACCTTTACGATGCACTAGTTTATGAGCGAAAATTTATGAGTGAATATTTGGAGAGACAAATTTACGAGCGATTACTTAAGAGTGAACCTTCCATCGTGAAACTTATCGAGAATAAGAGCGACTTATCAAAGCTATCTACATTGAGTGAACCTTCCATCGTAAAATTTATCGAGAATCAAAGAACAGGGGGGAGGGCTGCGAGAGATTAACTATATTTATGCAATCCTGTGTCCCACTGGGCTCCGGTAAGTTCCACGTAGTGGTTCTAGTTAATGATGCTTAATTACTGCATTAGCATATAGCTATAATTATTAATTGCATTATTCCTAATAGCATTACTATTATTGTTACTATTAGTTAAAACTAATAGTGTTATTAGTGTTATTGCTAGTACCTTTATGACTTCCACCTTTTCTAGCAATTTTAAGGTATTCTGTATTAGCATTGATGTCTACAGGTATTTTTGAATCTCTTGTGTTTTTACGAGGACTCCGACGACGAGTAGGTATATCTAAAGAACAAATGCAGCATGTTCAACAACTTCTGACAAGGAGTCAAAGAAAAGATACCTCAGTGCTGCCTGACAACTAATATAGGAAACATTAGATGTTGCTCTACTATCTGAATATAATTAAACAATAATGAGTCCCTTGTGTGCATTTTCCGTATAATACAACTGAGCCGTCCGCGAAGGGCTGACGCTCGAAACGTCAGCTCTTGAATCTCTTTATGGTATCCAATTCACATTATCAACTCAGTTGATAAAACCAAATTATATCGACAGTGATACATACATACATACATACATACACCTTTATTGCGCTCCCTGAAAAGGGCTTTTCAGCAGCAATATTTTAATAGTATGGTAGGCTAGCAGACCATGTTGGTGGTGTGGCCTACCATATAAAGGACATGAAATGTTTTGCATCGGTCAGTAACTGCATACACTTTATATAGTTAAGGAAATGTCAGACTACAGACATGAAGTATCACTAACACCTGCAAGTTAATAAAGTTATAAATGCATCTTATACAAGGATCAAAAAGTGCACTACAATAAGCACTTCGTATAAGGACATTGAAATATCACTGCTTACATGGAAGACCAAAACAGCAAGTGCAGTCAAGTGCAGTGAAACTAACCTCTTTTCTGTTGCATCTCCTTCACATCCACTCCATCATGAGCGTACCACTGTCCATCTGTCTTGTCATACCTGACTGGTTCAGGGGTGGGGGTGTGGTGCTCTATCGTCAGCAGATCTGTTATGAAGTACATACACACTGACTCACTTGCAATACCAACATTATCCTGACATACTGGTGTTTATTGTGAGGGAACCTAAGCCTACAAGCCTTGTGGTTTTTTATTAGGTTACCTCACCATTTTGCTTTCTACCTTTAATATATTGTGGTTTTGTATTTTCATTCTCATCTTGTGTATTGAGTTGTTTTTGTTTATTATCTATCATACTGTACCTCGATTTTTGTTTGTGTGGCAAAATAAAAAAAAATAAAATAAAAAAATACTTTCAAACTGGAAAAGACAGTTGGTCAAGCATGATACCTACACTTCAGATCATGTTTCCACTCAGCAAGTTCACTCTAAGACCAAACTAAATGGTATCTCAACCAGCAAGGAATCACCCAAAATCTGACATCTTGTTCCCCAACTTGTTCCCCAATAATAAAATTTCTCCCTCACCCTGCCATCATCTTGAATGAGTGCTAGATTACCAACTGACTAAAGCACATGACAATAGTCAATCCAACAGAGTACGGAAAAGATGGTGGCTGATCTCATTATTTTGTGAACCTAGCACACCTCAAAGGACACATACAGTAGATAGCTGAGATTTTGTCCAACTTCTTTTCTGTACTAGCAACATTGTTCATCCAGAGTTTCTAGTTGCCTTCTTAATGTTTTCTCATGCTAAGACTTGTAGGTAAATGAACCAGTCACCATCTTTTCCACATGGTGGTCCGTTGTGGCTTCACCCAACCCATCATGCAGGATCCCATCTACTTCATCTGTCACAATCAACCTTGATTTTTGTTATATTTGTTTTAAATGCATACAGTTTAAATGTCATTTTTCATGTGACATGTGTACAGTGATCTTTTATTTTAAGCTCACATTTTAAGATTATTTGGTAAAGAATGACATACCACTGTGTCCACCGCCCTTCCTGGCAAGCATCAAGTAGTTAGTGTCATTGCTATTATTTTTACATGGACTGGCTGCAGCTGGAGATCCTAAAATGACAAATAGAATGATTACACATTACTAATCTAAAGCATAAGGATGTGGCTATTGTTCATCATGGTTATTAGAGAGTTGCCTAGTATTTATTTATTTCACAAAGGGCTACTTTGAACTGTCGACCACACTGTTTCGACTGCTACATTACTAGCTAGCCTTTGTTAGTCAATGAGGTCAAATGCTTGTAAAAGGTCGCTTTGCCTATTTCCAGGTTTGTTTCCCCCAATTGCTTAATCAGTGATGGACTCACGGTGAGGATCATGCCATTACTTGTTTCTCTTTGCCGGCAAAAATGATTTAATTTATTCTGTCACATATTTCATCATGAATAGGAAAGATAGAGGTCAAGACCAAGTGAAATACCTCATACCAAACCATCAGTTATCTCAGTCTACATAAATCTGCCTGATTTAGCAACAGAACATACTTGTTGTTTCCGAACCATTTTGATTGTACCAGTCTCCTCCATTCTTTTGGTATCTCTGTGGTTCAGGTGATGGAGTGTGTGGCTCCATTGTCAACAGATCTGAAAGGGGTAAGACAAATTATGTTTCCTACTTAGCAGACACTTGCAATTACCTAAAGGCAAGTACAGTACTGCTGTAAGTTTTTTTTTCGTCCAGACTGCAATCCATAATAAGTTTTATGTTAACAATAAGTCTTGATAAAAGCACCAATTTGATGAAAACGTTTGAAAATTCACTGATTTTTTTTTGCTACCATAAGTTTCCTTAGAGAGTCAATGATACACTTTCTTAAATATAAGACACATCGATCAAAATACTAAATTCAGTGAAAATTACCTTTATGTCCACCACCTTTCTTTGCAATCTTAAGGTATTCTGTGTCTGTTTTGATGTTTGTGGAACTGTCCAGGTTTGATGGGCGTGGACTGTTTGAAACTGTCACCATTTCTAAAGAGATTACCAACAATAGACAAAACAAATAACTACACCTTTTGACTTTAATGTAACACAGTCTAATATGCAATTACAGTTCATCTAAGCAAAATTTAAACATAAAACTTACCAGAGCACTACACAGAATAAGCAATCTTACCTTTTCTTGTCTGTGTGTCTTTCACATCCACTCCGTCATGACTGTACCACTGCCCATCGGTCTTATCATACTTGACTGGTTCAGGAGTTGGGGTGTGAGGTTCAAGTATTAACAGATCTTGAAAACAATATAAAACATTCTGTCAACAAGGTAACACAACATGGGTAGGAAGTTAGATTGTTTTCTCAATACTATAAAGCCACTATGTTAAACAACTGTTTCCTTGTTAGCTGACCTTTATGTCCTCCACCTTTCTTGGCAATCTTCAGATAGTCAGTGTCCATCTCTATATTCACAGAACTGGCTGCACTTGATGGGCGTGGACTCGTTGCCACAGTTACCATTTCTGGAAAAGGCAAATACATCAAAATGATAAAAATTAATACGAAACAAACTTTTCGTTTCAAGGGGATACATGTACATTCCTATATTAGCTTGGAAATGTCAGTTAAGTTGCCAACACTGCAATGCGAAACAGCTGTGAAAACTGAAGATTCAAGTTTCTAACAACGTGCCATTCAGTTGTCTGGTGCAAGTAGATTTCCTGCTTGGGAAGTTACATTTTCACCCTTACTTTTCCAATGGGAGGGGGCACAGGTAAGCTTCAATAAATAAACCAAAATAATTAATTACTTAAAGGTTCTGTGAACTCACGTTTTCTTTGCTGTGTGTCTTTGATGTCCACTCCATCATGAGTGTACCACTGTCCATCTCCTGTATTGTATTTTACTGGTTCAGGGGTGGGAGTGTGGGGCTCAATCGTCAACAAATCTGTCACAGAACAATTGATAAATTATGGATGCTGTCACACCATACATGTATGTTACAAGAGACTGTCACCCAGCCTTACCTTTATGGCCTCCACCTTTCTTAGCAATCTTAAGGTATTGTGTTTCTGCCTCAATTTCCATTGAACTGTCCAGATTTGGTGATCGAGGGCTACTTGCAACTGTTACCATTTCTGGAGAAGATAAAAAATGTTAATTTAATTGATGAATATTAATTTTAATATGGTAAAATAGTAATGATGTAAGAAAGAACAATACAACAGGATTTAAAACCTTTTCTTTGTTGTGTGTCTTTCACATCCACTCCATCATGAGTGTACCACTGTCCGTCTGTCTTGTCATATCTTACTGGTTCATGGGTGGGCGTGTGGGGATCTATGGTCAACAGGTCTAGCAACACATGATAGCAAGCTATTAGCAAAATGGTCAATTCACAAGAAATCTGGCATTTGTTAAAATTATGTTATGTTTAGAGCATAGGACAAGAAAAGAAATTGGAACGATTCTAGCAGCACAAGGCTAGAAGCGGTACATGGAAACCCTGACATAAAACATGCCACTTGATGGACTACAAAAATGTGCGTGCTACCCTGGGCCTTTGGCAATCAAAAGACCATTGATTGCTAAGCTGGGTACTTTATTACAAACTTTAAGGTGATTGTTGTGAATCCAGCTGAAAATCCTGGTAGCTGGACTGCAGAATACTGGCACTCAATGTCTTTCCCTTATGAAGAATAAAGTTATGGTATGAAAGAAATGTTTGACATTGTGACAATACTTAGTGAGTTACTGTACAGTCGCAGACTGAAATGACTGCCAGACTCGACACAACCAGTAATGATTTCTCCCATTTTCTTCTTACAGCTGTTGCAATAAAATTCATGGAACTCAAGAGAAACAAAGACTGTCACTCATTTGTCAAATGAAGTTTGAGACAGGTTTGCACCTTTACGTCCTCCTTTCTTTGCCATTTCCAGATATTCTCCATTGACTTCTCCTGCAGCCGACTCGTCCTCAGGAATGCTTTCAAGAGTCACAGATAGATCTATACAAAATTGAAAAGCATTCTGTGGATTAGCACTGGCCCATGGGTCACTATCTAGCTACATGTAGATGGTGGTTTAGGGGAATCCAAATAGTTTCTTTTTTGACACACCTAAATTAAAATAGCTTGTTAGCTAGATTTACCTCTTTTTTGTTGAGACTCCTTCACATCTACTCCATCATGAGTGTACCACTGTCCATCTTTCTTGTCATATCTTGCCGGCCCGGGGCTGGGTGTGTGGGGCTCTATTGTCAATAGATCTGCCAGTTTTATAGTACAGAACAATCACTTCATGATTCTGGAATAGGTGACAGGGGATTTGCCAATGGTTATCAAAGTTAATTTGTCAAGAAAATTTTGTTACTCCAAAGATTAAAGGCCAAATAGCCCATCAAAGAACAAAATATATCCATTTAAAGTGCTTATATGAAGTGAATTGGTTTTGTATTTAGTGTCAAAATTGACCTTGTGAAATGCACGATACCAAAGTTTGAGACGCCTGGTGTTAAAAGTAACGATTTTACAAGCCTTCAAAATCCTTCATGAATCATGTGGCATGGTTCATACAGACCTAAGACCTTTCTTTTCAAGTACTTTTCAAGGACTTTTCAAGGACAAATCACATTTTTTCAAGGACTTGTTTTCCACTCAATTTGGCATGCATGTAATCAACCCCTCTACTCGCCCATACTTGACACGTCAATTATCCGGCCACACCATTGCAGAGCTCTCAAGTTGATTTGTTGGGAAAGAGTGAGATTTTCTACGGGGTAGCCGTAGTTTGGGACGCGGAAGGCGTCACCCATCTAGGGGGGTCTGGGGGCATGCTCCCGCAGGAAATTTTGAAAAATTGAAGTAGCCAAGACGTGTTTTCCTTCATTCTGAGCAGAAATGTGATGCTTTAAAAGCAACTGTTTGGATCCCAGAATTTTCTTTTTATTGGACCAATATCAACTCTGTATTAACATTCTGACTTACATGTATCCAGAAGTCAAACAATTTGTTTGACTTACAAACATGTCATAACGCTTGTTCTACATGGTGTCAACTTCTGATCACCACATCAGATCAATATCAACTCATTCTCAACATTTCTAAATTATATATAGGACTAAATTATATCGTGAAAGATAGTTTATTATGAAGGAACTTCACTAAAGCAGCAAGGAATCTTAAATGCGTGAGAAATAATACTTTCAGCGTGAGAGCGTAAGATTGAACTCGTTTGCGCGAGTCTCACGCTCAATGCGTGAGACTTGAGAGCTCTGCCATTGACACAATGCTTTCCGCTTGTCTGCTTTCAATGCACTCACCCAGCCTTTGTATTGAGGGTCACGTTCCCACTTCTTATTGTATAAGCACTGGCCCTTCCGCCCTTTTGACTCCATGACACTGCAAAATTCTTTGTGCACTCCCTTGTGCACAGGATAACTCACAAGACCGATTACAAATGGTAGGGGGGTACAGGTTATTGTAATACCTTATTCATGGAAGGCACGGTCCCTAAGGTACGTCAAATAACAGCAATGAACTACACCAGAAATCTTCACGCGACGTTTCACGCACAAAATTGTGTCTTGCTGAGCTTTCAAAGTTTTCTGTGCGTAAGACAACATTGCGCTAATGAAGTTTTGTTTATTCAAGGACCTTTCCATAAGATTCAAGGACTACTGGGGAAAATTCAAGGACTTTTCAAGGACTTGAGCAAATTTTTTAATTTTCAAGGACTTTTCAAGGGGTTGATGCTTTTTCAAGGACTTTTCAAGGCCCGTGCGAACCATGTGTGGTCAAAATACCACATGACAACAACCTCTGACATCATTTGGGTACCAAATATTGTTCTTACAATCATTCTCAGTTTCTATTTCCTCAGGGCTGTGGAGTCTTTCTGACAAATCAACCATTTCTGAATCGCTTGACAGACACGTTTCTCACGTAATCACTCCTCGCTGACAAGAAACTTTGACACCAAAAGTGAAGTCACAGCGTGGTATTTTTGGACCCATTCCCCTGACCATTTTTGGAGGGCAAAATGTTCAACTTTGAAGGCTTTTAAAATTGTGAACTTTAATCCCAGAGGTCTCAAACTCTGGAATCGTGTATTTCCCAAAGTAAATTATAAAACAGCATAATTAGCATATCAGATACCTTGGTGTCCGCCTCCCTTCTTTGCCAACTCAAGATATTCACTGTTATTTCCCCCTGCAGCCGCGACAATCTCACTGTTCTTCTGTCCATCAATTGACACAGTTGATTCTTTGAGTATAAACAATTCAATTAGTTTATCTGACTAGTTATTGTTTTCAATGCAAAGTCATGTGCAATTTTCTGAATTTTAATGATTATGTTCACAGTTATAGCTCAAGGAAAGGAAGGAAACATCTCATTCTGAAACCCTAATGTTTAGATGTAAGAAACATTAGCGAATCATAAGATATACATTATACAAATTAACTTTGTTAAATAAGGGTTGCACACTACAGTGTTGCACATGACTAAAAATCCATGGCCCTCAGATTCTGGAGTAAAATTGGAATTTAAAAGAGTTGGTTTTTTGCAAAGGGAACAAATTTGTAGAAAACCCTCGGAGAAAGACCAAGAACTAACACCAACTCAACCAACAGGGCACTGTATCTGGGATTTTAACCTGAGCCCTGTACAATTTGGCGCAAAGAGAGTATTCTCATCACCATGCAATCCCTGTACTGCTCGTCTTTTTTAATAAATCAAAGTAATTGCAGCAACGAAATGAAATAAAATGTCGTTTCTGTAGTACTTCACCTCTTCTCTGTTGTGATTCCTTCACATCCACTCCATCATGACAATACCATTGTCCATCTATCTTGTCAAATGTCACTGGTTCAGGGGTGGGTGAGTGGGGCTCTATTGTCAACAAATCTAAGAGTTTAAGAAGCCAGCAATTAAGCAGAGACAAGGGCATAGCTAGGGGGGTCCTCAGGTAACCTTCAAGTTCCCTTGCAACTCATCGTCTACACTGATGAACAGTGAGACCAGAATAGACTGATTAATATAATGCTACAAGGAACTTACTGTAGCTCATCTAAGCAGCTAAATTTACAGACCTGTTGCCCCCCTCCCCTTCTCACTGCATGGATGTCAATATAACAATCAGGTAAGCACCTGCAGGTGGGTCACTATTGCCCCCCCCCCACCATTCACACACAGATGGCCCTAAGAGGCAATGCTGCTCTGATCTTGAATAATTTATATACTTCAAAATTGTTACTCCAAACTATTTACACCTGAAACTGTATTGCAAAATAGATAAAAGCTGTTGGGTACTACAGATATAACTTTGCCATAATGGTCTACCTACCTACAATCTTGAACAAACTAGTTCAAGAGACAAACAAATGTCATACACTTTTCATGAATGTCTTGACATACAATCAGGTAAAAATATATTACTTTATCCCCTCCCCCCAGCTAATGACTTGTGTTCACAATTCAATCGATTTTGTTGCCAATGCAACAACATTCACAACATTAATTTCAAGGGGCCGGGAAGAGGAGGTTGAAGAAATGACCTTTAGCAGAAGTTTGGACAAGTGTCTCTGTGAACAGTTCTGTCCACGTTTATAGAAGAACCACACCTTTATGCCCTCCACCCTTCTTTGCCAAGTCAAGATAATCTCTGCTATTTCCTCCAGCGGGTGTAAGACTTTCTGTGCCATGTTGTGCTTCAAGAGATACAGCTAACTCTGCCAAACAGAAACATAATCTTATCCGATCTTCTAATTACTTCTAATATCTTCCTTATAGAAAGAGCATTATTTTATACTATCAATTAAAACCACAGATTGCCAACTAAAGAGATTCATTGAGCATACCAAGACAGATAATTGTATTTAAAAGGAATTATAATAATTATACCTTCCAAGTAAAAAGTAACAAATACAATGAAAACAAAATATGTTACACATACAGGAGCTTAAAAATAATATTAATACTTGTAAATAATATTAAAAAATATTGAAGAGGTTGGTTAACAATATACATAGAGCACTGCATGTTATTGACAAAATACCATGTACTGTGGAAGACATGCTGTACATTTAATTTTATTACCTTTCCTTTGTTGTGTATCTTTTACATTGACTCCATCATGAGTGTACCACTGTCCGTCTGTCTTGTCATATTTTAGTGGTTCAGGGGTGGGTGCATGAGGTTCAACTGTCAACAGATCTGTATAATTATAAGAAAATAATGTCAGCCACATTTTTAATTGATACATACAGCGTGACGCGCCTAAGTGTGGCCACCCACAAACTTTTTTGACAAGTTATAATTAGCCAATCAGAGAGCGCGAATTTGTTTGAGCGTTCCCGCCTCCTTGCAATGTTCAAAGCTGTTGTCACAAAACCTGTCGTGCTTTCAACAAGGAGGCGGGACAACTCAAACAAATTCGTGCTCTCTGATTGGCTAACTTGTCCAAATAGTTTATTGGGTGGCCACACTTAGGCATGTCACGCTGTAACAGGAAACAAACCAACCAAGTCAATTAACAACAGTACTGTGTTATAAAATGAAATTAAATTAAATGTACTTTTGAACAGTGCTCTCAAGAGGCTAGAGGCTAAATTTTTATGCAAGATCTCAGTAACAACATAATTATTTGCTGCGCAAACTTGTCAGCTAGCTACAGTTAATTATTCCATGTGCATGTCTTGGTATTGAAGGTTTTGGCTTATACATTTACATTAACAATGTATAGTAGGTCTCTGCCAGTCAGATCTGAACATGGAAATAAGAAAATATGCCAAAAACAGACAAGAAATTAGTCAACACAACTGGCATAATATCGGCTATGGCTTAAAAGTCTGATGTAGGAATGGCCACCATTCCCACACTGGGGACAGATGTGAATTGTTGGGAGGCCATCTCCCAATTGCAAGCCTTCTGTCTGGCTCTCCCAGCTTCGGACAGGTACAGGATCCTCTCTTCATTTAAAATCAGTTAGCGTAATATTGAATATATGCAATAATGACAGAAACACCGTCAGCAGTAGGTACCTTTATGACCTCCACCTTTCTTTGCAATCTTAAGGTATTGTGTTTCTGTTTCAAATTCCAATGAACTATCCAGGTTTTCTGGCCGCGGACTACTTGCAACTGTAACCATTTCTAAAGAAGAATTTATATTCAATGACAAGTATATGTAGGTATGTAAGATCTTTTGTTCTTTAACTTATACATCACACATTGTGTTAACTGCCAGAGGGGGGGTGAAAGCCCTTGTCCTTTTGCTTCCCATACACTGACACGTTTAACTGTGACAAGCATGCATACTGGTAGAGTCATGCATGGTGTCCACCATTTCCATGGAGGATATGAAAAGGCAGCCCCATCACTCAAAAAAATATAAGGTATATGGAACACTTCTGTTCACAAAATTATTTTTCAGCAAGGTAAATTAGGTTAGAAGTTACAAGAGACTTTAAGAAAAATACAATACCGTATTTACCCGTGTATAAGTCGACCTTTCACGACCTAAAAATCAGTCCAAAAAATCGCCCTCGACTTATACATGGGTCAAAAACTAAAACCCAAGCACCAGTAAAATAAATTTGGCACAATTAGCATAACAATTGTGTCTATAATCTTACGTAAAACATCTTACAAACAATGACACAAAACGCGAAGTCCTTCGCTTAGCGGTCTTCGTCTAAATTCGCAGTTCAAGTCGAAATGCTTTAAAATTTATCTGCTTTATGTAGACCTGAGGGTTGAAGATACTCCCTGGCACAATTTCGGAATAAAGAACTGACATTTCTTGCAAAATAAAGCCGTAAATCTGCTGAGGAAAAACATCTTTCTCGCTTCGAACTCCTTGCTTGGTAACCTGGCATGATGTAAGCACGTGCAGTCATCAGTTACCAATACTCGACCGATTTTGTAGCTTGGTTACCAAGTTTTCTAAACACGCTGTTTATCGAGCGTTCTCGAAGATTTAAGACCTTCTTTGGTGTTTTGCCTGCCTGCTAAAGCTGCTTTTTCCATTTCCACAGTCAAAAAGGTTTGTCTGCAATTAGTATGTCTGATTTTGTAAGCCTGTTTCAAACATTATGGACAAAATGCCCACATGTACATGTGTTGTTAAAAAGATTGCGGACATGCGAGAATATTAAAACTTCACAATGAAACTTGTTGTGATTGTTTCCTATATCCATAGTACATACCTGAACAATAATTCTAAGAAATACAATATATTTAAGTTTTCCAATAAAATAAAGAAAACTTAGTTTTTGGCCCCAAAGTTAGGGGGTCGACTTATACACGAGGTCGACTAATACACGGGTAAATACGGTAACATAAAACAAATATTTTGCACCAGGTCCACTGAAAGTAGCTTACAAGAGTTCAATATATAGGCTTTTAACCCGCTGCCTCGCTTAAGTGGAAGGTGGGTGCCTGGGATATCCAGGGGCTTCCACTGTGGCCAGCCAGCCCCTAGATAGAATACCGCTCCCATGGCTGGCAAATCCCCGCAACCCAGCCATGAGCCCCCATTCCCGGCACCCGTCAACACTGATCTAATCAGTGGAAGGAAAGGAAAAAGAGGGAGGGGGGGGGGGGGGTGGGGGAAAAACGCGGACAAACTGTTGCTGCCCCAAATCGACTGCTAGACGAGAACCAAGTGATGAAAAAACAGAGAAAAACCCAGCAGCGCGAGCTGCTGAAAAACGCAAACCGCAATGGAACACACCAGATGCAAACACACCGAAAACGAAGCGAAAACAAACCATGTGAGCCTGCACTTGAGCATGTGACTGCTGACCAAGAAAACCGCACGCTAAGCTCGTAGCAGTTAACTTTGTTAAATGTCATTTAACTAAATTTAAACTTCACTAAAAAATTAAATCACCTTTTCTTTGCTGTGTGTCCATAACATCCACTCCATCATGAGTGTACCACTGCCCATCTGCCTTGTCATATTTCATTGGTTCAGGGGTTGGGTTGTGGGGATCTATTATTAACAAATCTGGGACGTAGCAAATTAAGATCAGTGAATATCTCACCATCTGGGAAGGAACTAGTACAAGATTGACAATAGAGTGTATTCACTCACATGACTGGTGGCCATATAGGTTTACTAAAACAAAAGCTGATATTTGCACAAAAAAGAGTTAAATTCCCAGGATTGGTTTGGTACTGTACAGCCCCCGAAATGATCCCAACCCTGAACTGATCCCCAAGCCTGAAATGTTCCCCAAATTGACCCTGAAATGATCCCAACCCCGAAATGATCCCCAATATTTTTCACGCTGACCCCGAACTGATCCCCAAGTAATTTTGGGAATGGTGTTTAAGCATGGGAGTGTGGATTACTTAACAACAAGGGAAACCGAAGAAAGGCCTCAGTTTTTTTACACTGTAGTAGCTATGCATATTTGGTTCTGTAACATTGTTGTCTATCTTTTTTTATGACAATTATCGTTTTTTTGTTTCTTTAAGGTACTTTAGTTTGCGAATCCACACTCCCATGCTTAAATGCCATTCCCAAAATTACTCGGGGATCAGTTCGGGGTCAGCACGAAAAAAACTTGGGATCATTTCGGGGTCGGGATCATTTCAGGATCAAATTGGGGATTATTTCAGGGTTGGGGATCAGTTCGGGGTTGGGGATCAGTTCGGGGTTGGGGATCATTTTGGGGGCTGTACAGTACTTCAATATGGCCTCTGTTTCTTTGTTTTAGAGCATGACGTCAAATGAAAATGCTCTATAGCAAAATTGGAAGTTTAGGCTTATTTTAGTTATATGTCTATCCTAAATATCCATGCTCTATACTGAACAAACTGTAAGGAATACATAATTATTGCTCAAACTTCCAAGGAAAATGAATAAGAACTGATCTGAATCATCCTGTAGTTTGAGAAATTAAGGGGTAAAATTAGTGCTGACTGAGTGTAAAGAGAAAAAACTATTGATTCAGGTAATTGGGAGTTTCAAAAAGCATGGAGAAGCAATGAGAAATCAGGATTTTACCCTCAATGATAATGCCGATTAACCCATGTAATCAATCTGTATGTACATCAGCGCAGCTCTTCATTTGTGCAAATTACTTACAGACATCATTATTAGACTATATATATACCAGGCTATTTTTACCCAACCATCCAAAATTAACTGTATCAATTTGCAACTTTTGCTCAGGGGTTTCAAAACAAGGTGGCGACTGCCGGCATTCCACCGGTTACTTAACTGTTATGCCACCGGCTACTCTGGTCAAAGTAATCAGCTTGGGACAAAAAAATTTGACATATACCTAACAGACACCTACTCTTCCACTCACTGCTGCCTACTTCAAAACATTTTGAAGCCCATGGGACCTACACCTGTTAAATGTTTCCCAAGTCACGCATTTCATGGGTTATAAAAAACACTGGAAATAGTTACAATTGCACTTCTAAACAATTTTCACTGATCTTGTTGCTTGAATTGCTTGATGTATGTACATTTTTCCTGTTCTAACCTTTATGCCCTCCTCCTTTCTTTGCCAGCTTCAAGTAATCTCCACTATTCTCTCCTGCTGCTATTATTTCATCAGTGTTATGTTCAGAGCTATTTATGCTTGCTGACAAGTCTACAAAATATTACATGTAAAATATTGCATCAATTGTTTTAGCATTTAACACCAACGGAAGCTATTAATTTTGTAGTTCAAAAACAATGCCAAAAATAATGGAAATCGTCATTATTTCACATTTATTTACTGTTAATTATATATAACAACAGATCATAAAATTGCAACTTACAGTAACGTAGCTCACCTCTTTTCCGTTGCGTCTCCTTCACATCCACTCCAACATGAGTGTACCACTGTCCGTCTGTCTTGTCATATCTCACTGGTTCAGGGGTGGGGGTGTGGGGGTCTATTGTCAACAGATCTAAAAGCAAATATCCCTTTTTACTCGTGAATGGAATGAAACGAGTATAGTGGTTCCAAATATGCTAATTTCACTCGCTCACTCATTTCCCGTAAACTTTTTTTTTAATGCCGCTGACTAGTGCACAATTTGTATCGTTCAAGTACTATCGCCATGTATCGCGGGCTCTAATTCCAAGGGAGAGACCCTGGGAACGAGGTTGTGTTTTGAACTCGGCTGGCTATTTGGACGATCTACGGTGACTTTTTAAATTTTGAGCTTACTCTATTCCTTTAGCGAATCGTTCTGCAAATTTACTCGTGAACTTGCATATGCTTTGAGGCCGTGGAAAGTCTTCATGGTTCTTGCTTCGCAATCTACATAACATCGTTTGTTTTGCGGCCGGAGAAGTCTTCATGGTTCTTGTTTACTTCAGCGAATCGTTCTGCGAATTTAATTGTCGACTTCAGCTAGCATCATACGTTTTGAGGCCGTGCTTTGAGGCCGTGGAAAGTCTTCATGGTTCTTGCTTCGCAATCTACATAACATCGTTTGTTTTGCGGCCGGAGAAGTCTTCATGGTTCTTGTTTACTTCAGCGAATCGTTCTGCGAATTTAATTGTCGACTTCAGCTAGCATCATACGTTTTGAGGCCGTGGAAAGTCTTCATGGTTCTTGCTTCCCAACCTACATAACATCGTTTGTTTTGCGGCCACCAAGACAAAAAAGGTATCTTTTCTTGACTATGAATCCAGCCATTTATTTAAGCAACTATAAAAATTGCATCGGTAACATTGCACGGTTTTCAGGTAGACCCCACTTGTAAATCAACTTTTCAACGTCCTTGGTCCTCACCATTTACACTCTTTCATTCACGAGTTCAGTGGCTCACAGCCACTTTGATTCATAATTGAAATGTTCAGTTCTAGAAAATCTCCATGATAATACCCGCATAGAGTGGATTGCAAATTCCTGGGGGTGGGGGTGGGGGGGAAGGGTCTCAAAGACCCCCAAAACTTTTAAGATTGAAATAATTATGTGAAGTGTAATTGGAATTATGGAGTTATAGATATTTTACATCCTCGGAGACTCAGGGGCGAAGTTTACAAGAAGTACAAGAGTGCCCCAAAAGCATCTCCTAGGATGGATATACTGAAAAAGTAAACTAATTAAATTGCAGACGGGTCTGGCAATGATTTTAGCATAATAAATTGAAGAATTAAAATATCCAAGCCCACCCCACACACGGAAATTCTGAAGGGGAACAAAATCTGAAAGGTCAAACCACAAAGCAAACCATAAAGGTAAATACTAACCTTTATGCCCACCGCCTTTCTTGGCAGTCTTAAGATATTCTGTGTTTGTGTCAATATCAATGGAGCTTGCTTCACTTGATGGGCGTGGACTTGGTAGAGTAACCATTTCTAAACAAAGTAAAACTGTTTGTCAGAAAAATTTAGTGGCATGCTTTGTCACTGTTATGCAGCACCAACTGTTTATGACAATTATTGTCCTTGGTTCTGAGTATGAGGAAGCACAGACTAGAACCTGCAAAAACAAAGAGTCATTGGGCAATTAAAGAGAACCTCTACTCTTACAGTGGTGGCAAACAAGGACACCTTGTTGCGGACACAAATGTTTCCGTTTTCCCGCATTTGCACAAATTTTGTGTCCGAGACACAAAAAATGTTTTGCAAGGCTGTGCTCTAAGAAAAATTACATGGAGCCCAAAGGTTCCAAACCATAAGATCCAGGGTGGCACAGCACTAAAGCTCAATTATATGAAAAAAGTAAGTTTATCTAGTCACCCAAAGGCAAAAGTTAGTTGCCTGAGGCACCTGGGCAGTAAAATTTGGAATTTAAGAATTACTTCAAACATTTTAATGTCAACCTGTTGAAAGCGTGGAGGTTCCCTTTTTAATAATTAATGAATCCAGTACCTTTTCTCTCCAGTGTCCCTTTAATATCGACTCCATCATGAGTGTACCACTGTCCGTCCTTCTTCTCATATTTGACTGGTTCAGCAATGGGAACATTTGGGTCTATTGTCAATAGATCTATGGGTGGAAAAATATTTTCAAGTTGGCTGTTGTATCTAGTGGTTGTGGCTGGCCATTAATGAAGGTTTTACTAGAAGGTTAAGTCCGCCTTCAAGCCTAATGACCTACCACGCAAATTAGCTTATATCCTAGTTTCTATAGCATTAAATGAGGAGTATTTCCACTTCCCCCAGGATGGGTTGCTAGTCTATCATAGCATCGAATTAATTTTGCCGGTATCCATAATATACACCTGGGTTGCAAGAGTTTCTAAGAGAGTATAAGGAAACAATTCAGTGTCCCTGACAGGGCTTGATCCCAGAATTCTTGATCTTGATTTCAGAAATTGAACATGTCCACACCGGTCACTTTAAATAAAATTAAAATCCAGACAACTGTGTACCTTTGTGCCCTCCTCCTTTCCTTGCAGTCCTCAGGTATTCAGTTTCAGCTTTAAAATCAGAATCACTGTAAGTCCGACGACGCTTCTGCACTACGCCGGTATCTGAAAAGAAAGGAACTTGTAATTTCATGCTTCAAACACATGAACAGATCGATTGTTTTAAATTGCTCTTGCTGTATCTGAGTAAAGGTAAATTATACATCAATTTTAGTACAGTCATACAGAAGTTCAAATTTTGTCATTTATTTTTAGCCTAAAACCTCAGGTGGATATTATGACTGGTCGTAAAGCAAACTGCAGCATTTATACTCTCTCTTACCCTGGGGTCCATCCTTGATGACCATGTCATCTTGATTATACCAGTCTCCTCCTTTCTTTTCATACTTCAGTGCCTCAGGAGATGGAGTGTGATCCTGAATGGACAACAAATCTGCAAACACAATTAAATGAAACTTTATCAAAAGACATTATAACCTACATTTTAAATTAGTTTTTGGCTTGAGACTATGGCCAGTTTATCAGTCTCATCTTTTGTATCAAGAACCATCACTAATCAAACATTGAATTATGCATGTAAGTTTCTACCCAGGTTCTCAAATGTGTTATTAAGCCTTCAATTTTGCTTTCTGTTGAATTTATGTGTACATGTAATAATGGGTTTTTTGCACTTCAAAGTTGCATGGCTGTCCCTTAGAAAAATGTTGGTAGAATCCAGAGACACAATCTATTGGCATACATGTTATACATTTTGACGGTTTGCACAGTTTACAAAAAATTTTTGATTTTCAAACATCAACAAACATGGAAGTTTGCTGCCCGTACTTCTTTGGAAGACATCAAAACAAGTTTAAAGTTGTGTTACCTCTGTGGCCTCCACCTTTCTTAGCCAGGTCGAGATAATTTGTCTGTTTTCCCCCAGCTGCTACAGATTGGTCATCACCATCAATCTGCAAGCCATTCAGGGCCAACGACAAGTCTGTTGTTAAAACAGTATATTAATAATAATAATTATATAATAATAATAACAATAATAGGTAAAGTCTGCAGTCGAGCCAAAGTAGCTCATCAGGCCGGCGCTTATCTCCAGTTACCGTAGCATGAAGCGACTAGGAGTATTTCTACTCCCCCCTCCCCTGGATGGGATGCTAGTCCATCGCAGGGTTACCCCCCAGTAAATTCGCCGGTACCCATTAATACACCTGGGTGAAGAGAGGCACTGTGAGAGTAACGTGTCTTGAACAAGAACACCACACAATGTCCCTGGCCGGGGCTCGAACCTGGACTACTCGAACCGGAGACGAGCATTGCCTCCCACAATAACAATAATAATAATAATAATAAAATTTCATGGCAAAGCACTAAATAAATTTAAAATATAATAAATTATGTTAGAACAAAAGTTATATTAAATAATGCATCAATTATAACAGGTTAATTGACTGTAACCTGTTCTCTGTTGCGTCTCCTTCACATCCACTCCATCATGAGTGTACCACTGTCCATCTTTCTTGTCAAATCTCATTGGTTCAGGGGTGGGTGTGTGGGGCTCTACTGTCAATAAATCTGTAAACACATCATTAACAAATTTTTTGATATTGTGACTCACAACAACAACTATAATTTATAATAAATCACACAACATTACTTAATGATAACTCAGGGGTTTCAAAACAAAAAAAACGTAAATTAAAGTATGTGTCAGCAACTTGAAAAGCAGGTGGCTGTGAAATGTTAAATGTCACTTCCACAAGCTAATTGCTTTGATTATGCAGTAGTGACATAATTATTAGTGGTTACTGGAAATGGCCAGCAGTTGCCATGTTGTTTTGAAATCCATGATGAAAAGTTCATTTGTTGCTAACCTTTATGCCCTCCACCTTTCTTTGCAAGGTTAAGATATTCTGTATCTGTGTCAATGTCAAATGAACTGTCCAGGGATGATTGTGAGCAATTGGAAACTGTCATCATTTCTAAAAGAGAGTCAAAATTTGTTTTCATTCTGGAGCGAAAAACACCAAGATGTAACACGAAAATCAATACTGTCCTCACCTTTCCGTTGCTGAGTGTCTATAACATCTACTCCATTGTGTGTATACCACTGTCCGTCCCTCATTTGGCGTTTTACTGGCGAAGACGTGGGTGTGTGAGGCTCAATTGTCAACAGATCTGTCAAGATGAAAATGATTTATTCATACACATAATTCAGAAATTGTATAATCTCAGTTCTACTAAGTCAGCATCTCTTCAGCCCTTTACAGCTACTATTATCCACGTGTAGCTCGGCACATTCATGTTAGGTGGGGAAGGTGGGTGGGGGGGACTGGCTGAGAATACAAGAGGTGCTCTTTACACATGTACCTGAATGGCCGCCACCTTTCCTTGCCATTTGAAGATATTCTGTGTTTCCTTCAGCGAGGCCATTGCTTGTCCTCAAACTGCGCTGACTGTCTGGTGTGGCTGGAAAACTATCTGCTGTGTACAGTAAACACCATAACATGCACTATTAGACAACACGTAAAATGCACATGATTACTATTTTACAGTACCTTTATAAATTGTATAATAGCTTGGTGCTTTCGTGACCCTGGGTACTTGTATGTATAAAACATATCTAGTCCAATAATGAAAAAACATTGCACTGGTCACAAAGTATTTTTATTGGCTGCTTTTAGCTAATGGACCTCTCAGCATTTTGTGGTTTAGTAATATGTGGTTTGGATGACTTAGAGTTGATAACAATGCAATAATTATCATACCTGCAAGACAATATCTAATTATTATCGGTGGACTGTATATACATATGGACAGGTATACACAACATTGGCCCTCCCTTGTTAACCTGGTGCATGCAGTAAGCCATATGATTTTCATAAATTTGTCTGTGCTGTTTATGTATAACACCAATTCCACTAATAGCCCACGGTTGTTTTCAATTAAAATAGTAAAAATAATTAAGATAAAAAACAGTGAAAAAGGAATACGATATATATATTTCAAGTTAAAAAGAAAGTTTAAAATAGTACGTTTGCCCATTTTTAATAAGAGTATCACTTATTCACAGAAATCATAAAAACTTTTAAGAATTTAAATGGTTTTGGGGAACACTTCCTCAAACTAAGAAACATTTGCAAGGATTTTCAACCATGTTTGAAGGTCTCTGTTCATCTTAGAAGCAATAAACTTGGTCAAATGACTAATCTTACTGTGATCTTTCATGTGGTGGTGTCAGTTTATCGATTGGTTAAAATTTGAAACTCTCCACAGTTCCCTGTGCAACTCTGAAATGGCCAATACAACTCAGGGATGTAGATAATAGCAGGGAGCCGGGGAAAATACCCGGCTGTCAGCATGGTTTTCCCGGCTGAAAAACAACCTGTGGTCTTTCAAAAACTACCACTTCAGCCCAAAGTACCCGCCTGTTAAGTCAACATTTCCGTTTGTGACAAATACTTGCTACATCCCTGCAACTGAATTTCATTTACAAGCGGGGCTGCACATAACAGGACTTCAGACATTGGACTTCATGGCCAATTAATGATCCTCTTTCGAGGTTTGGAATGGGATGACACTAATTCTAAGGGTACTACCATAATCAAAAATAACACGCTGGTTGTGGGTAGAATATGGGTGGCAGGGAAGCGAGATTGGGGAGTTGGGGCCCAGGAAGGGGGCCTTCCTGGGGGGAGTACAGATCAGGTGGTACCGGGGGTAGCCACCCTGGAATAGAAGTTCCAGACCTGCCTCCAGGGGTGAGGCCCATATCCCACAGCCACGGGCCGGGGGACTGAGGGAACCAGGAGGGGGAGCCCCTCCTGGGGGGAGTACAGATCAGGTGGTACCGGGGGTAGCCACCTTGGAATGGATATTTCTCCGGACCTGTCTCCAGTGGGCTAGAGAGCCTTACTGTGGGGTAAAGTGCAGCTAATGGGTGCACTTCCCTGCCGCCATTCTTTATTAATGAAGATCAAACGGTCACCGAAATACAATGTGTCTATTAGCTGCTCTGTGTCTGACAAAGTCGAAGGCTTGTCCTTTTTTTTTTTTTTTGATAGCAGATAGTACTTTATATAATGTTCTATACGTAAAATATCCACATTTTTTAAGTCACAATAGTAATGTTCATTAGCTATCCAAGACTCTCTGACTAACAATGTCAGAGCGAACTGTTTTTTTTTTTTTTTGAGACAATTAGCATTAGTATTATCAATGGCACCGGTGTACCAAAGGAAAAAGAATACTGAATAGTTGGCCTTAGTAGTTAAGCCATAGACCGAAAGTGTGTGATCTCTAGAGGCTAATAAATGTGTCTTGCAATGGTTCCAGTCGTGGGTGGGTGGGTGGGAAAAATTTAGTAGCGAAGGTTTGGCGCAATGAGAAGACTGACTGCCAACGAGGAGTGTGTACTTAACTAGAGATCTGGGGCACGAGGTGGGCACGTGAAGAATATGACTGGAACCATTGATACACCTACTTTACTGATGTAAATGGCAATGGCCTATACTTAGGAAATGAAAGGTTTGTTGTGATAGCTAAAGAGGATGATTGTTCTTCAATTGCAGCTGGACTTTGAGATGAGGAATTAGTGGCATTTTGCCTATGTTACTGGGGTTTACCTATGAGCGTGACATAATGCTCGTAGTGTTACATGATTTCTGTAATAAAGTATTACAATGCAAGATGTTTATGCCTGTCTTTGAGATAGTCTCTCAGGTCTCATTAACAACAGTTTATGGTTACCATAAACTTCAACTTAATGATCCTCTTTCGAGGTTTGGAATGGGATGACACTAATTCTAAGGGTACTACCATAATCAAAAATAACACGCTGGTTGTGGGTAGAATATGGGTGGCAGGGAAGCGAGATTGGGGAGTTGGGGCCCAGGAAGGGGGCCTTCCTGGGGGGAGTACAGATCAGGTGGTACCGGGGGTAGCCACCCTGGAATAGAAGTTCCAGACCTGCCTCCAGGGGTGAGGCCCATATCCCACAGCCACGGGGGACTGAGGGAACCAGGAGGGGGAGCCCCTCCTGGGGGGGAGTACAGATCAGGTGGTACCGGGGGTAGCCACCTTGGAATGGATATTTCTCCGGACCTGTCTCCAGTGGGCTAGAGAGCCTTACTGTGGGGTAAAGTGCAGCTAATGGGTGCACTTCCCTGCCACGGATTGCGTAACTTACTTATGTGAGGGACGCAATTCCCCCACAGTAAGATAAGTGGGGGCCTGACTCTTGAGCAAAAGTCAGGCACCCTGCTCTTAAAATAACATTAGTTTCAAGGTAAAGATATAGAATGAGTGCTGCTTTGGCTTACTAACAGTTTAGGTACAGATAAAATGGTAGATTGTGGGGTTTTGATATATAGTTCATAGCAGTCTGAGTGCCACCGACCTAAAACTTTAATCAGCCAGGCAGGGATGCCTGCTGAGGCAGCGGATGTGGCGGCCCCAATGCGGAAGCTGTGGGAGTAGAAGTTGTTGGATGGAAAGCCGCACTGCTGTAAAATAGACCTGAGTTCCTTGGTGAGGCTTGAGCGGGTTAGCTTTGAACCAATTTGGAGAACGTAAATAGTGGAGAGCTTGCTGGAGGCTGGGCTTGGAGAATGTAGTCTTTCATCGCCATCACAGAACAGATGGGTGATGTGGACTTTGCTATAGTCGGGGTGCAGCCTTGACGGAAAGGGTCAGTTTTCGATTGTTTTATCTTAACCCGCATAAGGGAAGGCGATTGGATGTCAGGGTGGAAGGTTATATCTTGGGAGGTGAGGTGGGCCTCTGGGTTGAAGGGGCCATTACAAGTGAACTCGCTGGCCCGTAAAAAAAACGAAGAAGGCTAGGGTAAAGGCTGCCCAAAGCATAATGTGGTCTAAATTTGTACTCTGTTGGGGGCGGAGATAATGGTGAATTGCAGAGAGGACTTGGGTAGTGATGGGGAAGCGATCCCTTCGTGTTGATGAGGCTAGGCGTTTTATCCCTGTAAGGACTTTTTGAAGTCTGTGCATTTTGTTAATGTGGAGAGGGAAATTTAGTTCACGATGGAGGTCTTGGACGGCGACCAAATAGAGTTTAACTGTGTCGTATGACACTGTTTTGGCTAAGTGAGAGGCAAAATAGATCAGAGTCAGTTCTGTTGCTGGCAATAGGGGGTTGGAGGGGCCCACCAATCCATGCATAAGATTGAAGGTTAAAAAATGTTTTTGACCTGCCTGGTAGGTTCGCCTGGTGGAAGGGGCAAGAGAGGCATGGAAGTATTGCTGCACCGAGGCTGTCAGATGAGCATCGCTGATGAAGGGATGATTTACTGATGTAAATGGCAATGGCCTTTACTTAGGAAATGAAAGGTTTGTTGTGATAGCTAAAGAGGATGATTGTTCTTCAATTGCAGCTGGACTTTGAGATGAGGAATTAGTGGCATTTTGCCTATGTTACTGGGGTTTACCTATGAGCGTGACATAATGCTCGTAGTGTTACATGATTTCTGTAATAAAGTATTACAATGCAAGATGTTTATGCCTGTCTTTGAGATAGTCTCTCAGGTCTCATTAACAACAGTTTATGGTTACCATAAACTTCAACTTAAAATCTGCTAATGTCTGATCTAATTAAGTTTCAACTGATAGTCTGTAACTATATTTAACTTATTTAATAGGTCCATATGCCACCATACACATGAAATTCAGTTTATCCATTATTCTCCATAACAATCAACAAACTTCCAAACTATACATTCGCAATGACTTGTTCACATCAAGGTATTGACTTGACATGAAATTAAATTAAATTTGGCTTAAAATTATACATAAATTTCATGTCGAATCAATAAATACACAGGAATTTGAAACTACTAAAAAGTACCCCAAGAGGTTTCAATAATGTTACAAGTAGGTCAACAACAGTCTGAAAACACCTTCCCTTTTAGGAGGTTGCAGTCCTGACTTTTACCCAATGATTCATGGCAGGGTACCCGCTGGGGCTCAGGTGAGAGACAGGTCTTATTGGAAGCCCTGCCAGGATTATTATTACCATGCTAACCTAAAATACACGTATACTTCACATGAACGTTCAGCTATATACTGATACAATGCAGTACTGTTAGTTCTGTTCTGTACAACTTGTATTAATCATTGTGCACTGACCTCGATACCCATCACTACTTCTGTAATAATCTTCGCTGCCCCCATTTGATAGGCTCCTGTCTGTGTTTGGCATGACATCATCATCATCCTCTCTCAGTGAAGAAAAATCCAACGCTAGAGGGGTTGGCAAATGAGAGTCCCATGATTCATCTAGAGATTGCCAATCTTGAAACACAAATTAAAGAAGTAATCATTTATTTTTAAATAAAAAACATGTACGGCTGCAACAAAAAACATGTAAGGACTGCAAGTTAAACTTGAATACAGATTAACATTATGCTTCAAAGTAACAGCAAGCAAAAATAATATTAAATTTTTCTGAAGAGACTCTAGCCCATTTCTACCACTTGGACTGAATGGAAATGGTTTGGAAAACAGGTAGCTCAAAATTAAAATGAGATCTGGGTGGACAAGTTGTTGCAATTCCTAGCTTAGATGAAGGCTCTCCAGAGACTATGGGTGCGTTCCTTTGGTGTGATCCGGATCAGGATCAGTGATCTGGATCATGGTGCATCAAAGGTGCCAGCGAATCCACTCAGAGCAAGGATTAGTAAACAATAAATTAAAATTGGTAACAAAACAAAGGCACATATATTGCGGTTAAGAATAACTTTTAATATATATCTCAATTTGGATGCATGAACCCCCTGTGCTCATTGGTATGCAATATAGGCCGTGTTTAAAGGAATGCACAATTTACAATTATGGCAATTTTTATTGAGGAAAAAATTCCCTGCAGAGAAATATGTTTAATTACTGTGGGGCTTTTGACACCCATGACGTAAGTGAACCATTACTTTTCACACATCATAAAAGTTGTATAAAACTTTCTGTAAAATAGGTGTATTGTTTCGGCGACCAAGGGCAATTAATCCCTGTAGATTTCTACTTATAAACAGGCCAATGATTTTTGCATTGGTACAAATTAGCGCAGCGTACCTGGCGACAATGATTGCAATATTTCACTACTCCAAACGAGAAATTACAAGTTCCTATATACTATTCATATTTATTTATAAAATTATGCAAATACCTAGACCATAACCAAATCAAAACACTGTGTGACCCAATAAACCAATTTATAGCCAAAGTAAACAATTTAATCTAATGATGGAAATGAGCTGGGAGATACTATATGCCCAGTGTGAAAATGAAACAAATTTGAAAGTTTGCACGAATGTAAAATCAAGAGCAAGCCTTGATAAACTGATAATCTTTCACTTTAATGTCCGCCAATCTACAGCTGGCTTTCCAATACACTCAATTAGAAATTGGAATAAATTTCAATTGGAATATCACTTTTTTTCAGAGTAGTAAGTGTCTATTTCTAAGTTCAGTTTTCCTTTGCGGTAACAGGTGTAACTTTTCTCCCGTGGTTCACAAGAAATCGATTTATTAACACTTTCGAACACCAACCAATATAGCCCTCCGGAAAATAAAAAGGCTTTCGGGTCATAATCCGAGCTATTGTCACTTATCTGGTTCACATCACAACTGACCGTCTCATGACAGTTGTGGCGAATTTGCGATTTGTTTGGGTTTGCTATTTTTGCAATCCTTTTATCTTCAAGTTTCGTCTACGGTCAGTCATACCAAAGATTTAAACACAGTAAACAATTTACCAAGACAAAAGCGAGGCTTTGCATAATTAACGTCGGCAAGTACAGTGCGAAACGAAACAATGCCAACGCATTTCTGAAAGTTAATAGCCGATATGTTGAACCATCCCTCGAGGGTAAAGCTAACACGCCACGACAGTTACAGTCAGATGACAGACAGAGGCAGAGCATTTAATTACTCAAGATAAAACAAACAGAATCGAGTACGAACGATCGAAAACTGTAGCCAAATTAAATTCTTGCAAAATACAGACACCCGTAGAGAAGCTAAAAGTAAAGTTTCGTTCTTGTTGGACGACGAATTGTAAATTACCATCAGTTATCACGCATTTATAACAGGAAAAAGTTCTCCGTAAAAGAAAACAAACATTTAGTTTTGAAAACAGGGAAATTATATTTTCCGACAAGCCTGTTACGTAAACTTTGCCGACCTGTTTGCGTTCCTAGAACAAATAGCGAGCGACACGCGAAATGAAATTTCTCTTCGCCCAATATTTTCGCTTCAAATTCGCCACATCAGATTATATATTTCCAATATATTGTAATTTTTAAAATGGCTTTGTTTATCAGCCCCTCCCAAAAACAAATTTTTATCGGCTTCCGCAATACAAGTTTATTGTGTGTACATGCATTTTCTGTGGGTAGCGGAAAATAGGTCTGACGGAGAAGACATTCCACGCAGAAAAAATTTCCCGTTACAGAAACGAAGGTCAATTTCGATTAACCCAGACACACAACACAAATCAAGACTTAACACCACGAAAAATCAAGGGCAAGAAGTAAGAATAGTAACTTAAACAAGAATCGGATCTGTAATGAGCCCCAAACATATCCATGAAGTTTGGATGAATAATTCACGGCCGAGAAACCGCTCTCCTCCGACCATTATTACATCCATGGTGTTACTGTTAAGCACCGTACCATGCTATACATATATCCTTGTGGCGTAAGCCTGCTATCAAATCGAACTACAAGATATGGACAGGAAAAAGTCGATACTTAATCGAAATAAGCGACGGAGGTCACAAAATTTTGACCAAACGCTCGAAATTAAATGAAGCCTGACAACAATACGAAAGCTGTGACGGCCGCTTCTTGCTCGCCGCCCGCTTTGGAATAAAACCCGAACTCGATAATTACGCTATCCCAAGGGAAAAAAATATGAATATACTACCTTCTGAAGATTGGTTTTGCGGGGAAAGAACCTCCATATTCCGTAAAATCAAGACTTGCGCTCTGAAAGACCAACGCTGTTTCCTGCAGTGAAACGGAAATTATTCACTTTTCTGTTTTCTTCTTGTAACACGCGCTCAAGCCAGTGACAACCGCGTGAGGCCTGAAACGTGCGGAACTCTCTAGGGAGGGGTGAAATTTCTTTAAAAATACTCTGTTTTTGATAACGTATTGACTGAAAGCTCTATTTTAAAATTATTTATAGGATTTTAGGGAAAACTTTGGAGAGCTGGAGTTGATTTGTGCGAGAGGAACGTTTAGCGCATGTGCCCTCCTCTGAGAGTAATGATTGTTTCTATGTTTGCCCAGTGACTGGGTTGGCGCGGAATTTGACCAAACATGTCAGTCGATGATTTAATGCTTGTGTACTTGGCCTCTGTTAATGTAAAGATAGTTTGCTTGCCATTATTAAAATTAACACATCAAACAAAAAACTTAGCCATATCTATTTAGACGTGATGTGTTCAAAAGCCTGATCAATATTCTGCGCCATTTTCATTCGTTGAAGGAAAAGTATTACCGTTTTAAGAGTTAAACAATTGAAAATTCGTAATTATATAAAGGAACTGTCGCAACAATAAGACTCCCACGTTGTTAATAAGCTCTTTGTCACTGATGCATTGAAATATTGTTTTTGTCAGTGCTAATAGCATTTTTAAATGGTGACACAAAAACCAAGAAAAGTTTTTTCAGTCAAACATAATACACACTTCGTGACGCTTCGTGCACGAAAATTGCTCACCTCCAAAATGATCGAAAAAAAAGGTTTTTTACTTCAGAGCGATGGAATTCATTAAAAGTATTTTGGTTGTTTCATTTTTCTTCACAAAAGCTTATTTGTGTACATGATAATTCATGCATTGAAAGTTCGTTTTTCATGACACAAAAACGTCTCGATCAATTTATGTAAAGTTTATGTGAATTTGATCCAAGTTCTATTATCAAAATGAAACTCACGTAATTTTTTGCCAAACAAATATTTCGTCAGTAGTTATTTACTCCACAAATCATTCAAATATGTAGTGGAAATAGCTAAAGAAGTGAACGAATGTTTTGAAATAATATTTCTTTGAAAATCCCAAGTTGACCTGTACCCCTCATTGCTATGTTTTTCAACAACTTTGGGCGGAAGGTAAACAGAACCCCAAAAGGAATATTCCTAATTAAAATCTACGAGCACGAAAAAAAAGGAAACCGAAACAACTACATTTTTAATACTTGACATAGATCGTAAAGAATTTGCACACTGATTCGTTTGGACCGTCTAGGAAGACTTTATAACTCTCCCATCCTAGTCCACTTGTTTGTTTCTCTTATTCCGACCACGCTGTCGGTCTGAGAACTCAGTTAATAAATCATCCCGAGTCCTTTCATAATACACCAGTACAAACAAAGACAGCTACAGAAGCTGAGGCAGAAATAGCTCACTAAACTGTTACTCGCTGATATGAATTGTCCTGCAACAGTTATTAGACGGAGTGTAATAGCCGTTCACGGTTTATTTGGGATGAAGAGTCGGACCTGCGAAACCATTGAACCGTTTGTTCACACGGGAGCTTTGCTTGTCCAATCATCGCGAAACCAACCAACCGAGTAAACCAACACCAAAATTACCAGGAGATTACGAGATAAGTTTGAACAAAAATATGCTCTCCTCGACAACATTCGTTTCTGAGTGACATTTCTGAAGAGCCGAGTATTTCAGAAATCTTTCAATTTAACTAATCGATAGTTTTAGATTTCAGGAATACTGTATATGAATTTTGACCTGGGAGGGTCAACGAAATAGCACACCTGGTGCTCTGGGAACTTGGTGTAATCTACATATTTCAAAAGTACAAGTGAAGAAAAAAGGAAACGTGTTTTGGAAGACTAAGATTGAATGTAAAAAAGGTTACGCAATTTCCCAGATTTGAAGCGCTACTTGACCAGTGAGGGTGATCGTAAAAAAATTAGCACGACCTCACCCCTTTTTCAGCGCCTGTCATTCAGTACGCTTTACAAACGGTTATCAAGGAAAGTGCGCTTTAATAATTATAAAGGGGTGAGACTAGACTACGAGAAGTTCCTTTTTCTCTTAGTCCGTCGAGCGCGAAGCGAAAAAATGGCCTCACGAAACCTGGGAGACGCGCGGACATTTTTTTCGCTTCGTACTCGACGGACTATTTTTGTTAATTATTGTTATTGTCATTACGCAACCACAGTTGGCACGATAAAGTTTCGTTTCATTGCACGTGTCTCTCTCGCCAGTGCAAGTCAATCGCTCTCGGAACTGCTCGTAGTCTAGGGTGAGACTAATCTGTGGAACTGCAGACCGCGGAAGCTAGAAAAATGACCGTTTTCACCCCTTTTCTCTAGAATACTACTCTTCGAATCTGTCAAAGTTAAACAACCAATAAGCAACGACTGCATTACCGGTAATAATCCGCCTAATTCCCTGTTTTGTCGCTTGCATTTCTGGTGATTTTGCCATTTCCGGTATCCGAGTCACGTGTTGCTCTTTGCGGCCAAAATGGCCGAATGGAGAGTAACTTAAATTTTTTTGTTGAGTTTCATCGCTTGCCTTTTAGACGGAGAATCAATGCCTCGTAGCACGAATCCTCCATCCAGCTTCTAAACAGGATCCCCAGGGGGGTATTCGTAGTATACATGACGGACGGGGGGGGGGGGGGACGGAGCTTCATATTGCAACCCCAAAAAATACACAAGCCCTGAAATTTTAGACACAAAAAAATACTTGGAATCAAAATATCTACCTCAAAAATACCTGGTCAGCGATCAACTAAAAAAATTCAAAAAACACGTTACCTCGATGAGTTTTAACCGTAGCCCGCGATCTGGTCATGCGATACTGGTCAGTGGATATCTCGATTTGGCAGCTGTCAATTGACCATAACATGGACGCCCTATAACAAAGATGCAAGTTGATAAGGCTGACAAGGTGTTGACAAGACATGGCTATTTATGGCCGCCATGTTGCGCGACTCCGCCGTCGTCGTGCGTACGCGTCCACGAGCAATACCGCTAGCCATGATAACCATGAGAAAATCAACTCATGGGTTTCGTTTTCTTTCCCATATGAGTATGGGGCTCCGCGTGGCGGCCCTTCGGGCCGCCGGAGCTTCGCTACTAAGTACTGCGGTTATACAGTTAGCTCTCAAGAATGGTAAGGGTACCACCGGGGTCATGGTAGTGTAGTGGTTAGTGGGAATAGCTCGTGATCTGAGTTACCCAGGTTCGATTCCACCTCTGCGTTAGTTTTTTTTCCCTTTATTAGACCGAAAATGAAAGTCTAAAACGCCCCCGCGGCGTAGCGCCTAAGCCCCCAAACTGCGCAAGCCCCCGCGGCGTAGCGCCTAAGTCCCCAAACTGCGCAAGCCCCCGCGGCCTAGCGCCTAAGCCCCAAAACTGCGCAAGCCCCCGCGGCCTAGCGCCTAAGCCCCCAAACTGCGCAAGCCCCCGCGGCCTAGCGCCTAAGCCTCCAAACTGCGCAAGCCCCCGCGGCGTAGCGCCTAAGCCCCCAAACTGCGCAAGCCCCCGCGGCCTAGCGCCTAAGCCCCCAGACTGCGCAAGCCCCCGCGGCCTAGCGCCTAAGCCCCCATCAAACCAGGTGCCGTGAGCATTGTCTAACACGTTGTCTTAAATAATCCTTTTGCGACGAATTATAGTGATTGTTTTTATTTCCTCAAATCGTTTGTATACGATCTGTAACCAGATATATTTTAGGGAAATAAATTTCTCTTTCCAAAACAGTTTATTCCAAAGCTCTTAAGTCGCAAGACGCCTTGGAAAACAAGCGACGTAGGTGGGGCTGAGTACCTTTTGTTTGTTAATTTTGTACTTGATTGACCACTCCCAAATGGGGTTTTTCAGGGCCAATTTACATATCTAATCAGGGTGAGATCGGACGTCAGCATGTAAAGGCGCCTATAGCAGCCGCTATCAGTCCATTCATGATTTCACCCGAACCCAACCAGCAGAGCAGACCACAACACCGGGAACTCCATGCCCTACTCTTTGCGATAAGTGCGTGGGTTCTTTAACGTCCCCTGCTGACCTGTAACACTGAAGATGCAGGAGACGGGACCTACGGTTTATCGTCCTTATCCGAGAAGACTAGAACATCTAACCATTTGCAGATTTTAGTTACAAAGGCAGCACGTTCTCCTCAATTATTTTAAGACCCTGAGTCCGGCGCTCTACCAACTGAGCTAACCGGTCGGCGGTTACCTTTTGCTATAAACTTTAGGATTAAATACAGAAAGAAGAGAAACTACTTTCAACCCTTAATCCCTTGCTGTCCAGTCAGCTTACAAATTGATCAATTTATCTTTTAAGGGTGCGTAGCTTTGGGGTGATCCAGATCAGGTCAGTGATCCGAGATCACTCAGATCATGGTGCATCAAAGGAATCGGTGAATCCTCGAGTGGATTCGCCGGCGCCAAGGCGCCTTTGATGCACCGTGATCCGAGAGATCTCGGAACACTGATCGTGATCAAGATCATCCCAAAGGAACGCACCCTATAGTACATCACAGCTACCATGAAAACTATAATCTTTCGTAGGAATTGGCAAGGCTCCATTTCGCCAATCGACATGTATTGGCTCAGGAAACCGCTAAAATTTATTCAAGGACATCACTGCATGTTCTCCAGACGTGACTTCCTGATCAGTTTCCAAAAGATTTGAAAAGTTCAAAAAGTAGACACATGGAGCACGTAAGAATGATTACATCAGTGAAAGCTCTATCATAAAACAGAACTAAAATCAAAGGCCGCTATTTTTCAAGCTACTTTTGTACGCTAAATTTCTCGTCCCTCTTTCAAATAAAAATAAACTGTGAACTATTTTTCAAAGGCGGAAGTCTGAAAAATCACAAATTTCGGTGCCATTTTTCTTGTTGTAGCCTCTCGCGACCATCCTAATATCGATTCTTCTGGAGTATATAAAATACAGACACCCTTGCAAGCTTTACCTGTGAAAATTGGAAAAGAGCATACGGTGCGGAGTTACAATTACTGGTAAACTACTTGTAGAAAAACATTTATATATTGAAATGTCCAAGGTTTTCTCGGACAGTTGAGTGGAGGGTTCGCGGCAGCATTTCAAAATTTTCGTTTGTATAATTTATTTCTTTGACATGCTGTTTAGTCCACCGTGTCCAAAGCCTTGCGACGGTTTTTACAATTGTGGAAAAAGATGATTTTTTACAAAAGTAGTGTTAATCCTGTGCAAACAAAGAATGTTTCGATTTTAAAAGCAATTGCATGCTAAGCCCATCCCGACTAATGCCTTCGCCTATGTTTATTAAAATCAACACTTGTAAATTGTTAAAAGTGCGAAACTAATACGAATGGAAAGCGAGCCGATAAGTTATTGACCCCAAAGAGACCGCAATGTATTCTTATTATACAGTAATAAAAAATAAAATTAAAATAAAAATGAAAAGTATTAAATACGAAAGAAAAACTCCCAAAGCAGAAAATCAACATTATATAAACCTTATTTTACCAGTGCACATATATCTAAACGAAAAGCTTGTTATTGTAAAATTTTACAGAACGCACAGATAGCAATTAAAATTCAACTTTTTTAAAAAATATATATATATTTTAAGTCATTGTACAAATAATGAAAAACCGCCTTACGGAGTAAGTAAGGTGTTGAACAACAGCTGTGCATGACAATGATCTTCCAGACCTTTTCAAATTGAAATTTACCAATACGACTCTGCATTCGTATTGAAATTTTTACTAAATGGATAAGAAATTAAAAGAAGAGTTATATTAATATTTATAAAAAGCGTCAGTAGATGAAAGTAAAAGCCATAGGTTTTTACAGGGCTCCTGGTTGTTAGAGTAGAGAAGCTCGCGGTCTGTCCGGTGAATTAATTATTAATAATATACTCGGTTTTGGCTAACGTGAAGCACAGACACAAAAGCTGTACTCCTTTACTTCTGCTGTGACACTTTCGAATTATTAATAATTATTTTACCAAAATTAGAACACCATAGAACTTAAATCAGCTTAGCGTGCCGACTTTAATTTCAGCTATAAGGTATTATTTCAAGGAGGATTTTGTCAAAACGCCAATTCGTCGGCCGTCTAAGTGTTTCTGCGTTCAATTGCAAAAGCCAGTACTTAAATAAAGACTTCTTTTAAAATAATAACGAAAGATTCTTCAAAATATCCTTGACAACCACTCGCTTTTTCGACCTTTAATTGCTGTAAAGTCGAGCCAAGCAAAGGAAAAACTGAAAATGTCGAGATCAGTAAACTCTTCACAGCAAACATTTACGTTGCACAAATCCACGTATCTTTATAATAAACCCACCTATTAAGAATATTTTAGAAATAAAACCTTTAGAATATTTTTCACTCACATTGAACCTTCAAGAAATTTTTGCCTTATTGGATAGTCACAAGCACTTTTATTTCCGAGATTTCCTGAGTAGAAATCGTAGGAAGGGAAATAGAATTGTACACAAAAGGAACTTGTACAGACCAAATGGATCGCGGGATACTAATAAAAATGCTTTTAAAACTTGTTTGCCCCCATGAAAGGTAATCCATAATTGTCTTGGATACTGGGTTCCAGATTTCGGCCACTTGATTTCGGATTCCATCTCGGCCATTCCGGATCCCTAAACGACTGGAATCCAGTCAGTTCTGGTTCCAAGCGTTTCGTCTTCTAGGATTTTGCTATTAAAGTACATGAAAAACAATAAACAATAATATGTTCTCCTATCATAATGAACATTTTATTGCTAAAAAATCTCAAACCATTAATAATTTATCGAGTTAAAACAAAGAAAATCATAACCGTGAAGGAGGTTTGGATACCCGATCTTAATTAGCATAGATTTTGACGATTTTATGTCTCCATTTACTCCTTAGTTTTTGTTTCGATTGAGAAAATATATCAAACACGAGAGACAGTGTTTCATCGTCTATCCAAACACCTCGAAGTTCGTTAAAAATACTCCGCTGCGCGTCGTATTTTCAACTCTCTTCTTGGTGTTTGGATATCTCGATGAAACACTGTCTCTCGTGTTTGATATCGAGATTACCTGGTTCGAGACAGTAACGTCAGATATTCTATTTAGAAATTGAATGGGAATCCATTTCAAAAACAGTTTTTACAAAGTGCTATTTGCTCTTTCCTGTAGCGTCTGCAAGGACAGAATCTCTTGTAGGAAGGATGGTAAGCGGCGCAACTGAATAGAAAAGGTTGCTTCTGAAACACGCATCTTGAATTGTCTTGCTCTATGGCTGGAGCTACAAGGCTTTCTTCAGAAACAACTTCTACACAGCTGGAAACGTTACTGAAATGGTAAAACAACATAATATTTTCATTATCTCAAAATTACAGTGGCATTCAATAGCTTTAATAACTGCTTAATTTCGGGATGACTGACTGACTGACTAACTAACTTACTGCCTGGCTAACCCATTGATTAGCTGACTGGCTTACAGACTTGGTAACTGACATACTGACTGAGGTACTGACTGACTTACTGATTCACTGACTGACTTACTGACAGACTGACTGGCTTACTGACTTCTGACCGACGTACTGACTGGCTGACGGACTGACATACTGACTGACGTACTGACTAGAAGACATACCTTCTTGCTGACTTACTGGCTGACTGACAGACTGGCAGACATACCTTCTTGCTGACTGACTGACAGACATACCTTCTTACTGGCTTACTGGCTGACTGACTTACTTTAGTGTTGTCCACAAGTGGCTGCATCCTTTGTGAGCACACTCACTACACAATGACATAAGCGGAACTATCCCATAATCTGACTCGTCCCCAGTCGTCTCCCATGAGAAAATGGGAAGACGCGATGGATAATGGGAAGGAGGAAAGGCGAGAGACTGTCTCTCGTTCCTCTGCCTCCTTCCCATCATTCCCGCGGTGTCTGCTATGTTTTCTCATAAGAGAGAACTGGGGACGAGTCAGGTACATAACTGTACCTGGAATTTAAGAGATAAAAATACTCTGGCTCACATGTGAGACCTGCGAAAATATAATAATAGGAAGAGACGTGACGAGTGCTCAAGAATCCAGAGTCATTCTCGACTGCACCTCATACTTTCTTTGTGCAGAGAAAACCAAGAAACGCATCTATAGCTCAACGAATACAGAACATTTCACTAATATTACGAGCAAGCTACCTTCATCAAAACACGTGTCAGTACAGGATTGTCCAGCACGTGCTATAGCGATTTGAAAGTCGTCATTCTGAGGTGGCCAGCGGTACGAACTGTCACAGAAATCCTGTCATCAAAAACAGCAAACAGTTCCAAGTGTTCGTTTTCCAGCAGCAGATCCACAGGGAGAGAGAGAGATAGTATAAAGACAAAAAGAAGTAACATACAGGGGTGAGCAAACTTGCCGCATGGAGGAAAAAAACAGCGAATTGTTGTACAAACAAGCTTTTATATAAAAAGTTATACTAGTAAGTACGGTTCAGATGTGCCCATTTTAGAATAAAAGAGCAAATAAATGATGGAAAAAAGTTCAGAGTACTGCGTGACACTTGGATAGTTCAAATAATTTAAAAATTATAAAGGAAAAAGTGCCAAACAATATTGTTTAAACGTGCGCATTAAAAAAAATAGTTTGGCAAACTTGTGCGAGTTCCTCTTTAAAGAACAAGTAAATGTCAATTTAATGCAAATCTACCTCGGTTAGGGAAAATGCAATCAAATTTAAGGCCTAGACTTTCTCGACGGATGCAGGGTATTTTACAAGCTACAAATTTCGAAAATGCTATATGTAATCATTTTGTAATTAGGCTAAGGCCATGTGTACACTGTGCATAACACAAGTTAAATTGAGAGAACCACTGTATTGTTGATTAGATAGAGACTGTGCTAAAGTCTGGGTGAAGAGCAGTTAGAGTTGTTCCTACTTGATTTTCGATGTAAGCGTTCAATCGTTCCAACATTCCTTCGCAGGAAAACTCAAAAGGAACGAATGGTTTAACCTAAAAAGTGTAAAAACATTTAGCTGTAAGTATGAAATGTTAAATATTGGTGAAGTTAAACTCAGTACTTTGTTAAATACTTTTCTCACCTGTTTGGTTAGAATGGTTTCAATAGTTCTTATCACCTCTGTCTTATTCCAAATGTTAATTGTATATACTAAAGGTTTTTCAATAAATGTCTCTGCATAAGGGTGCTGCGAGCTTAACTGAAAAAAAAGGAAGATGTCAGTTATGAAAACAAATCCATAACCTTTTCACTACTGTAAAGTCTCCATAGGAGTACTGGCTGGGGGGTTGCAGCCACCCCCCCCCCCAAAAAAAAAATTTTGTACAAGACAGATTTTTTGGGCAGCAAGAGAAATTTTGGCAAGGCAATTGTTTGGGCAAATGGTTCACGGTCATCCCTGGCAAAAAATTGCCCGCACGCTTATGAAAGTCTCAATGGCCTACTTACATGTCTTGCTGATGAGAGATCTTTCAGAGTTGGATCATTCAGACGATTTTTATGAGGAGAAAACTGGAAAAACAAAAATTGAAAAATTACAACAATTTTGTCGCGGTGCTTGGAACGAAATAATTTGTAAATGTTTTACTTGGCTTTTTCGGAGAAAAGACAACAAACGACATTTATAGCGGAGCTCCATCGGCCCTTAAGGGATGCTAATCCCCATACTGATAGACCCATGCAGGTCATTTTTTATGGTGAAAATGGCTAGTGGCGTTGCTCGCGTAGCGTACATACGTCCGACGTACGTACGACGTATGACGTCGGTCATGGTGGCCAAGCTCCAAAGTAGGTAGATCTTAGCTTGACATTCAAATTGAAATTGGACAGTCATGTTGTGTCAATTGAGAGCTGTTAAAAAAGGTTCTCAGATAACGGCTTCAGTGTGTCGTTTATCGTTATTATGTTTTCCCTGAAAAAAGGTGCTGTTTCCGCTTTCTCCGCACTGGAGGAATAAAACTCATCAAAGCCTGGAGCTCGAACTCAAACTCCTCACGGTAACTTCGGCAAGTCTAATTAAATAAACGTAAAATGTAAGTTTTGAGGTGAAGGTCATGTTTAGTTTAGAATTATTATATTATTATATTTTTTCTTTTCTTCTTTTTTCTAAATAAATTATATTCGCAAATCATCACGAACTAGGAAAAGAATGTGGAGCTCCGCTTTTAGACTTGGCTAAAGCTATATTTTATTACAAGCAAGCTCTGAATGAAGTAAATGTGATAGATATTAGGTCTCCTGTGAGCCAGCTCATGAATGAATTTGATTAAGCCATGTTAAATGCAGAAATTCATTGTCTAACATCGAATGCGTAAGTGAGTGATCTAGCCCCTGTGAGGTTCATTAATTCCTAACCCTCATACTATGAATACGCCATCCGTAAGCGGTGCTTAAAAACAAAACGCAGTAATGAAAAGCAAAATCTAACGAATTCTTACTTTAGGGTTGCCGAAGATGCAGCCTTGTGCTATCGCTTCTAGTGCTAGATGTTCTTCGTAAGGATATCCCAGACCTATAAATAACTTAAACCCGAAGCTTTTTTTTAAGAAAAGCGGATTTGCTTTTGGACAAGCGAACATTACTAATATGTTAGATTATGACTGATTTTGTATCAGAGCGATTTTTACTTCAGTGTTAAATTGCTCTGGCTTTGCATTACTATGCCACGTCCCAGCCAATCAGAAGTAAACTAACGCCAATAGTCATCACTCCCAAGTTTTCCTGACCAGTGCTTCGTGTATGTTACACGCAGTGAAACGTATTCAGGCTTCAAGTTCCTGACTGCATGGGTTCACTGGATTGCCCGCGACCTTTGCGATCACATAGCCGGAGTGACTACGTTAATTAATGGTTTGGGTTTTACGACACTCAACTAAAAACCGCTCTATTTTTTTAAGAAGAAATTAGATTCTAACAACTTTTCGTATTAAAAATGATCGCAATAAGAGTTATTGAAACCAATTTTTCCTTGCATGGTCACAGGGACGAAATGAGAATAATTATCTACTATAGCTAGAATAAGGCAATGTTTCGATTTATTACCAAATTCCTCAATGAAACTTTCATACATGTTTGCATCTCTCAGAGTGCTTACTTCGCCCATATCATGTATAAATGGCTTTCTGCGAATTTATTCCCTGAAGTAAACGTGTAATGGATTAGAATCCTATACACGGGAAAGGAGAAATACTCCTAGCAACGTAAGTTCCGGTAATGATGGTCCACTAGATAGGCTTGAACACAGACCGGTTTTACCTACCATATAAATCAATCGTAGCTAGGAGCCCGGCCAATCGTACCTTAGATTTTCTTAAAATTTGTCTAATACTGGTGGCATTTAACTTTCCATGGTTGACGATGAAAGGCAGACTTTCAGTGTTCACTCTTCCTGATGACTAAAGCAAACATGCAATCATACCAAAAAGGTTAGATGTTTTAGTATTAGGCTTCTTAATAGGCCCTTTGCCCCACCCAGTCACACGGTACAGAATTACACTTTGTTGGTGGGCAAGCTACGCGCTGGGACATGAAGTCGCTTTGTTCTGGATGTACCAGCGCGTAGCTTACCCACTAGTAAGCTGTTATTTTGTAACATGTGGCCCGGTCGAACAAAGGGTCTATTGCAACTGAGCTAGTGACTACCAACACACGATCTATCCAAGACCCAACGGGTGGGTTCCTTTAGACCTAGATGAGGATCAGTGATTCAAGATCATGCGGATCCTGATACATTAAAGGAACAGATGAATCCACACTCTGGGCAAGGTTCCTTTGATGGACCATGCTCCGAGTGATCTTGGATCGTTACCCGCTGATCTTCTGGTCCAGATCATCCCAAATGAATGCAACTACTGTCTTCGAGAACTTGTCAGTACAACGAATCATTATCTGATTAGATAGATACTTTATTATGCACAGAATTCATAATGCTGACACTTAAGCAAATAAGCAGACAGTCGCAACAACCGGTTCGTGGACAATAACTTTACAGGTATCGTTACGTTTTTAGGAAAATTAGCAGGACCAACCTCTGCTGTGTGTATCCTGGTGTATTTGTAGAGTGTTTTTAGGTAATGCTTGTGGGCCTTAAAAGCGGAAAAGAAGGAAAGAATAAAGTCTAAATTTCGTTAACGATAGTTCATAAAGAACGTGTTCTCAGCAGTATTCTACCTTTTATGCTTAACGGTGCATCGCATTAAAACATCAAAAGTTGCGATATTGTACTCGAGTTTTGGAAACCTTTTACGAGTTCGGTTGATAATTTTACACCAAACGTACAACATTATTACAAGCATCCTTTAAAAGTTTTCACAGGTAAAGGTTCTACGTGTCCTGGTACGGTTGGCTCAACTCACCCTGAATTCTGATGACCTTCCATGCACAAATGCCATTGAAGATTTGAGTGGAATTGTTTCGTTCCGTAAACTTTTCAACGCAAAACCAAGAAACGAGTTGTCAACTGACAAAGCTGTAAAGAGTTTAAAAAAAGAATGTGTGCTTACATTAATTTTCATAGCGAGTATTTGAAAAAACCTTAATGCAATTCAGCCATTCTAGGGTCCCTGTAAGCTCGCAACTGGCGTCAAGGGCGGAACTTTCTATAATAAGATTTGATTTTACAACTCATATCGACTTATAATTTAACGCCATAGAGTAGTTTTCCGTTTCTCAATGGATCAAACAAAGATCAAGCTGCAGTAGTCATGATTGTAGATTGTTTATACAAAGTCTCTTCTCGTTCAACTGGGATCGAGTAGCCTGACACTAATTTGGTAAGGAATGTCCCACAAACTCACGATATTTGGTTAAAAACTGTTTGAGGTGCAGGTTCCAGTTCCCTTCTCTGGAGCTCTCTCCCATAACTGGTCCAGTGTAGCCCCTGTAGTTAAACTCGGCATCCATTCCAAAGGGAACCATAACACGAAGGCGACAACTATATTTGGACCATATAAGGGAGCGTGTTTCTGCATCGGGTGCTGATATGACCAGTTGTTGGAGCCCTGGTATATCAATGTAAATCAGATCAAATCCTGAATCCCCCTTGTCACAGCCACTGTGCGTGTACTGGATTCCTTCTGCCACCAAACTATACAAAATGATTAAACACAAGTAAACGGCGAACATTTTTTAACAACTCAGAGCGAGACTATCACTCACAGAAACTAGGGCAAGTAGTGTAATTGCCTTATAAGGCATTGTAAAGCATTGCAGTGCAAAGCCTAATTTAATTAAAGGCGCTTATTAGAAAACCTACAGTTACTTGTACAATACTTTAATCACTGAAATGTTATGTTTGATTCTTTTTGCACAAAAATACTAGAAATATTTTTGGCCAAAGGTCTTAAATACTTTTGAGAATTAATGCTTTGAAGGCTTAGTTATATACTTGACTAAGAGTCACTGAGAATCACTAGAATAAATATCCTGAGATCTCTTACAGGCTAGAAGTAAGCACATTGTATCGGTACCTGAGGAGTTCCACTCGGTCTGTCTTGATAGTGACGTCATGACCCAGGATGAATAGTGAGGCTAGTAAATCACTCCACTGCAGCAGGCCATCTGATAGATGAGACCTATTTGCGTCAGCGTCCATGAGCTCTCCGATAAAAACTAAAATCTGCAACAAAATATATCAAGCCATGTATGCAGTCAGAAACACAGCTTGATAAATCTATTTGTAGTGTTGCGCATTACAAATGAACCGATTGTTGACTTGAATAGAAATTTTGATAAAACTCATTATTAGTAGAAAAGTTCTGCTTCTAAAATCAGCCAGTGTCAACCAACCAACCAACCATGCGAAAAGTATTACTTGATGTAAATGGGAATGAATTACATTATTTCACAGCGGGTACCTTCTTTTTGTTTCTATTGTCAATATTTCTTTTGTTCGTCTTCATATAACGGAGACCATCATTCCAGTAAGGCCACATGTCTGATATCCGTGACCTCATTGGCTGCGATCCAGGTATCGAAATCAACATGGACAATAATTGTTCCGTGTTGTTTTGCAATACAGTCTACAACACATAAAAGAGGCCAACATTAATTGATGACGTAATACCAGCTGTCAGTATCTGTATTAAAACGATCTCAAGTAAAGCTGGAAATTGAAAAAGTTAACTTCAAAACTTCTATTATTTGCCTTATTTCGCAGCTCAAGGTTCGATCACAGACACTAGCAGATAGGAAAACTTCGGACGAGAGGAGATGATTTTCGAACAATTAATTGTAGTTATAAGTGAACAACCAAAGAAATGTATAACGGTGGCAACACCCTCTGTCTAAAAGGGGCGAGGACAGAGACGTTCATTTTTCGTAAGGTAATCGTACGGGCTCTATGTGATTGCCCTAACTTGTTAAACTTTCATACCGTTAAACCAGCATGACTCTTTTTTCGGTTAAGTAAAACAATACCTAGCCAATTTCCAAGTCCTTTTGACTCCGTTATTAACTAGAGAGATACAGCTTGTAGATCAAATTATGCAATGGCTTCCTAGGATCTAGTAAGATAGTTCTAAAACGGACGTCAGTTACAGGATTGAAGCAAAGCAAAGGTTTTAGTGTTTTAGAGCCCGTGTACTTACCTTCTCGCGCCTTCGTTCTTTCTTTTTCATGTATTTCCTCCACGGAAATGGTGGACACCAGGACTCAACCTAAATGTATGCTAATCACTCGAAATCACAGTTTTTACAAAGTCTACAAAGACTGTCCTATCCTATCCTGACATAATTATTAGTGTAAGTGAAACAGAAGGACATTGTTAAGGAAGCTAGTCCCTGGAGGGAGGGATATAATTTCTCCGCTGTCAGTTTTCGGATTACATTTCATCTTGACCGGCAGAAGAAGGGTCTGTTTGCATTGTTCGAATAATGCGCCAGTTCAAGAACGCAGCACAAGGCAATGTTCACGACCCTGTGGTACAAGTGAAGTCCAAAGTGTTTTCTTTCCTCGCCAGGAATATACGAACATTTAACAGTATTTCCCCTTGAGTGATGATCAGGAAGGCACTATTTGGCTTTAAGCAATGACACGCATTAACGTATATATTGATATATTACGAATTGCATAAAATAGGGTGATAAAAACAAGGATCAGTAACCAACCTTAACTTACATTAAAGGTTCTATTGTATTACACTAAGAAACGTACCTCACTCAAATATATAACTAATGAGCAAACTGATCCATCTACGTCGTATTCCTTGTAACACGTATTCCTTTGCCAGTTTTTCCGTAACCACTATAAATAGCAAAAAGATAGATCTGAATGAACGTAAAAAAGTGATAGAGCGCTCAACCAATGGATCGATAGTTCGATACAGTCATTGCTAGACTGACGGACAGACAGACAGACAGACAGACAGATTGACAGACACAGTCAGACAGAGAGACAGACAGACAGACAGACAGATAGACAGACACAGTCAGACAGAGAGACAGACAGACAGACAGAAAGACAGACAGGCAGGCAGACGGACAGACAGACAGACAGACACAGTCAGACAGACAGCCAGATAGACAGACACAGTCAGACAGAGAGACAGACAGACAGACAGACAGACAGACAGACAGACAGACAGAGAGACAGACAGGCAGGCAGACAGACAGACAAACAGACAGATGGACGGACGGACGGACGGAAAGACAGACAGATAGACAGACATAATAATAATAATAATAATAATAATAATTAAAGATTTATAACGCGCCCTTTCGATGCAAATATGATCAAAAGTGCGTAACAACTGATACTTAAATATTTAAAGTAATTAAAAATAAAAAGAGCATTATAATTAAGGCTAAAAATAGATAACGTTAAAAACTAAATAAAACATTACAAATCAAAAGCTAGTCTAAAAAGATGCGTTTACATACAGTCAGACAGACAGACAAATAGGCAGAGAGACAGACAGGCAGGCAGACAGGCGGACAAGACAGACAGGACAGGCAGACAGACAGACAGACAGACAGATGGACGGACGGAAGGACAGTCAGATAGACAGACATACAGTAAGACAGACAGACAGGACAGACAGATAGACAGACATACAGTCAGACAGACAGACAGACAGGACAGACAGATAGACGGACATACAGTCAGACAGACAGACAAACAGACAGGACAGACAGATAGACAGACATACAGTCAGACAGACAGACAGAGACAAACAAGACAGACAGACCGGTAAAAAAGACAGACAGACAGGTTATAACTGGTATCACTTTTACAGACCTTTACTCGGTTCTTGCAGTCTGGATATGACTTATCTTCTGGTATTTCACAGTCAACTTGCTCCAGGCTATCTAGTTCAGCATCACCTGTTATGTAAGGACAACAATATTTAGACAGGGTCTCCATGTCACGCAAGCGTTTTTCAATGGAGCCCTGTAAAATTAGAATAGAACGCTAAAATATATACCAACCTATACCTAGATAAAATATAAAACTACACAATACAATACTAACGGGAGGGAATATTAATTAAACCTTTTGCCGGTGATATTATTTGCATTAAATCTTGTTTGCCCAAATTTCCAGTCAAATTTTGCTTTAATTTCCCAATAATTAATTATAAGCGAACATTCATTCTATTCAGTTCTGTGCTATACTTGATTTCGTCCGCGCATTGACAATAGACTCCGTTGTATGTTAATTTAAACGTTCTTGTAAATTATGGAGAATTACTCTTCTTGTATCTGAAAAATCTCTCTTGTTAACAAATACTCTGATGAAAGTGAATAAATCAGAAAGAAACAATTCTCTAGAGTAACATGACTTGAAATAACTGGGCAAAATAGGTCTTGCATGAACTTTGTTTTATCACTAGCGTGGTGCATCTGCGACAGAATATCAAAGTTGGTTATATACCTTCGGTTCTTTCAAAATGAGGCGTTTCGTCGACGGTTTCGCTTCTGGTATAACCGAACTTTGTCAAACTCAGACTTTCAATATATTTCTTTCCCTGCTCAAGATCTAAAATAAGATGTGCCGCTATCAGAAACAGAACCCACAGTCCGGCTAACACGAGAAGCGTGGAGATTATGCCGCGTAAACTGCTTAAAGACATCGTGTTATCAGTGAGCTCTGTACTCACTGTTGACTTGTTAGAAACGCCAAATAAAATAAATTATTATTCATTCACCCTAAAAACCGCTGTTTCACGGACAGAAAACACATTTGCATAACTTGGAAAGAACATTTTTCGAAGAAGTTGAATGTTACTAAGATACGAAACTCTACAGGGAGTTACTAATATTTGTCCTGCTGTCGATATGCCATATTATACCAAATACCATAACTTTTCGATTAAACACGCTGGAATATGTACGATTTAGAAGCCTTTTTTGCCGGACATACTTTCCTGGGGTCGGAGGTATATTCTTGCGAGGTCGATAATGTTAGAATAGAAGGCGTAAGTTTCTAAAGAAACTGCGGTGCTGCGTCGATGGGAAGTATAACAACACAATTTGGTTTTATCAACTAGGTTGATAATGTGAATTGTCCACCGTAAAGATATTCGAAAGCTGACGTTTCGAGCGTTAGCCCTTCGTCGGAGCGAATCGAGGAATTGTGGGTCGTGTGTGGTTTATATACAGAAAGATGGAGCTTCGCTATTGGCTGGTGCCTGGTAACGTGAAAACTTCGGAATAAATCAGTTGAATGAAAAGCGTTCGTTGATACTGTGGGGATTAAGAGTGCCGATTTGAAAAATAAATTTTTTCTAAAGTTTTGCGGCTTTCCGTGCTTCCTTGATGAAGGGAAAGGCCACATGCTCCCATATGTTGCTTAGAATGATTGGGGAGAGTTAAGTGTCTCGCGACCGGTTTAGATGCATTTTTGTCGTCTTTCTTTATGTCACGAAGTTGTTCTCGGAATCGGTCGCCTAATCGTCTCCCTGTTTCGCCGATGTATAACGAGGAAAATCATACAAATCAGGTATGTCAGGTAGGGACAAGTAAACTTGCAATTGGTTTCTAAGGGGGGTATTGACATGATACCTGGGAGCACCTGGGCGACTTTCGTACCGGCGCTATAGATGTACGAGCCGGGGGCAGGCTCTGTAGCCCCCCCCCCCCCAGTTTGGAAAGTTTTCAACGTTTTTCTGGAAAAATGAAGAAGAAACGAAGAAACCTTGCCCCTCCAAGACGCGTACGCCTATGAGTCGCTATGACCGGCGCGAGTTCACCCCGGCTCCCTTATGGTAATCGACAGAAATAGAAACGAAAGGAATATTTATATAGGCGTCAAGAATGGTAGTACCTTAGAAGATTGCAGTGCTCGCAAAATTAGGCATCTGCACGGAATGCCAATGTCAATACTCGTACTCGCAAAGGAAAACACTCTGCTCGCACGCTCGCAAAGATCGTTAATTTATTGAGGGTGCGTTTCTTTAGAAAAATCCACGATTGGATTCTTATCTTTAATGAACAGATTAATCCAAGATCACTCGGATCGTGGTGCATCAAAGAAACCGAAGAAACCTTGCCCAGATCGGATTGTCACTTTTTGCACTGTTCTTTTCCTGGTGATTATGATCCCTCGTTCAGAAGACACAAGTCCACACCTACCTTCCATCACTTTTGTGATTCTTTTGCTGTCGCGAATAGACTGGGCTCTAGCGTTTCAATGGCTGACTTCATTGTTCGATGGAGCGTTCGATCTTCCAAGTTGTTCGCTGACGTGTTTGAAGTGGGGTTAAGGATCTTCACACGCAACTCTTTTTTCACTATTTTGCCTCTGAAGGTAAGAAAAACTTAATTAAGTCATTTTTTATAGTTAAAAGAGTAATCGTAGTGCACTGGAAGCCTGGATTGCGTTCAGTTTCAATAGGAAACGGAAAACAAAATGGACGACAATTCGAAATCGAAATTAACGCTCGTGTTAATTGAAATTAAGGCGGAATCTGCCAGGACTTCGAGTATTTATTGGGCAAAATTATGTACCAAAATTATTTACACCTTATTGCAAGCTTTTGTGTTACTGCTTCAAATATCTTATCAAGAGAAATCTTTTCTAACAACACCAAACAGAGAAAACAAATTTCGAAGTTCCACTGAATTCCACTGAATCGCTTAAAAGATGTGAGATTTTACCTGTAGCTTGCGAACTTTGAAATTTGTTTTCTCAGGCTGTGATAAGAACTGTTGTACCAAAATTATTTACCCTTCCACTGAATCGCTTAAAGACGATTTCACAAAATGGCTACAGATAAGAATGTAAGATCTTGCCTGTAGCTTGTGATCTTTTCTCGGGCTCTGATAAGAAATTGTTGTCGGTGTTATCACGGATAATTACTTACATTTTTACCTTTTATTTAGGGTAGAAAATAACGCAATATGATTTAAATTATTCTGGTACTCGATTTTTGCCCAACTTAAATAAATATGACTCGACTTCCTGATGGATTCCGTCTTAATGTGACTCACAAAAAACGAAGTTTGTTATCACATCAAGATCAAAATCTACTATAAACAGGTGAATATTGTTCAACACAACAGCAATGTATCTTATAAACTATTGAAAACAACAAAGCTAGGATTTAGAATTGGGCTTTTATACCACCTTGTGTGCACATGTAAAAACCTCACAACTGAGGAGTGCGTTCGAAGCCTTTGATTCCCTTGGCTTCATTTTGACCTGGTTTCCCGAAATTCAAGCTTCATTTAATGCTGAAATCAACATTTTATACATTAGAAAGAAACTCTTAACATAACTGTAGTTGATTAACATGATTTTTCCGATTTATACACACATTCAAATACAATGTTTGTAGTTTTTTTTGCATTGCGTGACACCGTGACAAAGTTGCAGTCAGTGTATATGTTATGGTTTAATTTTATCTTTGGTTTAAAACTTTTTAAACCAGTTTGATTTTCATTTCTCATTGTTTTATGTTGATTAGCATAGTCTGAAACAAAGGGAAATCAACAGTTTCCACTTCCTCAAATCCCACCAATCTAAATTATTATTTTTGTATTTTGCCCTTAATTAAAATTCAGCAAGTTATTTACTTTCTTCTTGTTTTGTTTTTTAAAGGTGTGGTGTTTTGTGGTACTGCTACAAAAAGCACAAAGTGCTGCTACAATTGTTCAGTGACAGTATGGAAGAAAAAATAGTTTCCTCAGATGAGAAAACATTGAAATGTGAGGATTGTGGGAAGTGTTTTAGTTTGGCAGGAAATCTGAGACGGCATGAGAAATTGCATACAGCAGAGAAGCCTTTTAAATGTAACCAATGCAGCAAAGGTTTTTATCGGAAAGCAGATCTGATGCAACATGAACGATATCATGCAGATAGAGATAAGCCTTATGAATGTAAACAATGTGGCAAGTGTTTTGATCGGACAGGACATCTGAAGCAGCATGCTAGGTTACATACTGGAGAGAAACCCTTTAAATGCAAGGATTGTGATATGTGGTTTAATTCGCCAGGAAATCTAAGCCGACACCAGAGATTGCACACAGGAAAGAAGCCTTTTGAATGCAAAGAATGTGGCAAGTGTTTTTATCGGAAAGGAGGTTTGAGGCAACATACAAGATTGCACACTGGGGAGAAACCTTATATATGCAAACAATGTGGCAAGCGTTTTTGTCAAGGAGGAAATCTGAACCAGCACTTGAGATGTCATACTGGAGAAAAACCTTTTAAATGCAAGTACTGTGGCAAGTGTTTTAATCAGGCAGGACATCTGACACAACATGCAAGATCACACACAGGAGAGAAGCCATTTGAATGTAACCAGTGTGGCAAAAGTTTTAGTCGTGCAGAAAACTTAAGGCACCATTCCAGAATGCATGCAGATGAGAGACCTTTCAATTGCACCCAGTGTGGCAAGTGTTTCAGTCGTACAGCAACTCTTAAGAGGCATGAGAAAACTCGCCATGCAGTGAAGACAACAGCATGTGAGAAGGATGAAAATTGCTTCAGTCTCTCTGATCTTTTAAGCAACATCAAGGTCAAACAGGAGAAGTCTTATTAATTAAACTTTCACTCAAGTTACAGCCAAAAGGGGCCTGAGCAAAGTCCCCTCAATGAAAACACAGGACACTCCCTCCCTCCTGTCCCCATTCACATCTTCAGGAGTAAATCTATTACCTGATTGGTCCACTGAACAAAATATCAGAATTTGTGACTTGTTTGCAATCCCTTCCAGTAGTACTGTGCCTTTGTTTCATTTTGTATATAATGTGAATGCACTGATTTTTATCCTTACACTTTTGTCTTTTTAAAGGCACTTAGCACACAGGCATCCCAAACTCACTATTTGAGAAGTCAGTTGGATTGTTTTAACAATCATTAAAACAATTTCAGGTTGAATTTCAAGTGTGATGTGACTCACTGAAGTACCCAGTGTTGTGTTACAATTTGAGTCATTGAGAATCCGAGCACTGTATAAGACAGCCTCTCACGGGGACCCCCTTGGGGCTTTGTCAAGCATTGGAGTCTACATAAGACTTGTATGAAGTTTGAAATGATGTGGATTCTAAACACGCAATGAAATAAAATTGTACCTCTCATTCAATAAAAATAGAAAAAATGGACTCACCTTGCTTGGTTTCTGTTTTCCTCTTGGGGTGTTAGGAAAGCTAACAAATGGAGGGGCCTATAACCTGAAAAGAAAAACCGTTTCGAGACGAGCTATAACCGTCCTGATCAAAGCACATTTTGCATTTATTAATCAAATTAATTTCATTATATTTAAATAACGATATTTAGAGAGGAAGCCACCTCGGCCTCAGCTGGTTTCCATGCGGGTTCTCTATCCAGGTCAAATTGGAATTTAGAAATGTTGGTTTTGAGGAGGGAGGAAAACCGGAGAAACCGGAGAAACACCCTGGGAGAGAGCAGAAAATCAACAACTACTGCACCATTCTCGTCCCCATAGCCCTTTTCGTTTCTCTCAGTCGGCGGGGCCTTGGCACGAGAAACGAAGGGCTCTGGAGACAGACGATTTCTAGTCCGAGATTCTGGGACTTCCGGACTTCATGTATATAGAATTGATGTTTCTACATGTCGAGTGTTGTGATATGGCGGCTGGCGAACATTTTGACTTCCGTTTAATATTTCTTTGTTCTCAACAGCCAATAAAAAAATTCGATTTTTTTTGGAAAATCGTATGTCCCCAGAGCCCTTCGTTTTTCGTGCCAAGGCCCTGCCGGCTAAGAGAATGCCACTGCACCAACCTCTGGTAAAAAGTGACAGGCCAAACACGACTTCCGTTTGTCGCCAAATGAATTTTAGCCTTCATTGAGTGCAGTGGGGGATTTCATGCTATTTTAAGAGCCGTTAGTTTAATGCATAAAGAGTTGATAACAAAAAGGAGTAATAACTGACTAATATCACTCAAAACGAAAAAAGCTAGAGGGAGGCGTATACTTATAATGGGGTGCTTTCTCTGGTTTATAGGTAGATGGGCCTATAACGGGGAGGGGGGGGGGGGTATAAGCCCTACAGGTGGGGACGGGGATTTTTTTGTAGCCTTCATAAGAAATCTGTCTTATAATTATTACTAGCGTTTGGTAGTTTTCGTATCTAAGAATTCAATTTCAATCCCTCTTTCACGTTTAACAAGTGCACTGCAAGGTCTAAATTGGGGACTGACTGGACACCATCCGTCATCCTCAATCGTGGTTTGGAGTTGACTGAGCTAATTCATTCACTAGTGAGAAAAACGTGATGACCTCATATTTAATTCGTAGCACAGTGGCAGTTTGGTGTGGAATTCAGTTTTGTGTCCTGACTCTGCTTATTTCAATTGAATTGCGCGAGCATTTTCGGCTTCGAAATCCGTTCAAACTATGGACGAGAAATACATAATTACGCTGTCACATAATGTCATGTTGACTGCTCCCAAAGCATCCTGGGTTACCTGCGCTCAGAGTTATTTAATATAAAAAGCGACATTTTCCCGTTAAAGCAAATACATGGAAGTATAAAGAAAATACAATCTCGATTTATTTATTTATCTGCTTATTTATTGCACTTTACTTCAAATATATTTATTTACAAAAGAGAAGATGGAGGTAAGTACTACGGTGCAATTTGGAAACCATTGTCTGATGTTTTATTAAACCAAATTTTTTATGACAGATATCTTAGTATAACATAGTCCTGAAACGAACATTGAAAATAAGAAAAAATCCTTTTCCATAGATTGCAATCGGCCACTTGTGATGCAATTCCCGCCGGCATTGTTGTAAAAAGTTATAATATAATTAAATGGGCAGGTATATAATTTAATCAAAACGTATTAGAGAATATTCAAGCGGTTTTTTAAGCCACAGGCAACAAACTTTTAGTTATAACCTATTTTTTTTTTTAAATCTAGTAGCCGCACTCTTATTCTTGCGATCAAGGAAAAACGCCAGAGAAAAATTTAATAAGGCCAAGAAAAGTCTGAAATAACGAACTTTAACTCTCCTCTGACAAATATTTGAAGACGCTTATTTTAATTTAATTTTCAGACATAACACCCAGCAATATGCGGCAATTTTTAATTAAATCCCCCTTGTTTTGAGTTGAAATGTGGTAAATTTAGCAGACTTACGGTTCGAGAAATCGCTGATTATATTATAATGCGCTGTCCGTTCTTTCGTTTGTAGTAATAAAGTCTGATCCATAGGCGTACGGGCAAATCAGATTTTTTGGACAGCATGAGAAAATTTGGGCAAGGCAACTTGGGAGAATTTTTTGGGCAAATTGTCCCCCCCCCCCCCCCCGCCTGACAAAAAATTGCCCGTACGCCTGTGGTCTGACCGCCCAGTGCTTATCAATAAAAGCAACACTCCTTTCTTATAAGAACTTAACTTGTATTAACCTATTTTTGCATTTTATTGTGTGGCAAAATTACAATAAAACAATTATTAGAGGCTGTCTTCGTATCCGCACTGTTAGTCCAATTGGCGAGTTGGAAAATGGCCTCGCACAAGGAAAGGCGACGCCGTTATTTCATTCTGTTTGCGTAGAGAAGGTTTCTCTTAATGTCTTAACTACTGCAGCACGAAGCTCGCGAAGGCGCCAACAATATAAAATCGGATTAATAGAAGAGTTCATGAATACTGCAGTGTGGGCAAAGTCCCATTCTGTTATCCAGTTCATGTACGAGATTCCGTGGAGAGTGGATAAAATATACATTGGAAAATAACAGATAATTAAGAAGATATAAAACACAAACGTGTTCATTGCACTTCTTTTCAATCGCGCCATGTGCACTGCATGGCCCGCATTAGAGTTGCTTTGCATTGTCTGACATTGCTGTGCCTGAATCTGTAATTGATGGTGACGAACGACACCATATATTTTGACGTAAGAGAGTGTTGAAATTACTAGGCAAATGACGGTCGTAACCGCCGTCATAAGATGGCATTCGCGTCTCTTCGAAAGATAAAATCCCGACGAGAGGGCCTTCAGAAACCAAATTGTCACTACAGCACATCTTACACGCGATGGAGTTACCAAACTCACATATCTGAGGTGACATAAAAGTGCTATTAACCGATCAACACTTATTGCTGTTACTATGTCTAAAGACACACCACACACAAAAAACGCCATAACACCAGCGAGTTGTTTTAGAATATGAAAGTTTGTTAGAGTATTGGCGATATAAAGCGGCTGAACTATCATTCCAACAAGAAGGTCGGAAACGGCGAGGCTATGAAGGAAAGACATCGATGAAGAATGGATGGAAGGCGTTCTTCTGATGGCGGTTATAACCAAAGAGTTACCCAGTATCGATATTGGAATCAATGGGGCGTTAAGAGCAGAATTTATGATGGCAATGGTTCTGTCATTTCCATTAATTGCTTCGTTCTTGGTTTCGTTGGCGTAGTTCATTATAATAGGAGTCAGTTCAATTAGCGTCTTCGGAATATTTACACCACCTGCTTGAAGTAGAGAAAACCTTTTTTTTGCTGAAATTTACTGTTGATTGTCTTAGCCTTTTCTGTATTATACAGTTGCCAAATGCACGCGAGCCGATTTCCTTAGCATTTCATCTAGTGCTGTTGTATCACGTTGATGTGTAGATCATCTGAAAAGCTTCCCGCACCTTTTTGTTTTGAGCACCACGAACTCAATAAATGCACTTTACGCTGCGTGTTATAGGATGACATTTTAATAGCTCTATATAGGCATAATATATTTGCATTGATTTCGCTGATAATCTGCAGCTGGTGGCTATGTTTCTGCCAGTGCATGCAAGTTTTATAGTAGGAAATTAATATATCAGAGTTGGGAGAAATATTATTTTATAATTTGACGGATGAAACTTTTGTGTGGCACTAGACGTAGCCTGTAAAAAGTCAGGCACATTGAACCTATGATATCATAACACTCCCCGATAGCGAACCGGCTTAAATTAAAAATATATGAATTCCTTTGTTTCTTCTTGCCGAAATAGTCCATAAATTTTGTGGAAAGATTGTTATTACATCTTTGCGACTCGATAATATCATGTTATGAAATTCGCAGGTCGTATTTGAATAATTCATCTTTTTATTATATAACGTTAAAATGTGAAGAGCGTTGATTGCTTTGAGAACCAAAAATAACTTTAAATGTGCTTAATCAGTTCATCTTAAAAAACGGAAGAAAGAAAGAACTTGAAAATGAAGAATGATCATCGCAGTGAATTTTCATATTCTTCGCATCATTTCACCCCTCACGGGAAAGTATAAACTCAATAAATTAACCTCGCTCCACTTTGGAAAATTCTTTCGAGAATGCAATAATTATTGTGTGCAATTTCTTGAACAACAGCTGATTTTAAGGCTTCGTTTACATTGTCACGATAGAGATTAAATCCAATGATTCCTTTTTTCGGTTTGAATTTCTGAAAACTTAAAAAAAAGTGTATGGAAAAAGTTGTTGGAGGGCAAGATCTTTGTCAAGATATGGCCAAACCTACATAAAATTATCTGGTTGCCACAGTAACATATGGATGTTTTCACAAAGAATGAATGAACAACTATTGCAAGTTTTTTACAAGCGCCAAAATTGCGTAAATCCCCCAAGAAGCACGTGTGGTATCGCCTCGTTGCACATCCGAGGTCCGAGGGATAATTATGCAGTGTACACCAGTTCAACTTACGTGATGTATCGAACACGAAAGAGAGTGTTTCATCACATTTCCAAACACCGAGAAGAGAGTCAAAATAATACGACGCGCAACGGAGTATTTTTGACGAACTTCGACGTGTTTCTCTCCCGCGAGTGTTTGATATATCTTCTCAATATCGAAACTAAAACTGCGGAGAAAACGAAAAAATAAAATCGTAAAGCTCTGTCGCTGGTTTAGCCTTTGAAACTCATCCACGCATGCGCATGTTAAAATTACGGAAGGAATAATTGCCCCATACAAAACCTTACAATTGTACTGTTACGCAACGGAAGCGCTGCATCCATCAAAGGTCGCATGTCATTAATCTCCTGTAGAGCTTGGAGTACCTGTGCTGTAAGGCGACCTATTCTGACTTTGATACACAACATCTGTTCTCACTCGAAAGAGTATGCAAATTTCGCTATCGTACCCCGCAAGTCTGAAAGGATCGAAAAGGATGTGGATCGAAACCTGCCTCAATCTTTGCAAATTGCATTATAGATGTTGACATAGATTTATGGCAACTCTTGTCATTAGTAAAATTGACGCATTTCTCAAAGAAACACTTGGCCTTGTTTAATACAATATCAAGTTTAATACTCTAAAATCACGTGACATGTACAGTTTCTTTACCGCTACAAACTTCATTCAAAAGTTCTAGTCGATAAAATTTTTCGTCACCTTATGGTTTACCCGGAAGATCAAAGAACACCGACTAAAACACTTCGAAAAATGCCATAATACTCTTTGTTTGTCCCCCCAAAATTTTGCATAAGCATTGTTTCCAGTTTCTCTTGTGACTGACAATGCTCCCAAGAGAAAACAAAAACAATGCTTATGCAAAATTTTGGGGGACAAACAAAGAGTATTATGGTATTTTCCGAAGTGGCCTATAAAGTCACATCTTATTTCGCAACACAACTACCTCTGTCGATTTCATTGGTATAGTGACCTTCATGTGGATCAGTCTGGTTACCATTGAAACCATTTATAAAACAAACACTTATAAGTGAGTGTGATTGCTAGTATAGTTCACACTGTTTTAGGAGTATGTCGTTAAAGATTAAAGATTTAAGAAGCACGTTTGCCCCAATTTAGTGATTGTCTTGAATGGATCAAATGGTCACCATGGCAACTATGTATAATTAGTTTGC
>OX393572.1:16474868-16572368 GCA_947652115.1 Blastomussa wellsi | reverse complement strand
AATCTCACAAACTCTATAATTTATATCCGGAGCCTCGTGCTGAGGTCAATTGTTTTAGGCTGAATTTTAAAATATAGAAATTGGTCTATTGAGTCCTTTGGAATGTAATAAAAAAGGAGATATATATGTGTACTCTTAAAGGAGCTACATCACCGTTCGTGCACTTTAAAAAATTTAGGCTAAAATGTTCAAAATCGTTATTTCCAATCCGTTTGAATCTTCTCCATCTTCAGCCATCCTTATTCCTTTTTGGTAGTATCACTCCTTTGGTGTTTTTCTTCCTTTGTGATAATTTAGGCTGTTGAAGAAATAACTCAAAATATCGTTACGTAGCTGCTTTAAATTAAAATCATTTTATTGGAGCTGTGAATCTTTAAAAACAGATGTTTGATCAAAGTACGTAAAATATCTTTGTATGGAAAGTTGTTTTTCATAGACTTTAACAATACCAATTTATTATAACCAAATAGACACGGATTATAAATATCAACAAAAGAAAGAGTGTTTTTATTGCAGGTGAAAATTAGGAATCCGTGCCCATTAGCCGTCAACTCAACAAGGAAAGGTAATGTGAGTATTAGTAAACCCTTTTTAATTCCAGATGTATACTTACTGCTGAAATACATTATAATTATAGTATAAAAATCAGCCAGACTAGTGCCCTCTAGTTCTAGCTGTTTTCTATAGCGATTTTAGTCGATGCATTGTTGCTACATTTTAAGTTGTACAAAATATCATGTTCGAATTATAAAAACGATAGTTATAAGTGTTCAAAAGGAAAAACTGACAAAATGCGAGGTAAGAACGTTGTTTTAAATTGTGACAAAGCAATGATAAAATCGTCGATTTTTTTGGTTTGCCTTGCCTGTCAGCTATTAATTTTTGGTACTACATCCATACGTTTTCCTTAATTAGATCAAGACATGATCTTTCTGCTTTTTCACATAATCGATTTAGCCTTGAGAAGCCGATCGCCGTGTAGTTTAAGGAGTTGGCTGGGAGCGCAGTGCAGCTCTCTCAGAAATTTTAAAACAACTCAAAAATTACGACTGGGAGATGCAAACTTTTCACAAAAAAGTTTCCAAAATTATTTTGAATAAGAAAGAGTGCAGGATATTTCACAGAGAGCTATGCCAATTGCGAGTTTGGTTTGGAGAGGCTCTTTTCACGTTTTCTCGCGGATTTTCGTGGAATAATGGGTAATAGAGGCGACTTTAAAGAGCTACAAATCGAAGGTAATTTGTCCATATCTTCGTCAGAGAGGGTATACATCAACATAAATTATTACCCAAAAAATTGTTTGGAGAAGTTCCAAAATTTACAGAACTTTCACGTGTGCGATCACTCTGGTATTATTTTATTCATACTTCACAAAATTATATCTTACTGGCATAAGTCATTGCAAAATCTCAACCTTGGAGGTGACTTTTCGCTAGAAGGATCTATAACATGATAAATTAATCATCTATGCATGGACAGCTGTTAGTAGGTGTGAAGAGCAATAAAAAAGCTTCACGAAACTAATATTCAAACATAAATGCTTTCAAGTGTTTGAATCAAATGTATCATTCAGCCACTAGCTAACAAATAATCCATTATCCGCATTCTGGTGAACGTCTTCATTCTTACTTATAGGCTGGTGAATTGACTCTGTTTAGTTAAGCACTTGGTGCAGATGGCTACTAGCTTCAATAAAGTATACATGCTTTTGAAATTATGGAAATTGCATGGTGAAGAGAAATCTTATTGTATTGCTGTAAATTATGTTACTGGAAGTGTTCAAATTACCTTTAGCAAGTTTCTCAGTGGTCTCTTTCGATTCTACACGCTCCGCGTAAAATATAATACTGAAACTTTCGAATTTCGCATGTAACGTAAACAATAACAAATGTGTGGCTGACTAGGGCCCTTTAACCTTCGAACTACCCAATGTTATTTTGTTCTCACGTTTGCATTATTGGAGCAGCTTCAGAGCGTGAAAGTTTAATAATGAACTCACTGCATGAATATTAAGAAACTGTAGAAGCTTAAACAAATCTTAGTTAAAAGTTTCAAAAGGTGCTCCATGTGGGCCTTTGTGGCGGGAAATGTCATTTACGGGTCACAAAGGATAAAGACATTATAAACAAATCAGAGTGGTCGGTAACATGAACAGAAACTGTTATGCTTCTTCCTTCCTCCCTTGTCCTGTAAAATTTTCAGTTTAGGCATTGTGTTTAGGCATTTCAAACAATTCAACCTCAAATTGCACATTAGCTCCTGTCACATTGAATGTAACGTAAATTAAATTTGCATTTATAAATGTTTTTCCATCCAGTAGCTGCTGTGTTGCGGGTACTGATTTCGAGCAAGATTGTGAGCGAAAGCTTTTAACGAATATTTGCCAACTAACGTAAATCAAGGGTGGTAAGCGACCAACGCTATCGCATATTTAAACAAAACAATCCTTCCTGCAATATTAATCGTCAATATTTTCTTGATTTCTAACGGAATTTGTAAGAAATCAATATTCGTTTGTAGTTCTCTGTATGATGTTTACAAAAATCGATGTGGATTTGTTTTTCATTCGTGATGTTTTTAAAAATCCTTATACAATCAATCAATAACAAAAAAGTAATTTAATCCATCAAAAATAATTCATCTTAGGTCATATGGTTGCACATTTCTATAATGTATCGAGAAGCGTGGATTGGCAAAGCGACATTATATTTCTGCATAACTTTATGGATGTCACCAGTTGACGCTGGAGGCAAGTGCAGATCACATGGATCCTTAAACGGCGAGACACTTACGGGCCACACTTTTGCAACATCATTGGTGAACAATGCTATTGAATGTTCCATTAAATGTGAAACCGAGCCCATATGCCAGAGCTATAACTACGTCATATCACAAAAGCTCTGTGAACTAAACAATAGGACCAAAGATGCAAAACCTCTGGACTTGGTTGTTGATCCAAATCGTTTATATATGACAAGATGGATTGATAGAGGTATGTCAAGATTGGTAGAAACCCATTTCCTTTCATTTGTTCTGGTATATTTAACACTCATTCAATGAGCACGGGTTGGATATAGATGGCAGATAGCCATTCAAAGAGGTGCATATCACTGAGCTGCCTATAATTATCTCATATCAAACAAACGCGAGTGGAATAATTGTTTCTATCAAAGATATCCCAAAGTTGCAATATTTGACCTCCTTGGCTGTTCTCGCTGACGCGTACGCCTATCACATTTGTGTTCCATGGTAGATAAGTTGATATACCATAGCCCGTAAGCCAATCAAAACCCAGGAATTGCAATATACCATGACCAGCTTTTAATAATTTTTATTTTCATATCCTATTTCTTGGTATCAGTTCCGCTAGGTTCCATCCCTGAGCTTCCTGGTGAATCCTGTTCAGAAATAAAGGCGAGTGAAGGAAAAGAAGCTCCAAGTGCTTTCTATTGGTTGGATCCTCTGCAAACTGGGAATATTATCCGGGTTCATTGTGATATGACATCAGAAGGTGCCTTAATTCATAATTGTTATTTCCAGCTTAAAGAAGTTTTGATAAACTTTTCAAATTTGTCAATTGCAATTCTTCTAAATCTTCCTCATTCAAAGCCATCCTCGCTTCTTCTGACTTTGGCGATTTGCTGCCTTGATAAACTATTATTTCAAGGTCTCCTTTGATTTTAAGGCAATTTTATACGTTGCCAAAGTTCACGTCATTCATCGTGACTAAGCCCCTTTAAAAATAATATGGGAAACGATTGGAAGTGTTCACATCAAAATTTCTCATGCAAAACATCACAACCAGCTTTAAAGTATACCCTTCTAGCGTTTCAGTAATTTTGGTTTATTTGCTTAGTTGCCAACTTCTGTTTGGAACATCAATGCCAGAATAACGGTACCTGTTCGAATGGTGCTGTTAGCTACACCTGTCTGTGCAGATCTACCTGGACTGGGGCACATTGCGAGATAGGTATAAAAAAACTAGCCTTTTGAAGTCTTACGTGCATAGTGTTCATCTTGTCGAATGAATTAGACATCGCTTCCTCTCGATCGTACGACGTGACTTTTTCGTGAGGTCGCAACTACCCTCTAGTTTGTCTTTTGACATTTTATGGCTGTGAAATTGACATTTTTTTCTTCTGATCGGCAAAAGAAATGAAAGATAAAAAAATCAAAAGTAATGACTCTGTACTGCATGAAAAAGTGTAATTACAGAGTTGCTTGACTCCCAATGGGCGGAATGGAATAACCAAAATGACTTCAAATAAAGAAAGCTAGCTGACGAATGATTCGATCGGCCTCTCTGAGTGACATCTGGACAATAGAATTGGACCCCTTTATGCTCCAGGCGTAAACTGCAACCCAGTCAATTTTGTCGTTCACAGAACGACTTCTTGTTCAAAGATGGCCACTTCGCACGCTACACTGAAAACTGCTGTAACTATTGTGGTTTTCAGGTAGGCCTAAATAAAGATATTATAAGACTAAAGTTATTATAATGAGAAATTGACATCTAAATACTTATAAAATGGAAATAAAATAGAAAAATACTTCAAAATTTAAACCTATGAACTAAATACATTTTAAAAGAATCAAGTTTTAACTTTTTTTGTCTAATCTGACTTCATCTTTTAATTTTAGGCTGTAGTGAAGTCTTAGGGATGCAAGACCACAAAATTCCCGATTCGTCAATTCAGGCTTCGAGTACGTTTGACCAGGGACATATAGCCAGCAATGGAAGAATTGGTTCTCCTACTGTCTGGGCGGCGCTTGTTTTGAATATGCATCAGTGGTTTCAAGTTGACTTTCGACACTGGACAACTGTTTCCGCAGTAGCCACTCAAGGACGGATAAACCAGTGGATAACCAAGTATCGGGTCTCTTACAGTTATGATGGATTACTGTTTGCGGTTTACAAGGAAACTCCAGCAAGTGACACTAAGGTATTTTTACAAATCTTGCATTTACTCGATTAAGCACCAAAAATATTCAAAAGCGTCGTCCTCAAATAAGCGCCACTGCCATCCATTCACATCAATGCGGCGCTTAATCGAAAAATCACTGGAATGAATCCATCTAAGTAACTTATTTCACGCCCCCTCCACCACTTCTGATAAGCAACCCCACTCTTTTAATTGACCCTTTGAAAGTGCCTCAAATACATAAGCTACCCAGGTTGTTTAATAGAGGATTTACGGTACGTAGTTCCGTTGGAAGGCCATGGTCAGTGTCGCCTCTGAATAAGCAAAACACTTACAATGATAGAGTGCTTAGGCACTTCAAGGAACACTGCTGTCACGATTAATTTGCTTAAAACTGTTAAAACGTCACGGACGGGTTCCTAAATGAATGTAATAAGAACTTAATTAGCTCTGACTAAATGATTAAAAGCAATCTCTTGCAGAAAGTCCACACTACAGCAACATTTTTGCAAAAATTCAACGATTTTCAAGCCAAACTTGAACCTTTGAAAAACTGAAATCCTGACGCTTTTCCAAAAATCCATATCACAATCCGTTTCCATCTTCGCCATCGTTTGCCATCCTCACTACCTAATGGGCTCTAATCATTTGTCGACTACTGCTCTACAAAATAAAACCATTATTGTTCAGCGTCCAAAGATCGATGTATGTTTTTGAGTTGGTGACAGCCTCCTTTAATCGTGTGACTTTGCTAGCTTATTACTCATTTGCAGCACAAATAAGATTGAGTAAGGCCTAGTTTATACGTCGAATTTAATTCAGACGAATTCAATTCAAATTAAATCGGTCGATCAGTCGACGATAAGTCGACGGGTGATTTAGACGTCGAATTTATAACACAAATTTAATTTTTTAACCCGGGCTTCCATACCCGAGCCTTCAGAATTTATCTGTTAACCAGCGGTGAATTAAAAAAAACGCATGAATCACGCAGATTACGTGGATAAATAAATATAAAATGGCAAGGGTCTTCGTTGAAAGGTTGGTTTTGCCCAGTAGCCCCAGCACGCGGCAGACAACGGTACACACTTATGTTTGCCTCCCATCCCAACGTCTCTTCGTACTCTTCGGCAATCGAACATTCCAATCAAACACATACACTTTTTCTACAAGATATGCATGAATACTTTGTATTCCTCTGGCAAATTGTGCACCCGAACGGCAACTTTTTCCGCCACAAAGCAAAACGGGAAAGGCGCGGGAAAAAGTGAGAACGAAGGAACTGTTTGCGCATGCGACAAGAACGAAATGTACCACGGATTCAAAGGATATACATTATATATAACGATTGTGCGACGTATAAACAGGGCCTAAGAAATGCATTTACAATCTGATTACTTATGCTTTTTAATTTAAAGGAATTTGTTGGCAATGGCGACCAAAACACAGTTATTCGCAATGAGCTGGAGAAACCAATTACTACGAGATTCATACGAATTCATCCGATCACCTGGCATGGCTGGATATCCTTAAAAGCTGAATTCTATGGTTGTAAGGCAGGTATGAATCCTCGAGTACAAGGACAAAAATAATGTTGTTTATGAATATTCGAATTTATTGGTAAAAATAATAAGGAAAGTGAAAATTCTCAACAATGACGTATGTGATAAAAGCGCTGGTCTTAAAGAGGCAGTATCGCGATATTTTTAGTAACTCATCGAAAATCCAAGGGACGCTTTTCGGTAATAATACAAAATCTTATAAAACCCAATATAATCTCTTAGTGCGACAACACTCTAATCATTAGTGAAGTAACCAACCCATCTATTGTAATGAAAAATTAAGAAAAAATTATCTAAATAATGTAAATCCCTAGACAATCAGTACGTTAATGTGTTGCTCTCACCCAGACTTTTGAATGCTATGCGAGAGTGTGCGATCGTTTCTTTGCTCATTTTAATATGACCAAGCAGTGTAATTGTCTTATTTTATAGGATCTAGAAATATAACATGTTCTTCGCCACTGGGTATGGAAAGTGGGCAGATACCGGACGTATCCATTGTTGCTTCTTCGCGTTACACCCAATTCCGGGGACCTGAGAGAAGCAGACTGAACATGACAAAGAACGGTAATTAAGGGGCTCATAAGTAACAGGTCATGTGACCCATCTCTAGTGAAAATTTTGTTAAAATAATAAAACTACACCCCACTCTCACCCAGTATTGACCCTATGCATAAATGGCTGCCAATTAAAAATCCTTTTATATGTACTTAGATTTGCAAGCCTCACTAAACTCGTTTAAGAGTAAAAATTATTTTGAAATACCAATTTAAAAACGGGGTTACTAACGCTAATTTAAATGAATACAAAATGATTATGCATAGGGTCTCAATTATGTAACAGCTGTTAGAAGGCCGACTAACGTTGATCCCGGATTAGCTGATACCAGTAACATGATCATGTTAGTGGAAAGTATCACGAATATTTTGCGACTCTTGCCGTATTTTGGCGAGCCCTAGGGCAAGTCAAAATACGAATGACTCACAGCGATACTGATTATTATCCAACCTTTCTTTTTCCGAATTCCTAAGTTTCCCTGAGTCTTACATTTGAACGCAAAATGAGGAATATGGGCCTGTTAGTTACATGGAGAAAATTTGTCCCTGGTCCCGGGGTCCGGTCCTTGGTAGGGCGGTTAGCCTTCATGACGAGTGAGCTTTCCATAATTTCTTTATAAATAGCAGGAAATTGTTCAGTTTAATTGTTACCTTGATCGTAATTGAAAGAAAGATCCTCTCTCAGGTCCTGAATTTTTAACCAGGCTTCTTTATTCCAATTGCTTATATTGGAAATTCACTGCGAAGATCATTTCTCACTTTCATCTTCATTCGCAATTTGAATATGAATTATTTCATATACTTTACATCATTAATCGTAATTGTAATTTCATCGCGGTCTTATGTCTCTGCTTGCGATACGGTCTGTCGTCTTGTCAAATCAGGCTCTTATGATGGAGGTTGGACTGCCGAAATCGCTGACACACAACAATTTCTGCAAATTGATTTGGGAAATGTTACCATGGTTACGGGAATTGTTACTCAAGGAAACTTCGCTAATGATTGGTGGGTTAAGAGCTACACATTAAACTACGGCAACATTGATGGAAACTTTACAACATACAACGATGACCAGGCAAGTAAAACAAAGATACATAGAGACCAAGGTTGTAGAAAGAGATAGCAAATTAGATTGACCTTACAGATTAAGTTTTTGTCTTTGATGTATTTTCACATTACAGCGCGGACATTCGAACCATGAACACCAAGGCTTTATTTTCATTTATTTCGTGCTTTATTTTTCAATTATTTTGTAGTCAATTTTTGCAATGGCACAGACATTTTTTCTCCTTTTTCCGTGTTTTTATCGTTCCACGCACGTCTTTGAAAATAACGAGGAAATAAGGCAGAAAAAATGTCTCGGCCGATGCATCGACTCGCGGCTGTGATTGGCTAGTCCTGAAAAAAGTAATAAAGTAAGTGAAAAAAGTACAAATAAAATGAAAATAAAGCCTTGGTGTTCATGGCTCGAGTTTCCGCGCTGTAAATATAACGTTTCCTGCTGTCACCTTTCACTTGAGTCTGAACTTTTGATCTAATAATATTTTATACTGAAAAATGACGCTAATAATGACATGTGATCGGAAGTTAGATAGGGCCAGTTACGTTTTACACTCTAAAAGCAAAGTCTCTTTCTTTGTGACTGACCGACTGACTGTCTGACTGCCTGACTGAAATGTTCGCCGGCTTAATGATTGACTGACTAACTTACTGACTGACTGATTGATTTATTTACTTTCTTACTTAGTTACTTACTTACTACAGTGCGGACACTCAAACCGTGAACACTTGACATTTATTTTTACATTTTTTGTCATGATTATCCAATTAGAGCTCTTGACATAGACCAAAGGAATATTCAGCACCTAAGAAAGCTAATTCTTCTGTTTATATGAATAGCTAACATTGGATAATGGTAAAAAATATAAATGTCAAGTGTTCACGGTTCGAGTGTCCTCACTGTAACATACATACTTACTTAGTTACTGATATCTAGTAATGCTACTTTGAAAACGACCTACATTTAACAGTATAATTTCATCTCAGATATTACAAGGGAACACAGGCCATAATGATAGGGTTGGACATATCCTTCATCCACCAATCATTGCTCGATTTATTAAAATCAAGCCAGTATTATGGAATTCCCACATATCTTTAAGAGTGGAGTTGTTCGGATGCAACGAAGGTGTGCATATTACTTATTATAAAAAAACTTACGCCGGCTTTTTATGCGTTCGTCCTCGTGTAGATGATAAGTTGGCGTAAATTTCAACATCGTACGTTAACTTTGAATTGTATCGCGTTTCAACTGTTACGCTATTGCTTGTAAAAATTCAAGTCAAAATTGTAAACGAACTCGCAACTGATGATGATCGATCGAAATAAGTCTTGTTTTAAATTGAAAGCTGTTGTTCATTTCTTACAATGGCGTAAATTTGTTTTCACAATAACAAAAAGCCAAACGATCGCGCATAAACTTAATTTAGGCGAGAGAAAACGCTCAATTAAAGTGCAAAATTCTTTCAAACCAGCTGAATTATTGTCTAATTCAGCACGAGTTCTGCTTGAACACAGAAAAGTAAAAAGAATCGGAGATTGGAGTCTTAGAATAGGTTGCGAAACTTGCGGAATTGACCTAACAACGAAATTCTTTGCATGAGTACAATTATAACCTGCGTATAACTGGCGATTTAATTATGCTGGAGCAAAACGAGGCAAACATTTGTCAGTCCTGTCAATGATCAGCTTCGTGCAAACTGAAATAAGTTTGGAGACATTAATTGTTAATTATGACGTTTTCATTAAGGATTTCCAAAGCCTGCCGTTCAGCCTTGTATTGATGCGCTTGGGATGCATAATGGCAACATATTAGATTCTGCCATTACTGCATCAAGCTCGTTCGACAAAACAGTCTGGGCTCCTAAAAATGGACGGCTTCATTACCTCAGAGTAACCGGTACAGAGGGGTCCTGGGCAGCTGCCGTCAACAATCCCTATCAGTGGCTTCAAGTTGACATGGGGAACCTAACTGGAGTTAGTGGAGTGGCAACGCAAGGAAAGCAAGATGAAGATGAATGGGTTAAAAGTTATAGCTTATCTGTCAGTTACGGGGAATTTTTTGAATACATTGGAAACAAAAGTGTCACTAAGAAGGTAAAACTCCTTACAATTAGCCAGCTATTAATTAACGCATCCAGATTCCGACCGCATCACTTACCGACCGCTCCAAAAACCGACCGCTCCAAATACCAATCGCCCAGATTCCGACCGCATCACTTACCGACCGCTCCAAAAACCGACCGCTCCAAATACCAATCGCCCAGATAACGAGCGCACCACTTAACGAACGCGCCATATACCGACCGCGCTACTGAAATAACGAACGCGCTATATACCGACCGCGCTACTGACATAACGAACGCGCCATATACCGACCACGCTACTGACATAACGACCGCACTACCTTCTTACCGTTCCGCCTACCGACTTCACTAAATACCGAGCACTCCGGATCGGTTTTAGCCTTTGCAACTTTTTCGCGCAAGTTCCATAAGCCATTTCCAAGTTGGCTTCTACCTAGGTTTCAAAACTAGTCTTGGTGCAAAACCTTTCATATGGTAATGAGTTTGATTTTCAAACAAAAGGCTTGAAAGTAAAATTCATTTCCACATGAAAGGTTGTTCACCAAGAACTTGTCTTGAAATAGAGGGAAACAGTAGCTCGGAAATGACCCTTTGCGGCAAGGTGTTTGAAATGTAGGACGTTCTGCTAAAAGAAATATGTTTTCAAAATTGCCAAAAGGCAAGTATTCATACTTTGTTATTTGTAATTTTACTTTGGTTTTCTGTTGGCATAGGGAGACGCGGTGGCCTAATGGTTACTGCGCTGGACTCCGGATCGGACGGTCCGGGTTCGAGTCCTGGCCAGGGCACTGCGTTGTGTTCTTGGGCAAGACACTTTACTCTCACAGTGCCTCTGTTCACCCAGGTGTATAAATGGGTACCGGCGAATTTACTGCTGGGGGGTAACCCTGCGATGGACTAGCATCCCATCCAGGGGGGAGTAGAAATACTCTGAGTCACTTCATGCTACGGAAACCTGGATAAGCTCCAGCGGTATGAGCCACTAGGCTCAATGCAGACTTTGCCTTTCAGTCCAGCTAAAGCAGTATGCCGTTAGTTTCTGTCGATAATGCCTTCCTTTGCAGGTTCTTGATAGTTACCCAACCTCTGATTTCCTAAATTTATAGGGAATTAATGATGAAATAAAGTATATGACTTTGATTTTCTAGATTTTTAGCGGAAACTTTGACAGATACACAGTGGTAAGACATAACTTAGACGAGTCAGTTGTTGCTCGCTACATACGTATTCACCCAGTAACATGGCACGGACACATTTCCATGAGAGCTGAATTATACGGATGCAGAGCAGGTAGGTTTAAGAGTCTTTGAACAAGGTTTTACATTCTTATAATAAATTATATGTAGTGTATCGCGGATGGATTTTACAGGCTATGTTAGGGTAGGCTTTTAGCATAAAGGTTAAGGCTAGATTTAAGGAAAAATAGTTACCCCGTTTGCACTATATTTGTACTCTTATGAATTGGCGTATGTATAAATTGGTTCTTCATTGCAGTATGTATTCATGCATTTATTCATCAAATCGTTAATAAAATGTTATTATTTTCCTTAACTACTGTCTTGGTTTGAAGTTCCGATGAAATACATGCATTTCCTAATTTAATTACCTTGCTGCAGTTTTATTTTATAGGCTTAAATTGGATCGTATATTGTTTTATTTGAAAGGTTTCCCCGCTCCAACATTCCCAGTTTGTCTTCGAAGGCTGGGTTTGGAGAGCGGCGACATTCGGGACTCCGCCATGTCTGCCTCAAGTAAAATCGATGACGCGAGAAGAGCAGCCAATGCAAGGTTACATTTCCAAGACCGGCCACAAAGAATCGGCTCGTGGACAGCTAGGGTAAATGACGAGTTCCAGTGGCTTCAAATAAATTTTGGTAATTGGACTACAGTTGGGCGAGTGGCCCTTCAGGGACGTCATGCTGTACAGGAATGGGTGTCAAGTTTTAGCCTCTCATTTGGCTATGATGGAGTATTTTTTGAAGACTACAAGGAGGAAGACTACAAAAGGGTACAGAATTAAATAATATTTTAACATTTAAAGGAGCCTTTCGGCTTTCTATCACTTTCTTTCATGAGCAAACAGACTAAGTCAATCACAGGCAGCCCAAGCTCTCGATTTGAACCGTACATGGCTTCAAATTATAAGGGTTTGTATGGGATTCTGACAAATGCTTCATGGAGGTAGTTATACGGTAACATTGTCAATGGAAAAGGCTTGCCTTTTTCCATTTGTGGGGTGGTTATTTCAACGGTAAAAGCCGTTGGGGGGGATTAAATAACCACACCACAAGCAACCAACACTCAAATGGAACAAGGTAAGCCTTTTTTTTAGTTATTGACAATTTGATCGTATGGCTACCTTGATGAATGTTTCGGTCATCCCGTGATATGTTAAAAGATCGGGCTATCGAAAGTGAAATGCATATAATTCGATCCACTTTAGTGTCACTATAGTTCCAAATTCCTTACTTTTATAGTGACCCGATGGATAGATGATCAATGATAATTTTTAGATGCTCAATGGCATTTTTCCTATTAGATTTTTTCAGGGAACGATAACCAACACATTGTTGTTGGCCACAACTTGAAAGAACCTATCATTACCCGTTACATACGTATCCACCCCGTGACATGGAATGTTCTCATCTCTATGAGAGCAGAGGTTTATGGATGCAACGCAGGTAATTCATGATTGATGAAAGCATGGCACTAGGATTAGCCTGAGAGCAAGCTCTCTCGTGGGATGGGTACCTCCCTACTACCCATCCCACGAGAGAGCTTGTTCGCTGGCTACACTTGGACCCTTTAGAATGACGTCATCCAATTCATTAATTACTTTATAAGAAAGGCTAACCGTAACGCTACACACGTTTTTCGAGAAGCAAACATTTTTCTTAGAGCGAAACTCGGGAAAAACTGTAATCTTCTAAGTACAGATAATGTTTAAAGACAAATATCAAATATCAGCCCATATTTTTAAAGCAAAATTGAGGCTATTATATGTTTTAATTATTCTTCATTTTAGGAGTCACTTGGCCTTTTAAACAAGCTTTTAATTCTGTCGGCGTAAGAATACGTTGTTAGTCTGTTCAAAATGTTCAGTTTTAACGGTTTCCACCTGAGGAATATTACGCGCCTCAGTCACGGACTATAAAAATGTTTGATAGATAATAATGAAGTTTGCGTGGCTTTTACTGATGATCTTCTTTGGTCCAACCAATCCGGATTGGTTGGATTTAATTACAGCGAAATTCTCGCTCACCACCAGTCTCCCATAGTTCAGTGGTGGGAGCGTCCAACCAATACCTGGGAGGGCTTTGCTTCTACTCCCATTGGGGAATAATTTGACTTGAGAATGCTTCTTCATTCATTTAAAGCCACCATTCCGCTTATAATTTTAATAACCACATTTATCGTTTCGACCTATTGAGCCTTACAGTTATGACAGGAGACGTGCCACACATAGGAACCTCGCCTCGCTCACTTGGAGCGTCCAAGTCACCATTCTACTTTATAATTTATTCACATTTTAACATTTGTACATATTGAATCTTACAGTTATGGCAGGACATGTGTCACACATAAAAACCTAGTTTATAACCTCGCTCACCTCTAGTCACTCATAGCTCAGTGGTTGGAGCGCCCAACCGGTAATTGGAAGGTCATGGATTTGACTCCCGTTGGGGGCTCAAAAAATGCATTTTCTGAGTAATTGGACTTGAGAAAGCTTATTCATTCATTGAAATTTCAACTTATGAGCAGGCAATTGCAGCATCTGTGAAGTACTATTAGCCGTATCGATTGCGAATGTGCCATGATATAGGTCAACGTCAGCCATAAAGTAGTGTTAATTACTTTAACATTTTAGACATGGAACTCTGTCACCATGCTTCCATTAGTTATCCCTTCTTCTACCTTATAAAACGAGGATGAGTAGTTTTCGAAAATATCAGTTCCTAAGACTGGAAAGATATCAATTTTTTGCACAAGTACATGATAATGGTACGTACAATTTTACCAACAAACAACACTGTTGTACTTTAAAGGATCGCCAAAGCTAGAACTCTCAAGGTGCCTTAAGGCTCTTGGAATGGAAAACGAAATTATTCCTGACTCCTCCATAACAGCTTCCACTGAACTTAGTCATCTATATCAAGCAGAAAATGCCAGGTTACATTTCCAAGGAGGATCTGGAAGAATTGGTGGGTGGACTCCTTTCAAAAGTAACAAATTTCAGTGGCTCCAAGTGGATTTCGGGAACTGGTCCAAAGTTGCTGGTGTGGCCATTCAGGGAAAACATCTAGTTTACGAATGGGTAAAGAGTTTTACCATCTCGTACAGCTACGATGGTTTGCTATTCGCAGATTATCGTGCAAATAACAGCACAAAGGTACTGTTTAATAGTTGGTTAAAGACATGAGCTCTATTTATTCATTGGATATCATGTAGTGAATAGCATTTCACAACATCTCCTTTTGTATTACATGTTTGTTTTTCAGTCAATTCGTCTATACATATCAGTATAATTTATCAACTGGGTTGATAATGTCAATTGGCCACCGTAAACCAAATTATATTGTTATACTTCCCACCGACGCAGCACCACAGTTTCTTTAGAAACTTACCCCCTCTATACATATCAGTGTCTGTCCATCTTAGTGGCGGATCTAGTCTTTGAGCTTGGGTGGGTGGGGGGGGGGGGGGGGGTGGAGGGCGAAGTTCAAAAAGTTAGTTGGGGAGTCATGTACTACGCCGAATACGTGGATCAGCCCGAAAAAGGGGGTGGGTCTGTCTGTGAATCTATCGTTATCTTTTTGTCTGATCTGCCGTTCGATCTTTCTGTCTCTTTGCCAGCCAGTCTACCTGGCTCAAGATTCATCTTTATCATACTTATTTTTGCCATTCAGTGGCAATTAAGATCTTAAGGTTTCCATACCAGTTATACTTTATGTATCAGAGAACCACCTTTAACTTGTGCATGTCTCTTTGTTGCTGACAGATTTTTGTAGGTAACAGTGATTGGGACATAGTTGTAAGTCGGAAGTTAAAAGAAGCATTCATAGCTCGCTATGTTCGAATTCATCCAGTCACATGGCATGTGCTTATTTCATTAAGAGCTGAGTTTTATGGATGCCAGCAAGGTAGGAAGTAATTATTTGATTGAGAAATCAGTTTTCATAAAGACTTTATACATACATTTGAGGAAACGTGCTTGAAGTCTCTATCCAGTCTCGCCTTAGTTCCTTCTTTTCTTGGTTTTCTTTTACATTGCGGTCTCTTTTAGGAGCTCTTGAACTGGCTGAAAGAAAGCTAGAACGAGGCAATGCACAACATAATTATGGCTCGAGGGTTTGATATTTCTGAATCTCTACAATTAACAAGACTGGAATAACAATCATAGCACATTACAACCCAGTGATGCATCGTCGTTCGTGTATTTAACTGTGTGGAATTTACGTGTAACTTGAGGCAACAATTACCAATCATAAAGATTCAAACGATGCTCCAGCATCTCGAATTTTCTGCATGTATGCCGCAGTACATTTGTCTCTCCCACTGATTTACCTTACTAGGTTTTGATATCCCAGTAGTAGAGTGTATGTCACCTCTGGGCGTGAAAAGCAAAGAAATACCAGATGAAGCTATAACTGCTGCTTCAACCAAAGATCACAATCACGGGCCTGCAAGGGCTAGACTTGATACCGGAGGATGGATGCCTTTCTATAATGACTTGGGACAATGGATTCAAGTGGATCTGGGAAACATCACCAAAATAACTGGAGTTGCCACTCAAGGGCATCGCGAATCACTTTTCTGGGTAACAGAATATTCTTTATCATACAGCGTTAATGGAGGTCCATTCCGATTTTACAACGATGATCAGGTACTTAAATAATGCTACTTTATATGCATGAGTCATGCCAAAACGGCGACACTTTGCGAAGTTATCATGGCTTCCAGGTGGACTCCCTTATGCACAGGTCAAATCGAAGCTTCAACATCCCGGGCATTTGACGCCCTTGCCTTTCCCAGGGGTGGGACTTTGAACGTTATCCATGTTACGAGTCACGGCAATTCCACGTCGGTTGATAAATCATAGCAGAGGCAAGCGGAAACGTACTGATTAATTGCTTACTTGTCAACTCTCTTGAACTATTGTCAATTTATAAGATGGTAACAGGACTGAGTGAAGTCCAATTCAGTGTGTAATCATACGAGTGATTAACAAATCGGGCGACTTCAACAGGACACTTTAGATGTACGCGGCGTGATAACAACGGTTAGAATTAGATCCTAGAATTTGTTTTATAGTTATGGGTTCTCTTGGTCAAATTTTGAATTTTTACAGGTTTTGTTGGGCAATGCAGACAGAGATACAGTTGTCGGCCATGTACTGGACCCTGCACTTATCACACGGTACATGAGACTGCATCCCAAAGCGTGGGACGCTCGTATAGCGATGAGATTTGAGCTGTACGGCTGCAAAACGGGTGAGTGTTAAATGGCTTTAACAAATCGCTGTAACAGTGTATGAGGATGCTGACGTATGGAGGGAAAAACTGTATTGTATGGCACAGTGAAAAGACCATAACATGTACACTACAACTGTGCAGTGGACATGTTGCAGTGTCATGCCCCCTTGTGACACAATACAAGGTGTCAGTGCAACACATAACCTGAAGGTGGCTCACAATAATTTCCAGCACATTCCACCTCTTATGCTTTGATGGGTAAGTACTTCCCCTCTTTATCAATAAAGGGCAAAATTACTGAGCGCTGATTGGTTGAGAGAGAGGGCATTTTTTCTTAATCGAGGGCATTTTGAGTAATCAAGAGAGGGCATGATTACCTGTTAATGATTGGCTAATCCGTTAATTACCGTAGCGCTAAACAGGCTTCCCAGATAAAAATAGACTGCGCGCGTGATTTTCCTTCGTATAAATTTTGCCCTTTATTGATAAACAAGTAATCCCATGAGACCTCGTACTATTAAGGATTAATTGCACTTGAGTTTTCAAAATTTTCGCTTCGCGACTCGGGCAATTTTGGAAAATTTTGAAAACTCTCGTGCAATTAATCCTTAATAGTACTTGGCCTCGTGTGATTACCTATACTTATCAGTTAATACTATAGCATTGGTATCAAACAAATGCCCAATCATTGGTCAACAAGTTGTGATTATTTTCTTGATGTTACTAATTACCATAGCAACAGTGTAACCTGTTAAAAACAACCCTTAATTTTAGCTTTAAGTGCTTATAACACAAAAACGAGCTCGGTGACCCTTAAAAAAATCCTAAAAGAGGTTTCAGAGCCACCTCAACAATTTTCAAAAAAATTAAGGCTCTGGAATTTAGGAAGTTTTTTAACTTTGCAAAAAGTTGCATCTTAGTACGCTGATCAAAATTCAGTAGTAAAAAGAGGTGGTCACCAGGCTCGTTTTTGAGTTATAAGCAGTTAAGGCTAAAATTAAGGGTGTTTTAAACAGTTTACAATGTTGTTATGGTAAACAGTAATGCATGTTACTAAAATAATCGCAACATGTTCACCAATGATTGGGCATTTGTTGATACCAATATTGCAGCATCAACTGATGTTGAGCGCCGGGGTAGTACTGACTCATCGAAGTTTAAGAGTTGGAATGTTCTGGAAACTAGCGTCCAACGCGTGCTCATGGAGAAAAAAAATAACGTGTTGATATTATCGTCATTAAGGCTTTCCAGCACCTGAGGTGCATCCTTGTCAGATCCAGTTGGGAATGCAGAGTGGACACATCCCGGATTCTTCATTGTCGGCGTCGTCGACTTTAGCAGCTGCGGATGGACCTCAAAATGGCCGCCTTCATTTACAAGCAACAAGTTCTCGTAATAGCGCATGGATACCGGCCACAAATGGCGATGATCAGTGGTTTGAGGTCAACTTTAATGTTGACAAACAGGTCACTGCAGTTGCCACACAAGGTCGCGTGACTGGTGAATATTGGGTGACCATGTATACGTTGTCTTATAGCTCTGATGGTCAAAACTACATGCAGTATGTGGCGTTAGATGGCGTTACCAAGGTAACTGGATCTAGCTAGGATTGTATTGGTGTAGGGAGCCCTGTCCTGGATTTCATTTGCACCGTGCTACCACGCGCTACCTTTTATCAAATTTCCCCCCGTTTCTAGCTCATATATTTATGTTCTCTTTATTTAACCTGATTCGTTCGATAATAGTATATTTACACTCCCAGAGACTGCAGTTACAATTGTGCAATTGATTGTTCGAAAAAAATTGGTTTAGGTATTTGTTCTTACAATGGAATCATCTTCCAAATCAGTCCCCTAATCATGAATCGCAGTGGTACTTCCGTTACTTTGTCTCTGTCCGTCTGTCTCTCTATCTGTCAATCAGTTAGTCTGTCCATCTTTCTGTCTGTGAGACTTTTCGTCCGTCCGACCTTCCGTTTGTTTCTCATGCTTTCTCTTTGTCACGCTGTCTATCCGGCGTTCTGCCTGTTTGTGCGTCTATGGTCCTCCATGATGCAAATTTATAACTATTTGCTAACCATTGCAATTGTTTTATTTCATTTTTTAAGACTTTCACAGGAAACACGGATGGCTACTCAGTGGTCACACATGTGCTGGATCCACCAATCAATTCGCAATATTTGAGGGTACATCCTCAGTCTTGGAATCTCCAGATAGCCTTAAGAGTAGAATTTTACGGCTGTTAAAATAAAGGTATCACTAAATCAATCGTTTTGCCCAAATAATCTAAACATAATTTTGATAGAATACAGATCATTTCTCTGTGTAAACCGTTTGGACGCGCACGTCAGCTTTAATTGGCCGTAAGTGAAATTGCTTCATCAGGAAAGCCAAGTAGATTTTTATGCCCGGTTGAGTAAAATCAGTTTCACTTTCCTTTAGTTGTTGCTATGGAGTTATGTTATTAGTGGTGATGATTGCTATGTTAAGGAATTATTGTACAGAAAATAAAATTTGGTGCTGCCTTCCGCTTAATGTTTAACTTTAATTAGTTATGCGAGGCTTGCGCATTCCTATGGGGGTCTTCCCTCAAGGGACTTTCGTGATACCCATGGGTATTAAGCATCCTGACTTGTGATCGCTCTCTTGTTCTTTCATGCCCCGAGAGCTCTGGTCAGAGTTGCCTCCTTCCCCACCCACCTCCCTTCAGCGACGGAAACCTCCATCCTGCTCAGGGTCCAGTTGAATTGCTGAGGGGTTATACTCTAATCTAAGGGGAGTAGCGAGTTGATATGTTAGCAGCCTTTCCACCCTACCAACCGCAGAACAGTGGGTTAAGAGAAGAAATTTGTGTCTGCGGGGGCTGGGAGGTGAAGTTATCTATATATATATTTTGATCTAGTGCTTCGCCTTGGCGAAGCTGACACCCGTAAAAGCGAGAAAGGGATACAAAATCATTTTCTTTCTGAATTTAACCGCTTAATCCGCGATAGTGCAGGAAAATAGATACTTTGCTTGAACTGAACTGAACTCTTTATTTAAACACGATGGGATATTCAGCAGAGCTGGTGGGGTCGTCGGAGCGAATCAAGGAATTGTGGGTCGTGTGTTTTTTATATATAGAAAGATGGAGCTTCGCTATTGGCTGGTGCCTGGTAACGTGAAAACAACGGAATAAATTAGTTGAATGAAAAACGTTCGTTGATACCGTGAGGATTAAGAGTGCCGATTTGGAAAATAAATTTTTGTTCTAGAGTTTTGCGGCTTTCCGTGTTTCCTTGGTGAAGGGAAAGGCCACAGACTGCCATATGTTGCTTAGAATGATTAGGGAGATTGAAGTGTCTCGCGACCGGTTTCAATGCACGTTTCATGCCATATATGGCTATATGCCGCTGACCAACATTCGGCGTTTGGCGTTCGGCGTTCTGCAAATCACCAACGCCGAGAAAAAAAAAACAGATGTTTACAGCCTAGTAATCTTGCTCGGTTTGTTTGTATTACTGCAGTATGTTTTTTTGTTGTTGTTATCATGATTATAGTTAATTTATTACCATAAATTAAAAGAAAATTCAATTTAGTCAAACGAGTATGGTAGCGACTATTATCTTCCACCCACCGTACAAACGTCTGTACATTTGGCAACTTTTAAATGCGTCGTTTTAAAGCACTTTTTGAACGGTTTCCCTTCAAACTTGGCACAATTTTGCAACGTTCTTTCTACTTGCAATAAGTGTTGTTATATAGGGCGAAGTTTCAAATCCGTGCTTTAGATAATGAGGTCACGATGAGCTCGCCATCATAATGATGTCCGCAAAGAGTGACCCAAACTGATCAACAGCAAGAGAAACACAGGCACTTCTTTCTGACTATAGTGCGGTCCTCCGAGTGTTGCTCTTTGGCAAAGTTAATGAAAACCTGGAGAAACCACAGCAAAAAGGTAAATTTTGAGTGGCATGCTGCGAACCATCAGACAGGACACTATTCTGCATACACACAAGCGGAGTTACTCGCTCATTAGACAATTATTAATTACATGCGGGCAACCCCGGTTTAGATTTGTCCGCAAGTTTTTGGAGGCAAAAGAAAACGGCTACCTTCTTCGGCACGACCCGTGTTAACGGAACTCTGATCGTGATGTTCGAAACGGAAGTGAATTCAACTTCAAAACAGGGATTTTACACGAACATTACAACTAACGAATGAAACTCTGGGCTAGACATCTCCCATAAGTAAAATACGTGGTAACATACAGGGCGATAAGCTGTGCAAAAGAACTCAACTTTTGCAGCGAAAGAGCACAACAAAGAAGATCTAATCAAGCAGACCACAGACCTGTTCAAGTGTGGTTTGACTGACACTGTAGTCCAAAATGTTCAGAGCGGCTCTATTTCTCTCCAGCTGACCAAAGATGTAGGACCAACTCAAACCTTCAGTGTTTATTTGGTAATGAAGAATTCCCTACAACAACAAAAAATCTACAGCTATTAATGAAACACCGGATATTAACTGAAACATTTAAGCCCGACTTGATTTGATTAATTGTTAAGGAAAACGAAAACGTTTAATGCACAATAGCGACAATAATTGAATTAAGGATCCCTTATTAATTTGCTAAGATCGAGCAAACATAGTACAGAAGGTGAAGGCAAAACGTCGATGACGAACAGCACGAAAAACGGCCAAACTGTACCAAAATTAGTAGAGGGGGTAAGTTTCTAAAGAAACTGTGGTGCTGCGTCGGTGGGAAGTATAATAATATAATTTGGTTTTATCAACTGGGTTGATAATGTGAATTGGCCACCGTAAAGAGATTCGAGCTGACGTTTCGAGCGGTAACCCTTCGTCGGAGCGAATCCACGAATCCACGTTAGCCCTTCGCTCCGACGAAGGGCTAACGCTCGAAACGTCAGCTCTTGAATCTCTTTACGGTGGCCAATTCACATTATCAACCCAGTTGATAAAACCAAATTATATTGTACCAAAATTAGATGTGATCTTTCCAAAAAAGCAAATATTATGCAAAATCAAAAAAATGTAATCTTATTGTGTAGTAAACACAAAAGAAGTGGCAAACAAAATGATTAAGTCAAGATGGGTCCCTAACTTGTTAACTTTGTGCCATCTTGATGTAAAATAGTTTGAAATGCATACAATGATAATCACAATGGTCGACGTGTAGGCGGTGGGGAGGTGGGGGGGGGGGGCGATGCACTTTGCGTCATATGAACCAATATGATTCAAAGCAGATCTATGAAATTTTGAGTTGTGGTATGCTTATTAACAAAATAGTTTGGAAACATACACTATGACTGTCGGTAAGCTGTGCCTCAGCGAAGGTGTTGACAACAAACTGCACTCTTTCCACACTCTCGTTCAAGCTGGAGAATAATGAAACATAACAAAATTAATATAAATCATTCTTTTCGTTTTTAGTCTAATCTCTCTTGTTACTATCTTGTTTAAATCAAAATGCATGTTCAACGAAAAAAAATGTCATAACGAACAAGACTTCAACTTCAGAGAAAACGTCGACCATAGACTCGTTCACTTTGCTCTATTGCAGCAACCATTTTATTTAATGTCGATAAATCAGTGTTCAGTGTTCTGGACAAAGAATTTACAGTACTTTGGTAAAACTAGTATTTCTCAGTGGTACAGCAACACAAATTTTGGTCAAGCAATACGCAGCTAGCACATTGGACGAAATTCCAAGAATTAAAGGGCAGAGAACTCATCTGACTACTAAAGTCGTTTCCAATGGTCGACCGGAACGATACACTAACCGGCCGGGAATGAAGTATTGAGAAGCAAATGAAATGTGCGTTAACAAACATATCTAAACGAACAGAATCCTATGCAATTGCTCACGATAAAAAATCTTTTGGTACCTTAGCATTTCAAAACCGTTCTGCAACGAATTCTATGGCGACACCTCGAGAAACACGAAGTTGGCATGCATATTATAAAGCCTTGGAAAAAGCCAAAACTGGGCTACTCGAAACTGCAAATTAAAAAATAAAGCAGTTATCCCAAAAATAACAACTCAAACGGAAGAGAAATATGGCCTTACCTTAAACACGGAGAAAGACACGAACGTCCGCAACTCGCCTCGCAGCACAGTAGCGACCAGATACACGCTAAAATTGTGAGTGTGTCATCTGGCACTTTTTATTCCACGCAAAAACGAATACATGCTTTGTTTAAAAAACAATGCACTTGTCATCGTTTTTCCGGTATTGAATAACTTGCACAATGCCTCTAGAAACGCACGCACTAACGTGTTTACCTCCTTGTTGCTAGCCAATTCAGATCATGTGATGATTCATTTGGGAGGTTACAATTGTTTTGTTCGTACATACTTGCATGCAATCAGTCAGGCGGTATGACAAATTGCACAATTGTTACCCCCCAAATGAATCATCACATGACCTGAATTGGGTGACAACAAGGATGTAAACACGTTAGCCGAATTGGTCTATTTAGCACTAAATACGTTCCGTTGTAAGAATTAAAACCATCTCTGGTTCAAAATTTGGTTTAAAAACAAAATTTAAATAAGCTTTCAGCTGCCAACCAACAGCCTTTAAAGAATGATAAAAATGGCGTGAATAAATGAATATATAAAAATGTGTGAAAAAATTGCAAAGTAAAAACTATATAAATGTATTTTTTCACATTTTTTTACCATATTCATTCATTATCGTCATTTTTATCATTTGTTAATGGCTGTTGGTTGGCAGCCGAAAGCTTGTTTTAAACCACAGTTTTAACCAGAGAACGTTTTAAATTTGTTTAACCCATTAACGCCCAATCGTACAAATTTGTACGAAAACCACTGGCAATGATATCAAAATCTGCGACTTTCACAGATCTGAACGCTTGATAGCAATAATCTCTTGCGTTATCAGTGGCAAAGTGATCATTTATGAATCATAAATACCTTGGATTGCTACAGCTCTGAATTATCGTCGCATATGCATGGATATTTGTTGTGAAGCAAATCCGAAAATGCTCGTTTTCTACTACATAGGAAAACAACAAAAAACACACCCCATCTCGATCTTCAATTTTTAAATGAAAAAAATAATTCTAAATCCAAAAGTTTACATTTGCAGCAAACGTCAAGCCTTCTCCTTTCCGTTCACTAACAAAATTTTTTATAAAACCTTCAAAGAACTGAACAATTACCATTCGATTAGAGCAATGCTCGCAAACCTGTAATAAAAAAGGATGTTCTTGTTTTGTAACATCGATATTTAGAGTATATTTTACGTATACAAAAGAAACAATCATAACAGACCTCACGCGAGGATCATGTGACGCGGAAAATGTGAGTCCCATTGATGATTGGTAGAACGAGATGTTCGAACTTTTTCTTTAATTAGCAGTAACTCCAGTAACTAAAGCGCTACGTAAATTTAATCTGATATAAATTTTCGACAACTATTAAAACTAGTATAATTGCTTGAGAAACAAGCGATATTACATGAAAAACCGTACTTGGATGTTAGTGACGTCAAAACTAGCGCGAAGTATGCTTTCGAATTGACGCACTTTCTTGCAGTGCATACATATAAATGTTGTATTTAAAATTTCATTGTAAATCGCTGAAATTACTGCGGCACAAATAACGCCAGTGAATGATTAAAAAAATATTGGCGTGTTGTCTGTTTTTGCTGTTTGAAATAAGAACTGGGTGACGTTTGGGGATGTCGCATTTCGAGTATAACGTACTAGCTAAGAATGAAATAAAAGCGGGATCATTATTTGGCTCCTTCTAAAATATATTATGAAAGCAAATAAAATTATTACACTGTAATAATGGCAGTATGCTGCTTTATGTATGCTGCGTTAATTTTCGTGACGTTTGTCTAGAAAGCGAAATGAAGTGTCCGAAGTCTCCAATATATTTGTAAGACTCTCTAAATACAGACATGCACCTGTTTAACAATCGCCTCTATAACTGCGTCACTGTTGTAAATCAGTCAGTTTGCTCAGTTGCTATATGGTCATAATTTTTTTAGTCATTGTAATTATTCTAATGAATTCACGTAGCAACTTTATTTGCGTCACTGTTGTAACCATAACAAACCGGTCAGATGGAAACGAGGTTTATTACATATAATATTAGCGGGTTTTTGTTATAAAATACTTTACGGCAACTTGAAGAACGACAACGCGAAAAGGGATTTTAATTTCCGAAAACGCGAATTGTAATATTCGGTTGACTGGGCGTGACGAATTAAAATCGCACGCGTCTCGCTTCAAGGACCTGGCGCCATTTTGAATTCTAATTTTAAGCTGTATACGTAATTGTTTGCATTTATTAACGGCAGAGCCTTCCAGTTAGCATTCACTGTGTACATAACCTGGTACAACATGATAGAGATGACATAGCTCACATTAAGATACATTTTCTCTTCATTCTGTCATGGCTAATCGCTTCAGACAATTCCGTTTGCTGTTGTGGAAGAACTTTATCTTACAGGTTGGTAAAACAGAAAAAAAATTCGGTTGTGTAATTTGAATTGAAAACTGCAAGTTGCTGAGACGAAACGACACTAAACGTTTGCTGATTCTCTGAGTAGAATCGTTTTAAAAAAAGACTAATTGCTGTTTGTACATTTTTCTTAAAGTTTCGCCGGCCTGTTGGAACTGTATTTGAAATAATATTGCCTGTGATTCTCATTGGAGTTCTAATTTTACCGAAGTAAGTTGGTAAATACATTACGTAATAACAAATATTGAAGGTGAATCAAACTTTCACAGGGATGGAAATGATTATTCTGTTGGATCAGTGCAAGCGGAGGCAGCTTAAGTCAAGTGAATTTAGTGATGTAGTTTTTGATGGACAAAAAAGAAATAATCCTTTCTTCAATGAACCGACACTTTTCAATGGATAACTGTTCACACGGTTCACATGCACACATTTCAACGTTATGCAGAAAATCAGTTCACGCAACTTCGTTGGAATATTTCTTCATACAGCTTCATATGGGACCACATAGGCAAATTTGAAAGATCAAAACTTTCACCCGGTCTGGATGTATTAAAAACCGCAAAATCACGATATGATATCGTGTTTGCCGCTTGAGGCTTCTCTCAATTTGTAAACAGCCGACCGATATGTCAATACTTTCTGTATGTGGAATAATATAGGCAAATTAATATTTCGCGCACAAGTTCAGCTGAGTAAAAAGATCGACTCATAATACAGTTATATTTTACAGAAGAAATTCACTAACACAAATTAGTCTGTCAACACCCTAAACACTCCATTTTGCAAATCGTCAACGCGGTTTATTAGCTATACTCGACCTTCTGATCAACATTCAGTGCGTTTTGGCCCGTGGACATGTGATTGTTGAATCGCGAATCGCTTCTTGCTTACGAGTAAACTGAAAACGATATTGCTGAGTTGTATTCTCGAAATTAGATTGCGATGAGTGACGGATCGAAAACGAAAGTGTATTGATCAACACCAAACTCGCTTGGAATGCCATGTCAATTTTATGCTGCTTAGGGGTGGGGTAGGGGCATTTGAAAAGGATTTTGGTACTTCAGGTGACCTGAAAGCCAATATAAGGGTCACAAAATGGTACAAGCAGACTCACAGAGACCTTTGTTTAAAATTCTGAGTATATAAATGTTGTGGTTTAAATTTATCCCTGGTTTAAAATTTTTAAAACCAGTTTGATATTGATTTCCCTTTGTTTCAGATTATGCTAATCAACATGAGACAAAGGGAAATAAAAATCAAACTGGTTCAAAAAATTTTAAACCAAGGATAAATTTAAACCACAACATATACAATTGTACATCGCTGCCTTGTAAAGTCATCTAGGGGTGGCTGAGGGCCTGCTTTCCTGGATAATGTATGCTCCCAGAATGGCTAAAAATACAACCCAATACACCAGATGCAGTGAATTATTTTATTATTGGATATATCTATCAGTTTCAATTGGGTAAGTTTAATATTTTTTCCCACATAATTATTGGGTGGGTTGAACCCCCCCTCCCCACCTGACCATTTGAGCCTGGTTTTCATGTGGGTCCTCTATCCAGGTCAAATTCTGAATTTTAAAAATGAGGAGGGAATAAAAATATATGTTTTGCTATTAGTTTTTGAATTTTAGCTTTCCACTAGGGGGGGTTTACACTTATTAGAGGGGACGTCAGAGGGGAGGGGGTCAAAATTTCTGAAAATACCACAATGGCAAGATTAAGGCCTGACTCCACTTCACTCTGGGAAGGTAGGTGTAATGACGAGCTGACCACTAAAACAGGTTTCTGCATACTCACTAGAAAATTGCTGTTTGAATTTCTAGGTTGTTCATAAAAACACAAGACTTCTGCTTCAGTAAGTGTGATTTTATTGCATACGAAATGCTTACTTTGTGTCCATGTGTCCATTGTGAGAGCTGTATTTTTCTTCTTATTCTTTGCAGGCAGTTTTGAGCCATTGTCATCAACTGATATTCCAAAGACCATTCTAGAAGGCTTAGCTTCTGAGGATTTGAAAAAAACCTTTTCGCAAGGTATTCAAAATATCACCACTGTTAACATTTCTGCTACAACAATATCTGCGATGAAGGAAGTGGAGAATAAGACATATCTTGCATATTATCCAGTATCACCTCCAGGTATGTGTTAACAGTTATCTATAATAATAAAAAATATATGGAAATTAGCAAAATGGACTTTGGACTTTGGCTATTGTTTATAAGCACTATGGACTATGGTTGTCACACTGGCGAAATGGTTACCACTCTGGACTATGGTTGTCACACTGGTGAAATCGTTACCAGTCTGGACTATGGTTGTCACACTGGTGAAATAGTTACCACTCTGGACTATGGTTGTCACACTGGCGAAATAGTTACCACTCTGGACTATGGTTGTCACACTGGTGAAATGGTTACCACTCTGGACTATGGTTGTCACACTGGTGAAATGGTTACCACTCTGGACTATGGTTGTCACACTGGTGAAATGGTTACCACTCTGGACTATGGTTGTCACACTGGTGAAATAGTTACCACTCTGGACTATGGTTGTCACACTGGTAAAATGGTTACCACTCTGGACTATGGTTGTCACACTGGTAAAATGGTTACCACTCTGGACTATGGTTGTCTCACTGGTGAAATGGTTACCAGTCTGGACAATGGTTGACACACTGGTGAAATAGTTACCACTCTGGACTATGGTTGTCACACTGAAATTGTTACCACTCTGGACTATGGTTGTCACACTGGTGAAATGGTTACCACTGTGGACTATGGTTGTCACACTGGTGAAATAGTTACCACTCTGGACTATGGTTGTCACACTGGTAAAATGGTTACCACTCTGGACTATGGTTGTCTCACTGGTGAAATGGTTACCACTCTGGACAATGGTTGTCACACTGGTAGTAGTAGTAATGTCATTGGATGCGCTTTCAACTTCATGTAGGGAATTTTCAGCACTTGTTGGTAGAGGAGAGGTTTGGACAGAAAGTGAAACTAGTGTCACCTGTTCCTATATGAATAAATTAAAAAAAGGTTCACAAAAACTTATAGTCGGATGGGTTGCTTCTACCACTGTTTATCAGTTGATTGTAAAACTATAATGATATACCATAGCAACAGTACATAATGTATGCGCTGTTAAAACACCCTCCACTACTCCAAACTAGCTTGATGACCCTCAACTTTTTGCAAACTTGTTAAGGAAATCTTCTGAGGAGTTTTAATTTCCAAGCCATGTATAAACATTTTAGTATAATTAGTCTTAGCATTACTTAAAGACCCTTTATCACTTGCCGTGATGCACTACGCTTTGTTTGTTATGAAATGTGTGCACTGACTGGAACGAATACGGATGAATGACCTCTGCAGCCTTTGTCTACAGCTGTGATGGCACAAAAGGAATAACATGGTCTTGAAGAAGTAATGGAAACTGAATCTTTCGAATCAAGTATTCGCTATAATGGCGGTTTCATGGTCCACGATTCGGTTGTTTGTTCGCGGTGCATCACGGTGAGTGATAAAGGGTCTTTAATTTTGCTAATGTTCAACAATGGCCTGAAGTTGCTGGCTTGAATTGCACATTGTCAAGACCCGAACATACACCTGTAATAGTCAAACCTCAACATTCATTCAAAGAAATTGCAAAATGTGTGATTCCAGACAAAATATCCATACCCCTTCCCACATAGGATTGTTTGGAAAATATTCCAAAGAAACCCTCCTTAATTACAACAACATGATCAGAATTTTAATACCAATGTTATAAATAAATGTGTTCTTTTCCTGTTCATTAGTCACTAAGCTGATGACTAGAGTGGCACAGATGACAGGTTTAAAACTGGTTTCCAAAAGTATCTTTCATAAGACAAACTGGTCATCTGGTGACCAAATGGCAGAGGAAGCATCACAACACGATGAGTACTATGCAGGTACAATTACTTCATTTATCACATGCGGCGCAAAATTACTGCATGCTGATTGGCTGAGACAGGGGTCATTTTTTTCTTAATCACGACGACATTTTTAAGTTGGTAATCGAGCCACAGGGTAGGATTACATGATCCTGATATGTTACATGTTGCTTTGCAACAAAGGACAGATTTAATTTGTTGCCCAGAAAAATTCCGCAACGATGGCTTCTCATTTCATTGAAGTGGACAAAAAATTTTGTTGAAGAAATCAAACACCATTGTGAAAAACAAAAATACGAAAAAAAAAGTCCCGACTATCGGACATGCATTTGTTGGGCTTCCATGCCCAACAAATGCATGCCCTTTATGTGATAAACATGTAATCGCAATGTGCCCTTGGGCAATTAAGGATTAATTTCACTTGTATTTTCAAAGTTTTCCAATTTGCCCTCGCTGCTTTGCAACTCGATCAGGCAATTTGGAAAACTTTGAGAAGTGGTGTACTAAACAATAAATTATCATGTTCCACCTTAGCTTACATAAGTTACAACATCATATATTGAACGTTACGCTTCAATATATAATTATAATCAACTTAAACTACTGACAATATAATTTGGTTTTATCAACTGGGTTGATAATGTGAATTGGCCACCATAAAGAGATTCAAGAGCTGACGTTTCGAGCGTTTCGAGCCCTTTGTCGGCGCGAATCGAAGAAGAGCTAACGCTCGAAACATCAGCTCTTGAATCTCTTTATGGTGGCCAATTCACATTATCAACCCAGTTGATAAAACCAAATTATATTGTTATACTTCCCATCGACGTAGCACCACAGTTTCTTTATAAACTTACCCTGTTTAAACTACTAACAGTTTCTTTTGGGAAATCTAGAAACGAAGTATAAGAAATCTTCCTGTAAGATTAAATTAAATTCCTGGGATTCTGGCCAGTTAATCTGCTGATTTAGCTTCACAATTTTTTTTAGCTCTGGACTTCAAGATTGCTAAAGATGCTAAAGTTCTTCCTAAACAGATCAAATACAGCCTGCGGTTATCACACACTTTGGGTGGTAGTCAGAATCGCTGGCGCACAGAAAATACCTACCCAAACTTTCAGGCCGTGGGTCCAAGGAAGGAACAGGAAGGCGGGTAAGATTTATTTAGTTGCCACCAATTAGTTTTTTGAGTCCTGTTTTTTAACAATCTTTCTCTATATTTTTTCAATTTTGGGTCAAAAGTAGCTGACTTTTCTAAACAAAGTTGAGCGAAGTAACCGATGCTTTTCATCGGCCATCTGTGCTTATCAAAAGCAATGATAATAACGACAACCTGCAGCAACAACAAAAGATAATTATAATACTATTAAACAATTACTGGATGATGACGTTTTTCGTGATATCCAGAGTTATCAGGCTCAGCGAAACACTTTCCTCGCCCTTGCTAATTTTGGATATCATGAAAAACCAAATCCAAGTTATAATTGTTTTATTATACACTCATTTCTCAAAAGCAAATGTTAAGCAGTACTAAAAGTATCTTAAGTCATATCTTTTTACTTTAGCTTACAGCAAGTAATTATGGCATATTAGCAAGATATTTCTTATAATTCATAATAGTTATTGTATTTTTCGTATAGATGTTTTCACATTCATGTAAAGCGCTTTTGATCATTTTTATGTCAAAGGGCTCTATATCAAGTAGTTAAATTATTATTAAATTATGCTAACTCTGTCTTTCTTCGGGTTCTCTGCCCTAGCCTATGTACACAAAAGCTGAAACTGGGAAGTCCTGGTTCTGGTGACCTTTGAATCTCCCAGAGTTTATTTTTTATTTCCCATTCTGCTGTAAACATCTTGCACATGTGTACATGCACAGTGCAACTGTTGAGTAATCCTCTGCAAGTTTTTGTTTTAATTTATGTGAATTAACAAGCTGGTTTTTATGTTTTAGTGCTTGTTGTACTGGCTACAAGTCACGGTTTGTGCTGTTGCAGTATGCAATTGACATGGCTATCATTCTAGAACAGTCCAACTTGACCCAGCCAGTACCTCTTAAAATGCAGGTAAATGCATAAAAATTTAATTAATATGTTAATAAATGCGTACCTTATGTTAATAATACAGGTGTGTACTAGAGTGCTTTATTCTCGCACTTCTTTTAATGAGTATTCTTTAAAAATTCCCAAGTGCTTAATATTAACTCAAAAATGCTCAAAGGCAAATTTTTTGAAATATCATTTATAAAACTCTAATTTATAACAGTCATGTTAACTAAAGAAATTGCACACACTCAAGCTCATGATGTAAGCTGCATGGATGCAATATGATAACTCGATAATTATCATAAAGCATGTGCCTGATGTAAGCCAGATGCTTTATGGGGCTAGCATGACGAACTTGAAAATTGGCCAATCAGTGTGTGCACTAATCCTCTAGCATTTTTTTATTAAAAATAATAATTGTTGTAATGAAATACAGATCTTGAATAGCTGTAAGTGAATGTACATGACTATGCAATACGGCAGCTGTAATTAGTTTAGGTTATTTAAAGTAGTAAATAAATATTGCATAAACTGGTTTTTTCCAGCAATTTCCCTATCCGAAGTTCACCCAGAACTTCTTCATTCAAACAGTGGAGGGCTTGCTTCCTCTTCTCATGACACTGGCATTCATGTACTCTGCTGTAATGGTTATAAAGGTCAGTTGGTGCAGCATTAATATATGCATGCCTATTTATAATAAATGTTTAGTTTACAATGATGAACAAGGTTGCAACAGTCAGCAAAAATCAGGAAAATAAATGTCTTAGATGTTCCTCTGATTAGCGTAATTACTTAGCCAAAAATCACATGTGTATGATCACGCGTATCACAGTTATTGAAGTAGTCCCGGAAACAGTTAGTCGTTTACTGGCGAACAGTTGTAAAATTCTGGTTGCCAGTGCAATTTAATTTTGTCACTTTGGCTACCAGAAAATATGTGCAAATTCTGATCCTGGATTCATGGATAAAGTATTACATTTTGTAAGCCAGGGATATTTAAAGATTCTTCAGGTTCAAGCCAGTGCGTTTTATTTTAACAGGAGCTGGTTCATGAAAAACAGGCTCGTTTAAAAGAGTCCATGAAGATGATGGGACTTGCTAACTGGATCCACTGGAGTGCATGGTTCGCTAAAAATTTCTTGTTCCTCCTTGTTTCCATAAGTATAGCCACCATTCTTTTAAAGGTATGTAATACATACAGACGTGCATGTAATCATGCATGTAGTCCTGGCTGACTTATGTTTAAGTTATAATTGATGTACATATTAAGCATGTCAGAAAACAGTTTACAACAAACACATGCAAATAAGCTATACCCAACGCATTCAGATGAGACACAGCAAACTTTCAAACCAAAGAAAACTGCAGTCTTGCATTCTATGCCTAATCAAAAATACAATCATGTACATGTACGCAGTTTGAATGTCACATTACTAATATCTTTTTCATCTTTCAAAATTATTTTTTGACCAAAAAATGCAATGTTCAAGGTAGTAAGTTAGATGACAAAAAGTGTCAAATTTCTACTTTAGAAAACTGTTAGTATCTAGACTTCTGGTCACTTGCTCTTTTGTCAGAGCTGTTGGTCACAGTTGTTATACTCTATCGACCATCAGTTGAGACTGAAATGTGTTTCAAAAAGCTCTTCTTCACAAATACCCAGAATTTTTCTGTTAATTAAACAGGTGATGAAGATCTTTGAATTCTCAGATGGCTCCCTCCTGTTTGTGTTTCTGGCACTCTACATGGTAGCAAGCATCATGTTTTGTTTTGCTTTGAGGTAACTATGAAATATTAAGTTTAAGAAACTTTCCCTCTAGAAACTTAACTGTGAGTCTGAAGACTTCAAAAAGAATTACTATTCAAGCAAAGTCATGTGTTTTGATAACCATGACTTTAATTTGCATTTTTAATGATTGTAAGTTTCATTTACACAGCTAGTCCCTTGTGTGCTGGCATTCTGTTGATTTTGTAAAATTACAAGTAAATTCACAAGACAGTTTACAATATTGTCCAGAAACAGTCTTTTCTCCTCAACACATTTTGGAAAGTTTGAGATGAGATCCAGCTATGGAAACTTAAGCGGATCGGTCACAAGCATTATGATCTTTTAAATATCAAATTGATGAAGTCATGCAATTAATAATAAGCAGAGTTCTCAATTCTGCTTATGACTCTGTCTCTTACAATCAAGTGAAAACTGGATTGTCAGAGTCGGACGCAGAAGGGAAGTACTCAGATTGCCTGAAACCATCAAATGTGATTGCTTTATTTTTTCACTTCTGCCTGTGAATCTGACAATCTAGTTTCCTAAGCATTCTAGGGAATTGCATGAATTTTAACAACAGAAAACCCACTGGAGATCTGCAGGACAATTGTCTGGGCCTGAATAAAAACTAGATAAGCAGAATCGTAAGAAACTGGAAATGTTCTTCTGACTCCAACTCCACCGTTAGTGTGAAGTTGTGCATCCTCTAATAAATGCATGATTGTTATTAGGTTACTGGAGGGGTATCCTGGGTGTTCCATTACAAGTGGTTTACTGACCAGGCCTCCACGGAGTTGCTGATGGTTAACATAAAAGAAACGCCGGTGTTTGGACCTTGTAACCTGTATCAGACAAGCACTTGTCTTAGTTTCCATAACGTGAAGTGACACTAGAGCTGCAGTATTTCAACTCCCTGGCTCCCATGGATGACATTTATGTCCATCACAGGGGCAGCCCTTTCATGCCAGTACCCAATTTACACAGTCACGCTGTATGCAGTATACCTGGGAGGACAGACACTTTACCTAATGCCTTTCCCAGGAACACTGCATATTAATCAAATCACTGTGGCTAGGCTCCAACCCAGACTGCTCAGTTCAAAGGCTGGCACATGTAACCATTAGGCTACTGTGGTCAAATAAAATTATTCACAGCTGTCATGAATTTAAAATAATTATGTGATTACCATGATTATAATTATTATTTTGCAGTGTTTTCTTTTCAAGACCAACTGTGGCCATGTTGTTTGGTGCAGTAGCCTGGTATTGTTCTCTGGTTCCATATCAGACCTTTGCCCAACAGGAAGCATATGAAGCCTTGTCAAGGTATTTAATCATTGGGTTTTACGTTCATGGGTATATAGTCCAAATGGGTGTTGGTTGGGGTGGTTTCTTTGTGTGCCATATAATGGCTGTCCCAGCCTCATAAAAGGATTTAATGTTTTCAGTTATAGAGAACAAGGGATAATTAAATGTTTAACGTAGTCAAGTACATAGTGAAGTACCTCAAAGCAGAGGAATACATTTACCTTTGGAGTTAGGGTCATCTAAAACAAATGTATGACTTGTTTTGTCAGTCTGTTATTTCCATTGTTTCCAATAGCAGTTTGTCTTTGAAGTCGCTTCTTTATATGGTTGGTAACTGATAATAAGTTACGTTGATAAATCTTTAACTTATTTCTATAGGGGAGAGAAAGCTGCTTCATGCCTTTTACCAAATACATGCCTAGGAATTGCCACTCGTATCATAGCTAAATTTGAGAGCCTTGAGGTCGGGTTGACCTGGAGCCGAGTGTCCAGATCTCCCTCACCTGATGATGACTTCAGCTTTTCTTGGGTCCTGGGCATGCTTGTTGTTCAGAGCTTAATTTATGGCATCATTGCCTGGTATGTTACTTAAAGCCAATAATTTGATTTAAAATGTTCAATGCAGTTGAATTTTCCATAAGGGATGCCCTTCGGGCCCGGCCAGAGGATAAAGTGTCCACTTCTAAAGGGGACCTGTACAAGTCTGCTTATGAGAGATTATGCCAGTTATTTGTCTTTTGCTACATACAGTGACAGTAGAGAAACTTGCTCCCAAAAGATGCGTTGTCTATGGCCAGTTTTTAAGGACACCTTAGGGCAGTATTCCATTTAGGAGCTGTCTTCCACTAGTGAAATCTGCCAAATGTTTTGGACACCCACTTAAAGAATTGATGCAGGTGCTAGTCAATTTGTGACCTGCACTGTACATTTAGTCTGAGTTTTCAGTTTCTTCTCTCTTCAGGTATGTGGAGGGTGTTTTTCCTGGCACTTATGGTATACCCAAGCCATTCTACTTTCCTTTTACTAAGACATACTGGTGTGGAGCCTCCAAAGATAATGTTATTGAAGTTGGAATAGAACAGGTACATGCCCTGCCTTTCAGTAGAATCCCAATTTCTCAAACCCTAGATTCCTTGAACCTTTCTATAACTCAAACAAAAATACTCCACTTTACATCTTATATTTTCAACTCTGTTAGACTTGGAGTTTTGAAATGACATGTCTTGAAAGACTCTAACTTGTGTTACTTGCTGTGCAAACTAGGAGTAATATACATGTATGCAAGTCTGCAGCTTGTGGTGCAACTTGCACTGTCCTGTAGCTATACTCTTTTGACTCACCAGTCATTACATTTTAAGATTTAACTTACTTAACTTTTGTCACTGGTTTAGGAGATGAATCCAGTGGAAAACAAAGCTTCTGATAATGCAGCTATTGAAGAAGAAACTCATGACCTGCCAATTGGTGTGGGCATCAAAGATCTGAGAAAAGTGTTCAAGGTACATTGCCTTTGCAGTTAGACTAAGGTGCCTGATACCCACTTCCTCCCAGAATTTTGAATCACCTGTGATGTGGTGGGTGTGAATATTATCTGGAACCAATACAATACATCAAGGAATTTTTACATTAATCTGGAACATTTTGTCCTATCGTTATCGTCAATATTCTTAAATTCCAATTTTCTGTGTGTGCACTGTTATTTTTTCTTATTGCTTCTATCACTGGTTTGCAGAGGGCAAACTGTGGCATAATGGCTGGTCTGCTTGCTGGGTCATTGTGTTTTGGCAGAACACATTACTCCCATAGTGAGCCTTTCTCAACTTAGGAGTATGTTAAATAGTTACCAGCACATTGTTGGCGCAACCTACTGTAATAGAATGCTGAGGAGTAACCTGCAATGGACAGCATCCCATCCACTGCAAATAGGAGTACGCCTAGCTGCTTCATCACAGCTACAGAAACTATGATTTAGTTGGACTTAATTTACTCCCCTATTTTAGTAATAATTGGGTAGGTATTTTTCTTTTCCTATGCAGGGATCAACAGGTTCTAAAGTTGCCGTGGATGGGCTGACACTGAACATGTACCAAGGACAAATCACAGCATTGCTTGGCCACAATGGAGCAGGGAAAACAACCACTATGTCCATATTAACTGGTCTCTATACGCCTTCTTCTGGTTCTGCCCATGTCAATGGAAAGAGTATTCTGACAGATATGGATGCCATCCGAGACAGTCTGGGACTCTGCCCTCAGCATAATGTCCTTTTTGACAGACTATCAGTCAAAGAACATTTGGAATTTTTTATCAACTTGAAGGTATGATAGATTAGTGGCCTTTAGTTAATAGTAAGATTAGATTGAAGTGTGAGATTGAGCACCAGCACAACTTTTCAAAGTTGAGACCTTGCATACACTGTAACAAGGATCTAAATGAAGATTACACATACAGTCATGCAGATACTGCATAATAATTACCTGAACCGCAGGTTAAGCTACAGTACTATAATTTATGGTATAATATAATAATCTAATTCTGATATATTAAAATTCTAACATGGTGACAGGGCTGAGGGGGAATGAAACAAAAGAAATTATGTAGGCATCCCCAAGCCTCAATGCAAAATCTTTTGTTTTATTTCCCTAACTGTGGTTAGGGTATGGTTAGGATTCAGTTTAAAGTAAAAGGAGCGAGGACCTTAAAAATGAACTGGTATTGGAAAGGGGTGTCCTTTACTTCTACTAGATGTTGTCAGTAATGTTTCCATTGTGTATGTTATTGCTGCAATAGGAAATTAAATGAGTCCATTTCATTTGAATTTTTAGGGAACATTCGGTGAACAAGCTGAGACAGAAGTCCTCCAGATGATTAATGACATTCAACTTGTCGACAAGATGAACTGGGCCTCATCTAAACTCTCTGGTGGAATGAAACGGAAACTAAGGTATGCAGTAGGTACAGCTTACAGGTGAAACTTATTTTTTTGTCTCCTATCTTCTCAGAAGTAGATATATTCTGTTTCAGTGTACTGCCACACTTTTGGTGTTCCCTTCAGAAACCTCTAGATTATACAGAAAACTCTACACGACTGACAGTGGTTCACTTGGTCTCTGCAAAACTACACTTCATATTTACCTTCATTATATCAACATTTATCTTGTCCCTTTGCTGTTGATATAAAAGAGGTTTGACTGTAGTTAGATTATACAGCTTGTTACATACTCCCAAAAGAGAGTTGAAATGCATTTATAAATGAGTTAGTCTGAGGAACTTAAGAGGCCTGAGCCATTGCTAGATAGCAGCTTGGGTTTCTACAAAATTTAGAGTTTTCCAGGATTCACTACAAATTTGCTACAATCATGTATGTTGCTTCTGGAAAAAAATAACTTTGCTTTTTAGTGCCATTACTTATTCAGGTTTTGAGAAACCCTTTTTCCATTTCAGTTGTGCCATTGCACTCATTGGAGGATCACAAACTGTGTTCTTAGATGAGCCCACCTCAGGAATGGACCCGTATGCCAGAAGGGGAACATGGGACCTGCTGTTGAAGCACAAAGCTGGAAGAACTATTATTCTGACAACCCACTTCATGTAAGCTAAATCGTGTGGATCGGGAAACAAGTCTAAGATTAAACTTTCATGTTAGCATGTGTTGCCTCTTCATGATAAATGAACATATAAGTTGGCAGTGATTTGAGATTTAACTCATGCTGGATAATAGCTTTGATCCTGAGGATTGTAGACGTGCATTTTAATGATTTTTCATTCACTATCGCCTTGTGCCCAAGGTTACTGATAATAAACAAACTCAGACTACCATTATGTATGGTTACCGTTAATCACATTAGTCAATTTGGTGATATTTCTTACAATATCTGTATGTTGTTAGTGTTTCGATACAAATCAAGTCATTTAATTTTCAGGGATGAAGCAGATTTCCTTGGAGACCGGATTGCTATCATGGCTGATGGACAGTTGAGATGTTGTGGCAGTTCATTGTTCCTTAAGAGCAGGTAGCTTTACAGCAACCCGACATGTTCTTCTCTTGAAGAAGCTTCAAACTGATGAATGAACATAAAACTGCCAATTGTTTAACAGCGTTATGCAGAAAGTCAGAAACTTCTTGTGGGCTCATTCGTCAAGATCTATGTTTGTAAGAGTATAGAACATGAAGATGATAGCATGTGTTGCTACATAAGGCAAATTTCTGAAAACATGGAATGAGAAATTGTTGCCATGGTTTTTTTTACAAAGCAGACTCTAGGCAGTTAAACTATTAAATCAGCTCATATTTGTATTTTTTTCTGCTAGGTATGGTGTTGGCTACCACTTGACGCTTGTGAAGAAGGAAAATTGCAATCACAATGCTGTCACAAGTTTGATCATGAATCATGTCCCCAGTGCACAGCTACTGAGCAGTGTTGGTGCTGAAATGGAGTTTGTTTTGAGTAGTGAACACTCCAGTGGCTTTGAGACACTCTTCCAAGAGATAGAAAGTAAGCTTACCGGTAATTAAAAAATAACATCAACATTTGAATGGTAAAACGTAACCATATTACATGACTTCACTTGGGAATCTGTAAGTTGAGAGAACATTCACCGATCTAAGTCCCAAGGGTGACTTACTTATTTCCTATTTCTCCTCTGGGATAATAGGGCCGTTATAGTCCCAAGGGTAACCATTGTTAAATGTAGGTTCCTTTTCACATCATGAATTTCAAAATGGCTAACATGACCACCAAATGTAAATTGCATAAACGATCTCTTAACAAATTATCCCAACTGATCAGTACAGATATCGATATAAGGAGCTCAGCCAGGAGAGGTTGTTTGTGGATATTGTGGCTTAAAAGTTTAATAAATCCATTTTGTTAACATCAATTGTCCTATGTCAATGAATCGTTACAAGTCAGCCTTTGTGATAGATTATCAGGATTTGAGTTTTCCTTTATTCTTTAAATTGCAGACAAGATGGATGAATATGGTATCACTAGTTTTGGAGTCTCTGTTACGACTCTAGAGGAAGTTTTCATGAAGGTTGGAGAAGGAGCAGAGAAAACTGTGGATGACTTGTACGTTTTAAATATAATTAGTCACTGTGTACTTAAGGCTGAGTTAATAAAATGTAATGAAATTCGTGGCCATGATTTAAATTCATTGATCTGCTAGAAACAAGGGACAATGGGACAGCACTATTTGTGAGCCCTGCATTACGATAATTAAGTTTTTATTTATTTGCAGAGCTAAAGATCATGAGATTGCCAGTTATGACACTGAGCAGATTGTGGACGTTCTTGAGTCTGGAGAGATTAAAGATGAGGGTAAGCAGGACATGTGTTTTGACACAGCTTACTCTTAAATTTTGTTTATTCTTTGTAGACATAACCTATGTTGTGGTTCAATTTTATCCTTTTAACATTTTATTTTCTGCCCGGGCAATTGGGTAATCAGAAACAGAGACTTCAGGCTGGCAGCTAGCAGGAACGGCAGACAGTAGTCATATACAGGCAGACAGACAGTCATGAAGGCAGCCAGTCAGTCCATCAATCAACTGTTTGAGAGGTGACAGACAGACAGACAGACAGACGGACAGGAAGACAGACATGCAGAAGAATTTTATGTTAATTAACTCGATTGTCTGCCCTTTAGAACTGGAAACAGGATTTCGTTTGAAGTGGCATCAGTACAAGGCAATGTTTGTAAAGAGGCTTTTGAACTCCAAACGAGACAAGAAAGCAATCATCACTCAGCTCGTTCTTCCTATTGTTATGGTTCTCTTTGGCTTGTTGCTGATTACCACCATTCCCACACGAGAAAACGACCCTCCACGGGTTCTGAAGCTCTCTAACTTGAGCGTAGATGGCATCTACACTAAAGCCTTCTTTGCAGACTACAGAAACCTGAGTTCTGCTGTAAAGTCAGCAACCTTGAAGGTAATGTTTATGTTAATCAGTTATTAACTAGAACAGTTTTCAGTTGAGTGTTATATAATACCAAAAATTAATCACAAAGGAAGCAAAGAATCAAGTGAACAAGCAAACACATGGAACACAAAACGTTATTTTTTTTTATTTATTTATTTCCTTTTTTGGCCTTGCATAAGCCATTATGAACTAATAATCTTGTGGAGTGAATGGTACTAAGATCAAAAGCCATAAATAGTAACAGTAAAATATGTGTCTGATGGCATGGTTATACAAGAGCTTTCTATCTGGTGAGGAACTTTTTGCTGTTAAGTGTCCGTTTTACTTGCTTTGTGCCTACAGTTAAGCCAAAAGCACACAGTGGAATGCGAGGCCTCTCCCTTGGGGTAAATTGGCTTATGAAAAGGCTAACTGACAGCAATACTTTAATTTTGTTTTTCCAGAAAGCTAATACATACCTTAGTGATGTAAAAGTTGATGTGGAAGATGTCACATCCAATGTCTACACCATTCGAGATGGCAACAGTGACAATGGTATTTTTGTCAGAAACGAAAGTTACACTGCAGTTAACAAAGACAATGCATCGTGCTGTAATTTTGAGTATTTTGTGCTCAATGCCAAGTGCAAAACATTGGTGAGTTATGTGTTTAAACAGACAGTCAACAAAGTTGAACTGAAATTCACATTTTTGCTGTTACAAAGTCAAGTCCACATGATATGAATAGCTGGGCAAATTGATTTTAAGGTGTAAAACTCGCAATGTGCTTGCATATGTGTTAAAATCTGTAAATAAAACTGGAGAAAAAATTGGAGAAAAAAGCAGGAATTGCTGATCGACCTGACTGTTCTGCTAATCAGTATACAAAGAAACTGTTTCCGTATTGGTCATGGCAGTCAGATTCTGACCAAACTGTAGTGCCAGGTACACTTTAGACTGTTTCTAGACAAGATAACAAAAACACCAATAAGCCACCAAAACAACTATAACTACTACTTGCCACTAACCATCTCAAAGACCCAGATCGCTGGGGAGCTATAGAGGATATTGACTTATTATCATAGCTGTCACATGTAATTTACCGTTTGTTTGAAACATCAAGGTGGCTACCATGTCCGATGTTATTGGAATTCTACAATTCTGAATGATAACGCTCTATATTCTTCTAATGTAGGCAATAACCAACACATTGTGGTTATCTTGAATCTATTTGGAAGTAAATGAGGAAATTAGCCATTTCAGGTGGTTATGAACTCACTGCCGGCCTTTAATTTTCATGTCCTAGTTTATCGACAAGGATCTGGAGCCAGACGACTGTAAAGAAGACAACTTTGGTTATAATGACTGCCCCAAGTGCATTCAAGCTAGAGTGTATGTACATTGTGTAGGAAGTGTAACATGATACGCAAGCTAAGACTTGGGACATTGAATTTTACAGCATAGCTAGCTGAGCCGCTCAATCAAATTCGGTATACATAGCGTGATCCATAATCCAATGGAGCACGCTTTTGCAACAATTTTTTTCTAGCGTGGGTTTTCTGATGTACATTACCACCGGCAATGTTATAAAACAATTGGTTCGTGCTTTTAATTAGCTGTGCACCATCAGAGTTCACAGCTGGTGCACATCTGTCACGCTGCTGTCGTGCTCCCCAAACTTCCCATTTGCATCAGTAACTCGATGGTGCAGGCTAAAGCATGGACCAATGTTGTTAAAAAGTTGATACGTTGTAGACAGTACAACTTAAAAACAACTTCCGCAAAGTATTCTTAGCCACACCTAACTGCAGAAGAATTTTCTCGTCAAAGGAACATAACTGCAGTGCAAGAAAATGATACAGAAAAACGTGTTACGTCAAGAAAAAAAAATTAGATTTCCTTTTCACCGTTCTTCAACCAATTTCCAATGAATATCCAATCCACCATTCGGTTTTGTTCGTAGCCTGATTATGCTTTTATCTTACTATGTTTATAAAAATACCTTTATATTGCAGAGTGACTCAAGAACAAATCCTTATTTGTATTGATTGTTATTTTGCAGTCCAGGTGAAAAATTTGGTGACGATAAATGTTCAGCAGTAGGATGTCCTGGCACAGATTTGACAGACCTCAACACGTACTTCTCTGAGTATGTCTTGGAAAAGAGTAACGCCTCTAATTACTTCAATGTGTACGTTGCTGGCTTCACATTTGCTCCTGTGGCGACCTCAATGCCAATGGTGATGCCATCAAATATGACCTCAAACATCACTAACAGCAGTGGAGTTGCACCAGGCAACAAAAAGGCACCAACAGTAACCACAATGTGGTACAGCAATGAGGTAATTAACAAATCCCATCTTGTGCATGGTCTACTTACAGATAGATTCCATGCTGCCGTGGGTCTGTTCAGTAATAGATCACTGATGGTGCCAAAATGTGGTAAGAACAAAAACGTGGCACACGAGGCGATAGCCGAGTGTGTCAGTGACTTACTTACCACATTTTGACGTCAATCCGTGATCTGTTACTGAACAGGTGTACGGCAAAATGGAATCTATCTGTTTTATATAATAAAGAAACAAAATATGAAAAGCTTGACGTCATCGGTGCGGATGTCCTTTAATAGATCATAGGTAGGAACCAATCAAAATGCGTCCTTAATTGAGCTTATTATATAAACTCTTATAGATCATAAAATGTTCAAAGCTTATTATAAGTGGAACCAAGCCACCGAATGTGTAGGAAATGTCATTGTAAATGTTTCAGCTGACTTTTCCAGACTCACAACATTCTGTTTCATAGAAAAGTAGGGGGAATTTTTCAAGACTTTCGATTTTTTGTTATGTTGCGTTAAATAATTTGAACACCTTTGTAGAGAGCAAATGGTACTCGCTGTACACTGTGCTAAGTATGGGTCGCGTTTCCCAACAGAGCCATGTCAATGACAGTGATTTGCATGATTCGTCTGACAGGGGTTTCACACTATAGCAGAAGCATTGAGTGCCATGAGTAACATTCTACTGGCAGATCAAACGGGAGACTCATCATACAGTATTGAGACCACAAACTATCCGCTGCCAAACAGCGTCTCAAACAAGGTCAGTTAGCAATGTAAGAGCATTGTTTATGCTTGTTGAATGACAACTAGGCTTGAGGCCATAGCGTTTCATGCTCGTAATTTTGCTAAGTACTACAATTGTTTCCTTGGCACAGAAGTGTTGTGTAATGGGAATGTAGGTTACCATCGTCTCACGAGACAAGTCTCGTTTCGCTCGAGAAGTTTCTCGTTTCTCTCGAGAAACTTCTATTTCTCGCGATTGCACTGTAAGTACCAACATTTCACCTTCTGTTGCAAGTCAAAAATAACAGTGCTTGCATTCAGTTCGGGAACAATTGTGCGAAAAAATATATGATGTGCGTGCGTGCGATGTATCCATCGATCGTTGATTTCTGCACACGCACTAAGTCGTATCATACGTGAGTAATGAGTTGATGATTGCGTGATTTTCAGGCCGACAATGTGACAGGTGACTTCTCAGCCCTTCTGTTGGCCATATTTCTTGCGCTGGGGATGGCTTACATGGCCGCCAGTTTTGTGACATTTATTGTCCAGGAAAGAGTTTCAAAGGTAGGTCCATAATTTATGCCTCTAAATTTAAATTTAAGCAGAGGATTTGACTATTTGTATAAATGTTTTTAAGAAAGAAATTTATTTTTTAAATTATTTCGTTCCTGAAAAGGTTCACTGGGTTTTTTATGCCTGTGTCGTTTGTTGCTTAGATACTTCACAAAGATTTTTAACTGCATAGAATCATGTTTTACCGTAATGTGCCATCCCACTAATTTTAAAGTTCTGTTCTTTAGGCAAAACACCTTCAGTTTGTTAGTGGAGTGGATGTGTTCAGTTATTGGTTTGCTACATATACCTGGGACTTCATCAACTACTTTTTCCCTGCCCTGGTAATTCTTATCCTGTTTGCTGCATTTCAAGTGGACTCTTACAAAGACGAACTTGGCACAGTCTTTTTAATGCTGGTAAGCCAGAGCAAGTCAACAATCACTACTCTCAGTAAGTGGGGAGGGGGAGGGGAGGGGATTTCTACTGGGTACCCAAAAGTGTATCATATGTGGGTCGATCCATCTTAAAGGAGAGCTACGTAATGGTTTTGGCACTTTGAGAAGTTAAGCGTAAATATTTCATATTCAATCTTTCCATTCCTTAACAAGCCTTGATTTCTCTTTGTTTTAGTTTCACCTCCCTGCTAGCGTTCTTTCTTGGTTTCTTACATTTTAAGGGGAATTTGGTTCGTCGCAAAAATAACTCAATTAAAAAGTATCTTGACGGAGCCCCGGCTCTTTGAATGAAGTAAAATATTTTGAAGAGAGCTTCGATTTCGAGGAACGAATTAGCGTTCTTGCTTTATGCACTGAACAAGAGAATTTATCGTACAATTGAGGTGTAAATTACATGCATGGTGCTTGAATTGGCATAATGACTTGTTAATAAGTTGTGCTTAACTTTGGACCACTTTGAAGTCCAGCAAATAATATTGTATCTACTGGTACATGTAAGTAAAATAGCAATCTCTGGCTTTAAACAATCGTGCAAACATGTAAATGTACCTTGTCCTTTGTAGATCCTGTTTGGTATGTGTGTTTTGCCGTTCGTGTACTGCATGTCGTTCATATTCACCTCTCCACTGGTGGGTTATGCATTGACTGTGTTCGTCCTCTCCATTCTGAGTCTGGTAAGCCTGAAAAAGTACTATTAAGTAAACATAACTTCTTATTAAGGAGATAAAATAATTGTCGAAGTATATTTAAGCCATTGAAGGAATAGTGGAAGCAAACTTTAAGTGAACTTACAGACTAAGTGAACAACTTCTGGACATAACTGGCAAATAGACATGGACACTTTTCATAGATTTGGGTCTCACCTCCTTCTAGTATCTACACAACTAATTAATGCTATAACTATTTTCCCATCACATTTCACAAACCCTTGAGTATTTTAAAAATCTCGCGCCACTTTTTCAACCAGTCAGAACTAAAACCAAAACCACTCGTGACTCGCGTGCGCAAGTTTTACCGCGCTTTCTATCGGCTTCGTGTAGTTACTTCGGATTTTGATTGGTTCATTGGATTGTCTCTGTCCTTTGTGATTGGCCAAAGCAATTACTTTGGCTTTGGTTTTACCACGTTCAATAGGCCATTTCCGAGTTTGCTTGAGCCTCTATTTCAAGGCGAGTCTAAGTGCAAAGTCTTTGTAATGAAAATGAGTTCATTCATTCATATGGAAAGCAAAACTAATTACCATCACAAAACTTTCGCACTTAGACTCGCTTTGAAATAGAGGCTCAAGGGAACTCGGAAATGGCCTATTGAAACTCGCTTTAAGAGAGTGAAACATGTTACCAAATATGGAGCCATGGTAGATTTCAAAGATTTCAGTAGATTCATACGAACAGAAAGCATGAAAATGAAAATGTTTGTTTCAGTTGTGATCATTGCCCATTTCCTGCCTTTCAGGCCATGTTGATCACAGTATTTGTGTTACAAATACCGTCGTTAGATACCGAGGAAGAAGCAAAGATCTGTCACTATATCTTCATGTTGATACCCACTTACACGTAAGTGAACATTCTGGATTTTAATTATAGCTGGAATAAGGCTTTAGGAAGGTGTGTAGAAATAGGCTTTTTATTTTGTAACAATTTATTTTTATAGACCTGGCCCCCGTTGTTTCTTTGTTACCGACTGGATAGTGATTTAGATAGCGGATGACATCTTGTACCTTTGATCAACTGGGGCTTAGCTAGTCTAATCAGTTGCGGGAGATGGGGTGAATAAACAGCAAATTGTCATGCAAAAACTGTGTCGTTAGATTTTGTTCTACAGTACCTCACCTCAAGTTCGCGCATGGCCCAGGATAGAAAACATGGACTAGCAATCATGTATTTGATAAATATAAAGTTCGGTTTTGTAAACAGTAGCTATTAAATAATATTTTGTTGTCCTTGCAGACTTGCGTACAGCTTTGTAGATCTTAACCAAAACTATGGATACCGTAAAGTTTGCAACGAATCTCCTGAGTGAGTAAAATGGGTATTTGTGTGCAACTTTTACTACGGACCAAATGGTTACTAAATTAACGCAAGTATCACAATATCGCATTAGAAGTAAATCTGTAGAAGAATTCAAACGAATTACACAAAAGCCAAGGATGGAAATGGATTGTTGCAAGTGAAGTGATTTCACTGGTTTGTTAGTGATGAGTCGTAAACATCTTTCTTCTCGATAGGGTGGGAACGAGAGCGGTGTGATGAATGATTGGAGGGATTGGTAGGGTATTGTCGTATTATTCACCTGATGGAAAACAGTCGTTTTCTCATGTATCACTTTAATCTTTTTTCTTTTCTATTGCATTTCTAGAGCTGCACTTGCGTGTTCAGCTCGAGGGATATCGTATACAGACCATGCGTTGTCTTGGGAGCGTCCAGGGATTGGTCAAATGGCATTTTATATGTTCGTGGAAGCAGTTGTGCTGTTCATTTTGGTTCTGTTGATTGAGGTAAGATTATGATATGAAGAAATTCTTTAAGGGTCTCTGCCACCTTTGGTGTTACTCTGACATATGTTTATGCCTTTTTTTTCATTTCAAGGTGCGGTTCTTCATTGGTGCCAAAACAAAGACATCTAATGGCATGCCTGAATCACAACGGCGAAGCAATGAGGTAGGATTCTATGGATTTCATTTCCTCAAACTCATTAATAATTCTTCCAGTTAAAGCGCGGAATTCAGCACGGTCAAAGTGTTTGGAAATGTGATCTTAATTAGCATGTATTTTCTGACAATTTTATTTCTCCACATTTAAAGTTTTCATTGAGAAGATATATCAAACACTTAAAATCACATATCCAAAAATCGTGAAGCTCGTTATAAATAATTCGCCGGGCGTCGTACATTTTCAACTTTCTTCTCGGCATTTGGAAATGCGATGAAACACTGTCGTTGTTGTTTGATAAACTCAGGAACACACAATATGCATAGTATGTCCCTCATTCCTGCAGCAATTTTATTCCTAAGAAACGTTCTGATCATTGTATGATTACGACAATAGGATGAGGATGTCTTCAGTGAGCGCATGCGCATTAACAACATGTCATCCGATGCGATTGACAGCCAGTCTGTTGTGTTAAAAGACCTAACCAAGGTAAGAACACAACTGGATCAAAATTTACAACAAGTTAAAGAAAAAATGTCAATTAAAAGTTCTTCGTTTCGCAATAGCCATAGTTGGTGAAATTTCATATATTTTGATAAATGCGGAAGGTCTGCTATTCCTACGTGGAAATTATTGGACATGCTAGAAGCATGATAGGCCGGCTATAGGAGGCGTCAGTAAGAAAGTCACTCATTGTAAAAACAGGTGACAGTTTTCTTCGTTTTGAGCTATTGTTTTCCTGATCTACATAGTTTTTAGTTCTCGTTCGTGTAGCTTGGGCGTTTTGTCGCTGGCGAGTTTTATATGTTTTTACACGGAGAATGAGCCCGAGAATTTAGATATAAGGTTTAAATACAGTGTTGGTTGTTTTGTCTTTAGGTGTATGGCGGAACAAGTGTTACTGCTGTTGATCATCTGTGCTTGGGAATTCCTCGAGGAGAATGCTTCGGTTTGCTTGGAATAAATGGTACGATATATAAACGCTTAAGAAACATCATTTGAGTGTCATCTGTCTTCTCTGTGGCTCTATTGTCCAGTGAACGGACGCTATCAATCAATCAATATAAATCAATGCTCTAATTATCCACGTTACGGCTAGGAGCTCATGGAGCTCGTTCAAAATACGTACGTGCATCTTAACATTTAAAAATCTAAAAAAGCAATGCCTAAAACTAAAAAGTTAAAAAAATTAGCTCTTATTGTATCATATCCTATCTTATCTTCTTTCATCTCGTCTTTTCTTATCAATAAGCTAAGTAATTTTTTGTGTAGTAGTATTTGTTAAGTCATGGAGTATTTCAATGAATTTTTTCTGGAAGGTGCTGGAAAGACCACAACATTCAGCATGTTGACAGGAGATCTAAGCATCACGGAAGGGACTGCTTTCCTCGATGGATACAACATTCAGACGAATTTAAGACAGGTTTGTCGTGAAATCAGAAATAGTACTCTTAAAGCTGTATTCAGTTAGTGCTTTTACGGATAAATTTTATTACTAAGTCTTATTTGTTTTTATTTTAGGTTCAGCAAAGGATTGGTTATTGTCCTCAGGTATTATTTTGTTACATTACTAATTTAGAATGCACGTGTACACGTTATGAGTGGCGCAGTAGCCTAATGGTTAGTGCGCTAGAGTTTGGAGTCCTGGCCAAGGTTCTTGTAATGTGTTCTTGCACAAGAGTCATTACTCTCGCAGTTCCTTTCTCTGTCTGGGCCAGTTGGGCTTGAAGTAAATGCTTGTTAACGATGTGCGCAACAAATGTTACAGTCTGGGGTTTAAAGGCCGCTGTTACACAATTTGGCTTACATGGTGTCTAGACTATTCTTGGTAGCCGTTACGACTGAGATAAAACGGGTTATAACACACAATGGATGTCCATGCACCCTCTCCATTTCTTTTGGGAGTCTGGTGGGGGTTTTTGGAATGCCGCCAAAAGGGCTGATAAGTTAGGAGGCAAAGGGCTCAATTCTTGAAGCACTTGAGGCTAAAGGCCAAAGCCAATACAGGCATAATTTCACCTTACCTGAATTTACCTTGTCATGTCCCAAGTCTAGTTTATTTTGACTGAGCGAGCTTGTTGCAAGTTAACGAAACCATTTTCGCTTATTAATCAGTCTTCTGTCTTTGTTGTGCTATCATCAGTTTGACGCCCTTATCGAACGTTTGACCGGTCGTGAAATGCTGACGATGTACGCTCGCCTCCGGGGTGTGCCCTCAGATAAAATAGAGGACTTGGTATCTGCAACTATTAAACATCTGAACTTAAGCAACTGGGCAGATAAACTGTGTGGAGACTACAGGTGAGAAATAGTTAACAAGCAGAATACTTACCCTCGTTTTCCGATAGCGACAGTCAACAAGGCATTCTTCGTAAAATCGTCAATTACAATAAAGCCAATCAGATCTGCTCCTACAGATTTTACACAGTTTATCAGTGTTTCCATTACTCAGAGATGCAACAAAAAAATTTTTATCGTTTCACAAGGATATTTCACTTTGTTTTGCATTACCAAACTTAACAGTTGGTTCAAAAATCTGGTGCTTTTTATTTAGTAATTACTTTGGCCAATTGGATATAGCTAGTGATTACCTTAGTTTGAGTTTTGCAACACACAGTTGTAAAGTACCACTCTAAAGAGACAACTGTGGCTCGAATTTTAGTTGGATAAATGACTGAAACCCGTGAAGTTTATTTATTTGTATTTTACATTGCATTCACAGCGGTGGAAACAAACGAAAGCTCAGTACAGCCATTGCTCTGGTTGGAAACCCTCCTATTGTATTTTTGGTGCGTGGAGCTGTGTACAGTATACCTAGCTTATTTCTGTTTGCAGTTTGGTTTTTGAAAGTGAAGAACGATCATCGCAGTGAATTTCCAATTTTAAGCAATTGGAAAGAAGAAGCGTGAAAAAAGTCGGCTTCAACTCGGGATTCGAACACGGGCTCGAATCCCGTTAAAAGCCTGATTTTTTCAAGCTTCTTCTTTCCAATTGCTTAAATTGAAAATTCACTGCGATGATCATTCTTCACTTTCATCAACATTTAAATTACTTCATATACTTCACATCAGTTTGGTCTCTGTACCACTCCAATTACAACCTGGATATTCACACACAGGCTTTATCACTCGCGCCATATACGGCGCTTACACTGCACGCCTAGTGGTACAGGTGGCTATAGGCAAACTGTAAGGTTAATTTACAAAAACGTAAGCCTCTGATCATGTTGCAGCAGTGTCTGGCTTGCTTTGAGGGATGGGGGTGGAGGGGAGACGTGGATATTTTTAGGGAGAAATGATTTTTCTCCTTGGCACTTTATGCTTTAAATTTACATAATGACAGAAAGTGTGTATCAATACATCATCAAACACAAATCTTATCACCGTTTCAAAATATGACCCAGTACCAAATTCTCTCAACTTTTACTGTAAAAACATATTTAGAGATCAGTATCGAGAAATTGATTTTGATCTCAGGACGAGCCCACCACTGGTATGGATCCTGTTGCTCGTCGTTTCCTGTGGGATTCTTTGATGACTGTAATGAAAGGAGGCCGATCAATTGTTCTCACTTCACACAGGTGAGTCATTTGCATACTTTTAGTTTCAATCAATCACTGGCAAATACCAATGCTAGATCTGTTTTAGTAATGATAAGTGATGATTATAAGTTGAGGAGTTTTGGCTTCCCTGTAAGTTTAGTAACCGAGAATACTGAAAATATTTTGTTGTCATTTGGTTAAAGCATGGAAGAGTGTGAAGCTCTGTGTACAAGACTAGCGATCATGGTGAACGGACAGTTTAAATGTCTCGGATCAACTCAGCATCTCAAGAGCAGGTATGTTGCTAGCTTGTCTGAAACAAGGCAATCTGTTGCCTAGATTTGCTATATATGGCACTGAAAAGCGAGCCCCACACTCAAAGCAGGTTTTTTCAGTCACGGGAACAAATGTCAGTTTTGTCAAAATTTCCTTGAGATGAGTTTCCGACTTATTTTATCCAATAACCTAGTGCAAGAGCTCGCGAATACGCCGAAAGTAATCGCGCGAGCAAGCGCACGTCATGTTGCTTAGCAACTTCAGGGACGAACACCGTAGTCTCATTCCCTTTTCCGAGGCGGCAATTGGTCATCAACTGGCGCTTGTTTTCCCGGCTGCATCCCTCTATATAATATCGCCAATTTTCCGGCCAATGATACTGACCTTTGACGCCTTTTAGCTTATAAATAATCATATCGAGTAAGACGATTATCAGTCTTCTCCAAAATGTAGCCTCTATGGTGTTGACAGCAAACTAGATTAATACAATGAAATTACGCTTCACCGTTCAATTTCCATAATTTCGATGGCATCCAAAATGGCGGAGGCTGACTAGGGTTCTTTAAAGATTTTTTAAGTTCTCGATGAGTGCAAACGTTAAGTGTGATGGTTTTATCGCTTCAGGTTCGGTACTGGCTACACTCTTATGATTAAAGTAGCAAGCTCCATTCCCGCCCAGCCGCCTCAGCAGATAGCAAATGGCTTCCATCCTGCTGCACGTTCCAGCTTCCCTGGTCCACCTCCAGCAATGGTTTTCAGCAATCCAGTTGCCACTGCTGAATTACCAGAAGTCAATGAGCCAGAGAAGCCTCCGCCTGAAGGTGAGGCTAACCACATGCCCTCGACAGTTAAAAGGGATCCTTCTTCCAAATTATTTTAACAAATCTGCCATATGCCAACAAACGTACAAATAAATTGGATGAAAATATCATACAGAGCAAGATGGAGGAAATATCTTAGGGAAGAACTAAAACGATGGGAGTGGGTTACAGATAATCAAATTTGTTTTTGTGACAGGATTTCAAGAAATCAAATGTTGCAATTTGATGAAATTTTAAATCTTAAATCGCACTCTTTTTCGTTTTTGTTGATATTGCTTTGCTTTCGCTGTTTTTGTCTCTCATTTTCAAGATAGGAAAGCAAGTTCAAAGCCAAACCCCGGCCAAAATTATGAAAACACGCTATGTCAGCTACGAAACTTTCCTTTTCTGATAGACTTTTGGTAACAAATGGTCGCATTGACCACTTTGGAAACGATAACAAATCTGAGGCGAGTCACATTTCGCAGTCGCTTGTGTGGCTATTGCTGGGGAAAATATGGTTTATCACTTCTGTTTTGCCTGCGTTGACGGTCACACAAGTAAGGGCATGATAAGACCCGCGAATGCAGAGTCTTTCCAAGAGAGAGTTGTGGGCTCCGATTTAGCCTGTTCTGCTTGCCCGCTTCGATAACAGTCGATAAGGGTCTATTAGAGTTGGAGAGTTTCAGGCCAAATGAGCGGGAGCGTTTGAACTCCGCTCATATTCGTTGCTTTATTCTGGAAATCCAAATGCATAGCTTTCAATTCAGCATGCTGGATTTTGTTTCGAGTGACGTTTTGTTGAAAAAGGTCCAATTTGAACGATTTGGTTTTTGTAAGCTCAAATATTACGCCATTTCTCAGCGACCTTTACTCAAACACTAAAATAAAAGAGCTTAAAAACTACGGAATACAAAGCAGTATTTTGTTTTTGTCTTGTAAAGGTGTTTCACTAGGTTCCCCAGAAGGTGTCAGCAGCGGAGAAGTTCAACCTACCGTCCCTGCCCCTCCTCCGCCTTACCCAACACAGCCTGCACAATTCCAGGCTCCACCCGGTCAGCTTCAACCGTTCTTGATATACGACAGTGGACTGATAGAAGCTGTTACAAATGCACAGAACTTTGTCGCTCAGACTTTCCCGGGAGCTAGGCTCTTGGAAAGTCACAATGTAAGTCTCCATGCTAAAGATATTCCTTGCAGAAAATTACGGAACGAAACATGTCATTGGTTCTAAAAACAATAGATAACGCGTCACAACAATGCCTCTTGGTGGAAAATTATAGAGGTAGTGCTTACAGAGGACAAACGAAGAAAAGAGAAAGGTTTCAGAGTAGTACGGGCCACTTGTCCAAACGTGTTGCATGTCAGACTTCTCAAACTCATCTTAACTATTTATCAAGTTAATACAAAGGAAATCAGAGCCGTGACAGTGGGTTGGAAATTTGAACTTAATTAGCATAGATTTTTACGATTTTATTTCTTAGTTTTCTCCGCAGGTTTAGTTTCGATTGAGAAGATATATCAAACACCCGAGACAGTGTTTCATCACATTCCAAAAACCTCAAACTTCGGCAAAAATACTCCGTTGTGCGGTGAAAAAAAATTGTCTATGTTACTCATAAGTTTATTTGTAACCTTCTTCATGTAAGGTAGTATAACGTGTCCTCGCTCACCATGTGATGGACTATCATTGTTTCACCTCCTTCTTTTGCTGTTCTAGGGCGTTCTACACTTCCAGGTGGAGACGGAAGGTTTGAGTTGGTCCTACATCTTTGGTCAGCTGGAAAGAAATAGAACCGCTCTGAACATTGTGGACTACAGTGTCAGTCAAACCACACTTGAGCAGGTGCATACTGAGTGACAGTGTTGACGCTGTACATATTAATCGCAGTTATAGTTGCACAAATAATACTAGATAGGTGCACTTTGATGCACGAGGATTGCACATAATAGTCTTTAAACTGTCGGATTTTGTAGAGGGATCAGAACCTGAGAACTTGAAGAAAACCCCTCGGTTCAATGCGACAGCCGAAAACAAAGTTACACTGGGTCCGGGAATCGAACCCGGGACACATTTGTAGAAGGCGAGCGCTTTTAATTACTTCACCATCCCTGGTTCTTATTATTCCCCATAATCAAAGTGTACGACAGAGTGTTTAGCGGTTAAAATGTTGCTTGGTTGTTTTTTTTTTTACTTTTCAACTTAAGTTCCAAATGCTTAGATACGTGGTCCTGACTATTAATTTTTCTTTTCCAAGTCCGCTTCCAGACTCGTCATTTAATTCTGACCTTTGTCATTTGTTCAATGTTAGCAGTATTTCTGACAGTATTTCTGTGTTCATTCTGCAGGTTTTCATCAACTTCGCTAAAGAACAGCATTCAGAGGAACGGACGTCAGTGAACAAGCGATGCGGATGCTTTCCTTGCTAACCGGACGATAGACAGATTCTAGATATTAATTTGATCAATGATAATCAATCTATTCATTTTCATGTTTTTAAAATAACTTGCCAGCCTTTATTAACTATTTACTTGCACCAAGCAGCCCCAAAAAGTGGCCGCTTTTAATTAACTCACATTCTTTCGTACAGATTTAATCCAATCACAAGCCGACTGAAAGCTCTCCTCGGCTTCTGATTGGATAATGATTGCACAAGTTAGGTCATTTCCGAGTTTCCTTTCCCTCAGTTTCAAAACGAGTCTAAGTGCGGAACTATTCATATGAAAATAAGCTTGTTTTGCGTGAGAATGAAGATGCACTTAGACTCGTTCTGACGCGGAGGCAAAAGAGAACTCGGAAATGGCCTGTGATTATTGGTTGTCATATCGGGTTTCTTGCTGTAACTTCTAGCCAGGGTATTGCGTATTTGAGAGTGTATAACACATTATAAGGGCAGTCAGCTGCGTGGCTTGTACTTGCTGCCCTTGAGTCAACATATGCTTAAGGGGCTCACTGTTCTAAAAAGCAAAATCAATAAAGAGGAATGGTTATGAAGCAAGGCGTACTTCAAAGGAGCAAGGAAAGGTGCAAAGATGAATACTAGAAGGTTCTGTACACGATGGTTCGTTCTACGTTCAGTTACTTGCTCTGACACAGATAAGTTGTTTTTTTTGGTGCTTTGTCAAGGCCAAACTTGACCAAGCTGCCGAACCATTCCCTATGTACCGAGTATGTCAAGCAGCCTTGAATTTTAATTATTAACAGAATATGTCCGAGGCTCTTTGCTGTGCGAAGGCGTTAAATTTACAAGCAGTTTAGTATTTTGAACGTATTTATGCCAATTTTATTATATTTTGTTATATTTATGCGATTTATTTCTTCATAACATTCCTCCTGGATCATGTGACATGTCGTCAAAAAAGTAGAATCTAAAGATATCCCTTGTCGAATAGAAGCGTGGCAAATTGTCCGTATATGAAAGATCACGAGGGGCACGACTTTGCGGAAAAACTCAGATTTTAACTCAGTCATTGGCTGAATACCTGACGCTCAATGACTCTCATTTGCCGTCCCAAAAAATCACAATGGTCTCTTAAACATTCAACCCAGACATCCCGCTTGGATATCTTAGGTTGACTACTAAGGGTTCTTGTTTATGAGTTTTACCGCGAATTATGTAAGTCGATGGAACAATAGCGCGCTGGTCGCTTTCAAGGTTTCATTTGTTAATAAAGGAATATACTATTTAGTACTCAAATAACAAAATTTTACCTGGTGTAATGAATGGTGTAAATTTTCAGTTTCTGCCTTGGGCAAATGTAATGTCATTTTTTAAACATTTAAGAATTTCTCCAATATTTAAAAAAAACACTTATGTCTGAGTTACAAAGTGTTATATTGTATCATTGCTTAGAATGAAGCAATTGTGCATTAAATTTTAACGCTTTAAAAACGTTTGTTTGAATACTCATATTTTACTTCATTGCACCTTTTGCAACACCCTGTTTATACGAACTAAAATAGTTTGATTTAACTATCTCTAGAAACACGGTAACATTCATTAGACGTTCTGAAATTTACAGCTTGCTACAATAATTATTCAGGGTTTGCACTGCTTTTGGCAATTCTTGAAATCGCCTGGAGCATAAGCAGGGTCCTGGTAAACTCCTTGACAGTTCTATTTGTCAGTCTGGTGCTGAAAAACTCCTGGAGCAATAAAAATGCTGTCATTACAAATAGCTGCTGCCTGAACTCTTTTAAGTATTTAGACAAATATTTAACCAGGCTGTGAAGTAGAAACTACCGAAATGTTTTCAGCAAATGAGAAACTTGACAGCATTGCCTTGATCTCCTGATTTACCAAAAATCTCTTGCGTTTCTAAACGGAAACTTTTGCAGGAATTGAAGAATTAGCAATGTGGCAATCATGATCATGATCATGATCACAGGAGAACGTGCACACATTCCCTGCGCGTCGGCGGCGGGAGGGGGGGGAGGGGCAGGGAGGGGCTGAAGCCCTCCCAAACAAAAAATTGGCCCACGTATTCTCCCTGTTAATCCGTAAATGTGTATTTATTGGTTTAAACAGGGCCATATATCTTTCAAATGCAATTAATGTAAAAGTAAGAGCTTGAACTGCCCTCAAAACCTCATCTCTAAGGACCTTGCAAAAAATGGTTTCAATAATACCGGTGCGGGCCTCGTGACACCAAAAAAACTGCATCTGCCACAAAACTATTAAAATATCTGCCAAAGCTATGTTGCACAATAAAATATTAGTTGTAGTTTTTTATAGTGGTAGCTCGTTTGACTATTAATATCACGATGGCGTTCAACGGAATACCAACAACATTAATCAAGATGACGAAAGACACCACAGCCCCACTGTCCTGATAAACCATCTGAGTCTGATAAGTCAGTCTGACAATTAGTGATGTGACACGGCTTTAGACGGGTAATTACAAGATTCAATTTCTTCCTTTCTGGGGCCTGAAGATCCTCGTGAACCATATTTTTTGCTGGTTCTTAATAATTTCTCTGAAATAAATAATAATTAAAATGCAGAATTTCCCTTAAGAATGACCATAAAAAGTTAAAAAATGCTGCCAGAAGAACCTGACCCGCGATTAATGAAGAAAACCAATGCCTAGTCAGCGGTCAACTTAAAAAAAAAATCGTTAGCTCCATGAGGCTGACAAGGTGTTGACAAGGCCGCCATGTTGCGCGACTCCGTCGTCGCCGTCGTCGTCGCCGTCGTCGTGCGTACGCGCCCACGAGCAATACCGCTAGCCATGATAACCATGAGAAAATCAACTCATGGGTTTCGTTTTCTTTCCCATATAAGTATGGGGCTCCGCTTGGCGGCCCTTCGTGCCGCCAGAGCTCCGCTACAAATGACATTACTGGCTTGTTATCTTCCGATTAGTATACACACCGCAGTTTTAAGTCTACTTGGTGGATCTTATGTACCTACAACATCTTTTGACTTCTTTCACGTTCTGTCTGTAACCCTCTTTTTGTTGAATTCATCTCTGAATCCATTTCTGTACTGTTGGAAGATGAGAGAAGTGCGACAGGCAGTGAAGGACACGATCAGTCAGTTTTGGTGTTTCGCGAGCTAATGCGTCTCGTAGACATTTTCACCATTCAATCAGCAGTTCTACAAAAAAATTAACTGTAGCTGTCAGCTAAAAGAAAAAAAACTGTTCTAGGTTTGATCATATCAGAAGCTATACTAATGTAAATAATGGAATGGAGGCGAAGACCTAATGTTTATGCTAAATCGTTTATGCGGTTGTTGCGCGCGCAAACGTGGAAACATTTTTTGTGGACACAAAATGTTTCTGAATAAAATCAGAAATATTACTTTTGTGTCTCGGACACAAGTTTTATGTCCGCAACAATGTTGTGCGCGCGGGAAAACAGGGAAACATTTCTGTCGGCAACAATGTGTCCGCAACAATATTATGTGTCCTCGTTTGCCACCACATTTACGCTTAGGATCGGCCCGGGTGAAAGCTGCTGTTAGGCCGGGGTAATTGAGTTGTGTTAGGTCTTAGGAAAACACTTAATATACTCTCGCAGTGCCTCTCTCCAGTTGTATAAATGGGTGCCTCTAAGGGAACCTTCCTTTTTTCGATCGGTTACTTTCGATCCTAAAGTTTTAAGAGCATCTGTTTAGTTGCATAGACGTCGTGGTTTCCGTCACAAATACGTTTTCGGTGAAAAAATGACATGTGCAGTTTCCTTCTCTCACCATAACCGCGAATACTAAATGTTTACGAATGGTGGCGGGGAGTTTAGAATACTAAACGGACTTAACACAAATGCATTTTCCAAAAGCCTGATGGCCTGAAATGTTGAGGAAGAAAAGGAGTTGAACGCAAATAAAATAACTGAATTCACGGCCTGGTATGTTTAATGTATAACGGACCCTACTCGTGTTTATTTGAATACTAACTTTATTTTCCTCTTCTCCTACTGACTTTTTTCTATCCTCTCTTTGTAATACCATCAAACTGTGGCGGTGAATGATCATTTTCAAACTCTTGAAGTTGCCATTAATTTTGTGACCGAAACTGCTACAGATATTGTTCAAATTTTAGTAACAGAAACTATTACAGATGTTCTTCAAATTTTAGCATACATACATACAACTTTATTTGCTAATGCAGATTTGTAAAAAAGGCAACCAAAGGCTTGTCCCTGAGTTCGTATTCTGTGTTGAATGGTATAAAAAAATCATTGCGAAGTGTTGAAACACTTAACTAGTACCAAGCGCATTTCTGAGAAAACAAAAATCGCGTTGGGTACTGTGCTTAGCTTTGGTTGACAATAGGTTGTATGTGCATGACGTCATATGTAGCCGCCATATTGGGTGAATACGCCCCACACCTGTAATAATTAACTGTCTACCTGCTAAACGCGGTTCAGCTTCGTAAATGGAACTTCGTAAACTTCGTAAATTAATCAAGGACGCGCATGACATCAATAATTACGAAATGTTAAAGGATTTTTGTAGTGGCGCTAGCCACAATGAACAGATGGGCGGAGAAAGATGGAAGATTATTGGTTTATATTGTAAAACAAAGGAATAGAAGGCAGGTACCTTTGGAACTGATACTGATCTTTTTTTGACCATATGTGATTCAAAACCTCCAGGAAATCCCTGGCTAAAAAAAAAAACAAACGAACGCTTCTGTAGGTCGTAAGTTGGTTAGAAGCAAAGACAGGCGGAATGAAAAGAAGTAGGAGTGATATCACTGGATAGCATAAAGCCAATGATACACGGTTCAACATCTTTCAACTTTTGTTGATCAGCAAATGTTGAACATCGTTGCGACTTGTTGAAACGTTTTTGCGTTTTCCCACGTCGTTCAACAAATGGCAGCTTGTTGAACGGAATAGAGCCAAGCTCTATTTTCGTTCAACATCGTTCAACAAAGTTCAACATGTTGAATGGCATATTTCAACGTTCAACATCACATGATACACTGTTCAACAATTGTTGAACCCCAGTCGCAACATTTGTTGCTCAACAAATGTTGAACCGTGTATCATTGGCTTAAGGGCCTTTAGATCTTAAGCCGAATTTTTCAAGTTTGGCTCTTTTGTCTTGAAAGAATAACTAAAACCTGAAAACGGCTACTCCTCCGCTAAACCTGAATTAACTTAATATCTTCTTCTTGATGTTCTAGACACATTTTGTGTTTGAACGAAAGTAAAAGTCATCATTTTACTGCTGGTTTGCTAAAAAAAAACAAGAAAAACTCCTGGTGTAGCTTTAATAGGGATTGATTTCATCTTTTCTGTGATTTTTATCGATTTCTTTTCTTTTAGTTGTGTCATTAGAAGAGCTGGAGATCAGCGTTATATTGGTCTATTTAACAATAGACCATTTTCGAGTTCCCATTCACTTCTGTTTCAAAACGAGTATAAGTGCAAAACCATTCATATAAAAATTAGTTTGCTTTAATTTTCGCACTTAGACTCGTTTTGACACTGAGGCGAAAGAGTACTCGGAAATGGCCTTTAGACTATTTGATTTCTATCACGTCATAGTTAACCCCATTCAGACCGGGGGGGGGGGGGGGGGCTTTTGAGGCCCGCGCCAACTTTGAAGATGTATAACTTCATAGCAATTAAAGCTATCACCAACAAACCTGTCGACTTTTCCTAAAAATCTTCTGGGAATATTTTGACACTTGTATGACGTTATCACCAACTTTGACGTTTCCATGGCAACCAGTGTTTGACCCCCAAGTTGTCCAAAAATTTCATTTTTGGGTTTTCATCAATACTATTTCTGTTTTATATGGTGTTGTTTGTGGTTTCAGCCGTAGTTGAGCAACAATTTATCAAATTAGATATAATTTAGCTTATATAATGCCAGTTTCAGTTAAATATTTATTTTAAACTGCTGAAATCCAAGATGGCGAACACGGTTTACAATGAAGACCATTTTGCTTTGTATTTCAAATAATGTGTTTACATAGGTTTTACAATGAGGCAAAAGAAAACTCGGAAATGGCCTATTATTTTACTGATCCGTTCAAATCTAAACAAAAAGATATAAATGATTTTGCACTTAGAATCGTTTTGGCCTTGAGACAAAAGATGAATTCGAAAATGGCCTATTTCGGACCCTTGCGTTCGGATACTGAATACAGCAAAGAGATCGTTAACATTCTCTTTATAAAGCACTGGGTGTTATGTAAAAACCCAGTGCTGTAGTCAACATTTTGAATTGCGGAGTCTAATGCTTCTGGCTCCGTTGAACAAGCAAAACAACCGTAGTGCTGTGATTGGTCAAAAACCCATGTTTTATCAGAGTATAAAACATAGAAAAAGCGTGTTTTATTATTTTTCGTCAGCTTTACTCTAGTGAAAATTCGCAAGGGATGGCGGCGAACATTTTCTATAAAGAAATTCCGGACAAAATTCTGAGTAAAGCTGCAGAGATTGTCGAAGAATCTTCTAAGTTCGAGATGAAAGTAGAAGAAGCGAAATTAAATTGCTTCAGTTTATCGATCGTGCGTGTTCTGGTGTTTTTACTCGCGGCGTATAAAATCTATATCATAAAGCAAATGAAGAAGCCTAAGCCATGTATTATACTGTCACAAAGAACACTCGAGAACACTCGAGAAATGTAGAAAATACTCACCTGCGGCTCGTGTTTTCTACATTTCCCTCGTGTTCTCAAATGGCCGTCGTGTTTTATGACAGAATAATACATGGCTTAGTTGGCTTAGGCTTCTTTATTTGTTAACTGTATTCCCAATGAAAGGGTCTTGATTTCCATTGACAGCCCGATATAACAAATCCTGGCTTTAACCCTTTCCTGCCCAAGCGTGACTTACAGATTTTACTCTGTCTAACGCCAGACGATTTTACTCGTCAAAGGGAGACCCCTTGGGCAGTAAAGGGTTAAAAAACTATCTCCCTTAACCCTTTCCTGCCCAAGCGTGACTTACAGATTTTACTCTGTCTAACGCCAGACGATTTTACTCGTCAAAGGGAGACCCCTTGGGCAGTAAAGGGTTAAAACAAAGTTCCCGGTATAAAGAGCTAATTCATTAGTCCAGCCCAATTTAAAAACAAGCCAAGTTCAACAATACTTCGTTATACGATGTTTGACCGTATTTTTTTCTAATAGCACGCCACGGTGCTGTAAAATACAGACTTGTATTATGCGACACCGTCATTTTCTGATCCATACACACTCGGTTTATGACAACAGGGAAATTATTATGTTATTAATTCCGCGCGATGGACTAGCATTCCATGCAGGCGGGAAAGTGAAAAATGAAGAAAGTAATTTTAACGTAAAATTATCAACTAGGTTACCGCAGGGATACTGTATTCATTGCCTCTAATCCTTATGAACCTAGTGTACATGACCTGATTGACTCCAAATAATTTAATACTGAGAAATCTGGTTTTCTTTAGCGAGTTGGTCATTGGATTGTGCATGGTCAGTATAGTTGCACAATTTTTCTTATGGCGTTTCCTCGGTAATATTAATCGTGAATTGCGGTATGCAAACTATATCTTTTCACTTTGTTATTAGTGGTCGTTTCTAAAAGAGACTGCTATAATAAATGATTGTACGTAGATCTGTCAAATAATTTGCCCTCGCGATAACAAAACCGTCAGCGATGCAAGCTTACTATTATATTTTCCAAATGTATTCTTTGGCGACTTTTTGGGAGTATTGCTGGGTTTAGCACCTCCAGTGCCTTCTTTCATAGCGTACAAATGATGTAATACAGAGACAAAGCGGAGATAAAAAATCATGGACCTGCAATAGTACAGTCAATTAGAAAATTTGTTGGATCATGTTGCATCCCAAATGGTCATATGCTTCCCGAAGGTTTTTAAACCAATTTACACGGGTATTTCGCCAAATCGAACTGACGATTTTTTTCTTTTCTGACAAAATAACAGGTTAATACAATGAAATAGCGTTATTTAAATATGATGGCTAAAGCTACCTCTTTACTTTGCAGGTTAACACTTCAAAATTGAGTTTGTCCATCGGATATGTCGCATGTGTTGTCTAAACATGTGTTGTCTAAACATTTTTTCGGAGAAAGGATAAAACACACAAACAATAACTTCTATGTATTGTATGGAATAAAACATTTTTATGTAGGTTAGTTAGGTTTCCATGCACGTTGGTTATAATAGAGTCTATACCAAGCAAGCCACTTCATTCTTGTTAACAATACTCCAAATGTAAGGGTCCGAAATCCAGAACCTTGCTTTTGGCTACGTTGAAATCGCAAAACACCCATTGCTGTTAACAATACTCCAAAATTGAAATGTAAGGGTCCGAAATTCTGAGCCTTGCTTTTGGCTACGTTGAAATCGCAAAACACCCATTGCTGTTAACAATACTCCAAAGGTAAGGGTCCGAAATCCAGAACCTTGCTTTTGGCTACGTTGAAATCGAAAAAAACACCCATTGCTGTTAACAATACTCCAAAGGTAAGGGTCAGAAATTCTGAGCCTTGCTTTTGGCTACGTTGAAATCGCAAAACACCCATTGCTGTTAACAATACTCCAAAGGTAAGGGTCCGAAATCCAGAACCTTGCTTTTGGCTACGTTGAAATCGCAAAACACCCATTAAATGATTGTACGTAGATCTGTCAAATAATTTGCCCTCGCGATAACAAAACCGTCAGCGATGCAAGCTTACTATTATATTTTCCAAATGTATTCTTTGGCGACTTTTTGGGAGTATTGCTGGGTTTAGCACCTCCAGTGCCTTCTTTCATAGCGTACAAATGATGTAATACAGAGACAAAGCGGAGAAAAAAATTCAAGGACCTGCAATAGTACAGTCAATTAGAAAATTGTTTGGATCATGTTGCATCCCAAATGGTCATATGCTTCCCGAAGGTTTTTAAACCAATTTACACGGGTATTTCGCCAAATCGAACTGACGATTTTTTTCTTTTCTGACAAAATAACAGGTTAATACAATGAAATAGCGTTATTGAAATATGATGGCTAAAGCTACCTCTTTACTTTGCAGGTTAACACTTCAAAATTGAGTTTGTCCATCGGATATGTCGCATGTGTTGTCTAAACATGTGTTGTCTAAACATTTTTTTCGGAGAAAGGATAAAACACACAAACAATGACTTCTATGTATTGTATGGAATAAAACATTTTTATGTAGGTTAGTTAGGTTTCCATGCACGTTGGTTATAATAGAGTCTATACCAAGCAAGCCACTTCATTCTTGTGCGCAGTTCTTATCATCTCACTCAAATAACTAATTCCAAGACAATAAAAAATATTTCCTTCAAAGCGACATTTCTCAATTATGGCTCAGTTATTCCCACCGCAAGAAATAGCAAAATTTTAATGTTAAAAATGACGAGTTTGGCAGAACATAACCAAAAAAAATGGAAAAACTGAAATTAGTTTGGAAGGTTACGATTATTGGAACAATAAGACACAAGTAATGTGTCAACCTGCTGCACGGATTACAGCTTCGTAAATGCAACTAAATTAATCATAGTACACACATGAGATCAAATGTTAAAATCTTTTACTAGCTAGTGGCGCTAGCCACAATGAATAGGCGGAGATAGATGGAACATGATTGGTTCATGCTGTAAGACAAAGGAGTATTACCCGAGTACCCTTGAAAGCGATACTGATCAATAATTAACCATATGAGCATTCAAAAGCTCAAGGAGATTCCTGGCTGAACAAGAAAACAAACAAACGTCTTTGGAGTTTCTGCAGTACACAAGTTGGATTCAAGCATAAAGAAGAGAGGAAATTTTCAACAATGAAAGTTCTTGTGGTCTTGTCCTTTGTCGCATGTATGTTTGGCAGTGGTGGTAAGTAAAGATACATATCAATTGTGCAAATATCACCACTAACTTAAAAATCAATTAGTCCGACTATCTTTTTAACCATCACTTCATGTTTAATAAAAGGCCCACTCGTAAATGTTTGGTAACACACGGATGATTGTTCCCTCAAGCAACACTGGCCATGGTGTTTTTCAATGTTTTTCAATTAAGCGCAGCTTTAATTAAGAAGCGAGAACAATGAGGTCATGATCAATACCACTGAAATATATATTCCTATTCTATTATTATTTTCTTTTTTGGCGAAACATTTAATTCGAGAAAATCAAATGTTTTTTTTAGTTTTCGGTTGTTTCATGAATCTGCTATAGAAAATGATCGTCTTAAATTATTCTTTTACTCTGCTTCCGTCTAGTCACTCTCAAATTACTGTGTTGTAGAAGTCAAACTATTTTCGTCTCAAAACGATGGCCTACAGAATTTTACGAAGTCATATTTTTTCACGTACCACTAGTTAAAAATACTCCTGAATACCCGTATTATCTAAAAGACGTACGACAAAAGAATAATCGAAGCCAGCAATATTCATTTAGTTTGATTAACAGAGATCTTGAACAATGATATTATATTTTTGTGTGGTTACTTTTTTGCATATCTGACATTTTACGGTGATAGAACTAAAAAGAATTATCACTGCTTTTATTTCATTTTGGAATCCTTTAAATGATAGACAATATGTTTTACTGTACATTGACTCCAACTAGTCTTCAGGTAGTTCATTTGGACTGTAAAACATGTCTGCCGTAAAGCTGAAAATACTTAGGCGCAGTAGAATACTTTTAGCGAACTTCGAGGTGTTTGGAAAAGCCATGAAACACTCTCTAGCTCTCTATAAAGCTTGTCAATATAATCGAAACTAACTACAGAGAAAAGAAAAAAAAATAAAATCGCGCAAATTTAGGTTAAAAAGATCACATTTCTAAACGACGATCATTGCGGTTTGACAATACAATTTCACAATAATTATTTTGCAGTGATCGGGGGTAGAGATGATTGCGTTTTTCCTTTTACATATGATGGCGAGTCGCACGACGATTGTACCTATGATGGCGATTGGACAGTGCCGTGGTGTGCTTGGGATAGCACATACCAGAGTGGGCGGTGGAGTAATTGTGGTAAGGAAAAAAAAATCTTAAACTGCACCAAATAAAAAATATTCTAAAGTATTCTAGCCTCAGTGTGATGCCATAGAATCCTAGAGTATTCAAGGCGTATGCCATACGTGAAGTACATCTGGAGTATTCAAGAGAATTTGATTTGAATACGTGAAGTGCCACTGGTGTATTCACGAGTATTAAATATTGAATACGTGATGCACACCAGGAGTGTTCAATTTGAACGTGGAAAAACAGGCCGGATCCTAATAAGATATCTCAGGTGTATTTCGAATCAGGCGTACTAGAATACGTCGGAAAATTTCAGTATACGAGGCGTGTGCCGAGTCGTATTCGAGCGAATTCTGGCCCGAATATTTGGCTTTTCGCGCAGTGTTAGGTAAACAATCTATTTTGCATGAAATACAAAGAGATTACTGCATGGAAAATGCACCCGTACGACTTTCATTCACGAGATGAGCTGGTATTAGAAAACGAAAGAGTAAACAAAGCGATCCGATGAGCAAGTTTTTGTAACTCACGTGAACGAGTGAATAAAAAACCTTCCAGCATCTTTCACGGTGTATTTGTTCCCGGTGTTTCTCGGAGTATTCCGGCTTCTTTCTGTGCCCTTTTTTAACAGGGTGTGACAGATTTGTTAACAGAAGTGATATAATATTAAGACTTCAAAAGTTGTTTCAATATTTCTGCAGTTATTTACAGTGATTCTGACTTTTTACTCATTTCTAGAGTGTAGCCAAGCAGAAGCAGATAGATTACAGTGTGTGGAACCATCGGTATGTTGCCCAGCTGCCGAAAATCACAAGGCAAAATGCCAACTTCCATTTAACCCGAACGGTAAACGACGCTAGGACCTCAAACCTGTCCACTTGCGTGAATGGTGTTAGTGTAACATCAAGAATTTCTCCATAGTCAAGATTCTCTTATGTATCTTAAAGTGGTTCGCTTCTCGTCTTCGCTTTGGCAGTTAGGAACAGTCCAATGCTGTGATAAATTTTTGAAGGCTGAAAAGTGTACAAAAACAGTAGAATAAAGGTGATTGCGCAAGTGCAAATGAAGCGTCTCTTTCATCATGCATCTTGGGTACTATCCGAAGGGTACTCCTTGTAAGTTTTGGTGGAGGTGTGCCGCCCGGATCGCCAAATTCAGACCCTATTTCAGACCAATGCATGCCATTTTCCACACCCATTTTCAGACCTGATCTTGAAAATATACAATTGTTTTACACCCGCTAGGTAAAATTTAGCTGGAATGATATATTTTATCTATTTCTCTTTCTCTCTCATCAGTTACTCGTCCCAGTTACTGAGAAGAAAAATATGCTTACAAGCTTTCGTAAATGTCCCCCCAAACCCCAAAAACCATACCCAATTTCAGACCAAACAAGCCAAAATCTATACCCGTTTTCAGACCAAAACGGCTAAAAACCATACCCTTTGAGGCGGCACATACCTATATACCTAATATTGGGGAGTACCCCCCAGGGGTACTGTGTAAACTCTCTCGTAAGATCTCACATCAATGGCTCGATACCCTGTGTGCAAACAATAAAACAAACAACAGGAACAATGCCCCTAGCCCCTAAAACAATAGCAACTGCTACCAGTAGCGATCTTCACTGAGTTCTGCAGCCGAGTCCTTGAAAAACTTTCCTTCCATTTTAATCAATGATGTCACCAAGTTCTAATTCCGGTTTACTGTTCGTGAATTCTTGTTTCGTGAATTTTTGTGTTTGTTAAAATAAAACCGTGATCACTAAAAACACAATGATCCTGGGCCCAAGCGTTGTCACCTTCAACATTTCACAAAACTAACCACAATTGAAAAAAAACTTCACTCGGACGGAAAGACTACTTGATTTATACCTAATCTCGTACCCAGATCTCACTCTGTCTTGTGCTGAAAAGTGTGATCTCCTTTTCGCTTGTCTGTGGGAGATCTGGGTACGAGATTAATTTACACCCTTACCATTCTCGTTTTAGAGTCCTGCTTATCAGTAATTGTAACTTAACAAGGATTTTTTTCAATGATAGCAAAGGAGAATATGATAGTCTCCAAAATTTTTGTTTGACCCTTTCAAAAATCTCGACAAAATTTTTCTCTGCCAAATTTTAAATTTGTCAAGCGTGAGCGTACTGAGACACAGCAAAATATTTGTTAACCGTCACAAGTGTCAATCACACGCGAATATGAACACCGGCATTTTCTTTCAAATCATGGCGTGTAACACGCCTGACAAATTTTTTGTCCTGCTCCGGTGTCTTTGAAGTTTGGTAAGCCTTCAAGCCTTGACAAAATGTGGTAGAACTAAAACTCGCCGGGCGCACTTTTAACTGGTGACAGATTTTTTTCACACAATAAACGAAAATTTGCCCAGTGCGTCAGGGCCGTTTGGATGAGCAGGACACGAGATATCCATTATTGAACTTTCAGTTGTGGTCATGTAAGAGCAATGTGATTCAGTAAATTCTGATTGGTCTTAACATAAGCTGTGATTCTGTAAGATTTTTAAAACAAACTCCAAACCTATAAACAAATATTGAAAATTTCCGAATAAAGTTACCTCTTCTTTTTTTAATCAAGTGTTGTATTACTCTAAGAAATGTTGATCTTCGTCTTACGCTTTGTCCTTTATTGGTTCGAGCAAATCCCTTTAATTTGGGACGTATAAATATTTAGGTACCGAAAAACAAATTACCCTGGAAAAATTCAAATTCTGACAGTGCTCGGTGCGAATTTGCCTTTCATTTTCCAAACGAACACCCCTTCTAAAATTCCAGTTACGCGCCTGTGTCCGTGTCTAAATTAGTGCTGTTAAATCGCTGGGGAACATTGGTACTTTCGTACTAAGGGTTGAAATACTTACAATAACATTGAGCGATGAGTGGTTTTCTGAGAAAACAAAACAGTCTGGCGTAATGAGTTTAAATTCGATTGACCGTCTGGACAACAGGACACAAGCAGGGCGTTGTCTTGTACCTGTTACACATGGCATAGCGTCATTGTGTACTCCACGATTTTTTTCTTTATTTCCTTTACCGGGGGAAGCTGATTTGAACACGGAGAAAAAAAATCAGAAATATATTTTTCTGTATCATGTTTTTCCTTCTGAAACGTAAAATTTGGCTTCGGGGTGAGACAAAAACCGTGCCAAGTAACGATCTGGAACTAGTCGAGCCGTTACAAATCGGCAAATGAAAAGTGTGAAAATTGTTCAAATCAGCTTCCCACGGAAATTTGATCAAGCAAATATAAAAATATGTCATATACACTTTAGTGGAACTAAATTTTTCATAAGAGGCATAAGAGATCAATAATGGCGAACTGTTGAAATTTTTACCGATGGTGGGCCTCGCCGCAATGAAGATAAGTGGAGACAGATTGAATTCGAAGATGATTGGTTTATTGACAAGTACCACGTAGTCGATTTGATCTATAATGTAACAGGTGAGCCATCAAAAGCTACAGGAAATTCCAAGCCAACAAACTCTACCTTCAAGTTTCTACAGGACGCAAGTTGACTAGAAGCATAAACAAGAGAAATTTTCAATAATGAAGATTCTTGTATTTTTGTTCTTTGTCATTTGTATGCTTGGTACTGGCGGTAAGTACAGATACATATCAATACTGCACATGTTTCAGAATATATTATCTTGCCTTTTTCTACATTCTTTTGTGAATTTTATGTTAGCAACAACAACAACTAGCTTTATCTGCATGACCATAAATACATACAGTGTTGCAAAAACTTAATCTCGAATAAAAATTGAAATAATAAAGACTATCATGGACATGTAGCATACAGTAATTAAGTTACATCAGTAAAATTTGAAAGAATAATATTACATACAACAAGGCATGTTGATAAGGGACAAACTCGCACATGTATGGTAACATTTTGGAGTTTTGTTAAATTTTAAAATAAGTGAGAACTGCATTTTTGAGGAAAACAATAAGAAACACAACAAAGAAACGCTGGTGTTTTATTATTCACTAGTGTCGCACGTGCGAAAAATGTTGTCTGTTTAGTGAAACCAATGCCAAAAACAAATACAAACACATATTTGGACTTCGAAAAAGGTTGTCAGAACAGGCAAAGCTTCAAACTGGCTGTCATCCTACCCAAAGGTAGACCATTTAGAACAAAAACGTAGTCCATGTCCAGATAACCTTCGCTATTGATCACTAAAGTTTGCGACATTTTTCACCTACAATTTAGCCCAACTTCGAGTATCAAGAAAAAATACCACCAAAACTTTTCATCGTTTTGACGAAAAATACAATCAAGTGAAAAGAACAATTCTTCAGTATTTTTCTTGAATATGACTGTATACAATATTTTTTCTAGAATATGGCGTGCAATGGTCCCAAGTTACGTCTTCAGCATACATATATCCATAAAATACAGTGCTGTTCAGGACAAACTTATTTCATCCCAAAACCCAGAATATTCGTGATTTAACCTTTTTACTTCGCTCAAAGAGCGTGAAAATGTATTATGAAACCACACGTACCTGCAAGGCTATTGTACTAGGGGTTCCGATTCAGATTTTTCACTTCAAGATGTCGACTCTGTTGCTACACCTTTTCCTCAGAAATGTTGGCAGATTTTGAAACCTGTTGACAAGTGAAAACCGGTTATAAGTTTAACAACAGGACGCTAGTTAGTCTTCAGAGATTCTGTAACATTGCCTGCGCTTCCATTGAGGGGTAAGGGCCGGGTAGGCCGAAACAATAGGGAGCTTAAGCAATGACGACGGCGACGGCTAGGACGACGCCTGCTTAAAACTGAATTTATACTTGACGCACGAATCTCGCAATTGTCTTGATGTATTCGGTGCATCTATCGCTTTCAAACGCAGTTCTTGTAGAAAGTAAAAGGACGCGTTTATTTTCAAACAGAAAAACGAAAATTAAGCCGTCGAGATTCACGTTCTCCAAAGTAATCAGAATTTGGTCATTTCACGTTGTTGTTTTGCAGAGGACGGCAAAGAAATATACAAAGAATTATAACGCACGTGCAGAGCTATTGTACTGCTCATTAAATCTTTTGTTTTGCGACGTTCTCGTTGACGTTCCCGTCGTGGCTCTTCTACTTTATGAAGCGTTCTCTTCAGTCCCAAGTGTGAGACTTATGTTGTATGTTATGACAAATTTTCCCTCGACCAACATCATACGTGTTTTCCAGGTTTAGAGTGTCGACCCTTCAAAATGAAAATTGAGAAAACTACCAAAGAGTTGAATTCTGGGCCATATCTTAGGTCTTATTAAAGTTTAGAGGAGCGAGAATCAAAACTGTCTTCACCAATCATTTTACTACTTTAATTAACCAGTCATATTTATACAAAGCAGTAGTAACGAAAGGTTCAATTAAGTTGACGAAGTCTAAAAAGAAAACATTTTAGAAGAAATGTTTGGGAAGTAATTTTTGTGCGAATGCCAAACTGGGCATCCTTGGCGATAGAGAATACGCTGCATGTCAAGTTCAATGGACCCGTTCTGGTTAGAACGGTTGCAATCGTTACATCGGTGTAGACTTTGGTGCGCGAAAGATCTGTGCCAGACCAATTTAAAAACCCAGGGTAGCAACTTAAATTTCGATTAAAATTTTTAAGCTCAAAACATTTGTCTTGCAGTGATAGGGGGTAAAGAGGATTGCGTTTTTCCGTTCCGGTATAAAGGCAAGACGTACAACACCTGCACCTATGCCAATTTCCACGTACCGTGGTGCGCATACGATCGAGATTACCGTTGGCGGCGGTGGGATTTTTGTGGTAAGAAATTAAACAAACGTAGGTAAATGTTACACACGTCTTGCATGATACTAGGATTAGCAATATCAACAGCGCACTGATAGATAAAGATAGACGTGGTGGTATATATTACTAGTAAAAACTAGCTATGGTATATATAGATTACTTCATAGAAAGTGCGACGTACGGATTTTTATTCACGAGTTGTAAAACTTTGGAAAACGAACGAGTGAGCGCAGCGAACGAGTTAGTTTTCCAAAGTTTTGCGACGAGTGAATAATAATCCGTACAAAGCACTTTCTATGCTGTAATTTGTTTATTATATATAACGAGTACTCAACCATTGTAAACTTAAAGCGATTTTTTCTAGTCTATAATTAAAGAGTTAAACGCAGCGCTACGAGGAAAACAAAGCTGCAAATGCATTCTGATGGCTTTCCAAGCGAGATCTCTTTTAAATAGAAAAGAAAAATTACGGCGACGACAAGCTATAGTAAACAAGAACTTTATTTAAATAGCGGTGTAAAACACACTGTGTTAATACTTTTTAAAAGAAAAGCTTTTGCTATCGCATCGAGAAACGTCGCCATAAGTGAATCAACTAGTGCGCGCAAATCAACTGGCGAATTTTTGAACAAAAGTTGTGATAACACAAGGAGTCGGTTCATTAAACAATAATTACAACGTAAATCCATATTCAAAAGTGAAATATTTACTTTACCCTGGTGTTCCCAAGAGTGCTTGAATTTTCTTAGAACGTCCACGACTGCGTTGTATCAAAGCTACAATGAAAGTCTTTCATTCCTTGGCTTTCCCTTATCGACATTTAGTTTGTCTTCGCTCCGCCTGGAGAATGATTTTAGCATTTCCATACCATAACTGTGTTCTTAAGGTTTTGCTTGGCGTGTTTCTGGTGGCTTTCCTTTCCATAAAGTTCTCAAAAGTACAAAATTTGTAGCCAAAACATAAACTGTCTTCGAGAGCTTGCAAACGTGCAACGCGTGTTTTCACAACCTCGTTGGAAACCATTTGAATTCCCGGGCTCTGATTGGTTAGGTCGTTCTACTCTTGATGCTGATTGGTTATATTTTTCACGTGTGAAGAAAGCTATACGCGAAGCTGATTGGACGTATCGCTTTTCTCACATGTGAAAATATAGCAAGGTTTATTACCTAAAATTGTCGCTGTATATATAATAAATTGCATTTTCTGACTTTTGATTGGTTGAGAGGCAATGGTATATGAGCTCATATACCATTTACCTACCAAAAAGGTACGCGTACGCGAAAAAGAATGCATTTTTGCAATGTTTGTACAATATTTTTGTGGCGTTTTTAATAAAACAATTATTCCACTCGCGCTTGTTGGATACTACCATCTCATATCCAACGCGCGCTCGTGGAATAATTGTTAAGTATAATCGTATCTATAACAAAATTGTCGACTTTGATTGGTTCTGCGCGCGCGTCGTTTCTATGGTCTATAAGAGTGCAGACCATGGTAAAATGTGGTCTATGTGTGGAAAGAAACGGTCCAGTTATTCGTTTGCTTTTGTGTTTCCGGTGAGATTTCTGGATCGATTAATGGCTATATGGATCGTACCTCGATGCGTAACAGACTGCTGATTGAGCTTGGGCTACGTGTGGTCTGTGTTATGCTATTGACAGTCCAAGCCAGGGTACTCTTATTTTTAGTGATAAGATTTTTTTGATGGTGTCCAATTTATTTACCGGCTCGGAGTTTGGTATGAAACACTGACTGAGAAGACTTCAAAGTTCTTATATATAATTAATGACTTGTCCTTGTTTGGTTAAAATCTCACTTTCCGATCCGTTTTCATTTATTGTCAGGGTGTAGCGATAGGGAAGCAAAAATTGCAAACTGTCCTAAGAGGGCGGTGTGTGTTCCAGCTGCCGAAGGCCGAGCCACACATTGCTATTATCCATGGCGTCCACACAGCCGCTTTGGAAGACGCTAAGTGATCGCACTGAGACTGATCCAAGCCGTCCTCGACAAACCGACTCGGATTGGTGTCATGTAGTCAGCTTCATTGTTTAATGGAACCGTTCGCCTCTGAAAACGATTACGACATGTTAAAATAGTTTACAGTAAATGGAAAGATTAGAAGTGGCTCATTAGGGACGGACCATTAGAAAAGTGATTGGGGGGGGGGGGGGATGGGGAAAATAAAAAAAAATCATGCAAGGCTATGTGACGGAAAAAATTCTTGCAAGGAAGAAGTGAAAAAAAAAAATTCCTGCAGAGCGAATTGCACTGTCGCGCTGACAAACTGTGCCCGACTGAAGGAACATTGGGCAGTCAATTTACACAACAGTTTTCTTGATCCTGGTTGAGTCTTCCCTTTCACGACAAGCTTTACTCGGGAAAAAAATTTCTCCCCAAGAAGTGTAAAGGAGATTAAGATGCAGTTACCGAAAGTGTTAATGCTGTGTTGTCAGCACTGATGTTATGTGTAACAATTCATTTCTGTAGACAGAATAAATTATAATTTGGCGGCGAGATGTGTGTGGCCTTAATTTATGAGTGAGGATCCCCAGTGAGGTTTACCTGATTTTGGGTAAAGGAAAGAAGAAGCGCTCTTCTCAAATTTATATATATGGTTACATGACCTTTCCAGGGATCAAGGGATACTATAAGTACATGCGTTTATCTGCGAAAAGGTAGTTTGCGGCGATTGAATTCACAGTGCTCATACAAGAATCGGTCCACGAAGTAAACGACCTTTTCCCTTAACAACACTACTGTTTATTGAAGATGGAAGTTTATAATTGTACACGTTGAATTAGTTTTTATTTATTATTCTTTAATTACTGAAAGTGATAGATGATCATCGCAGTGAATTTCCAATTTAAGCAACTGAAATAAAATGGCAGGCTTAAACGGGATTCGAACCTGAGCTATGAAGCCACACATTGGGAGCAAGGTCAATGTGTGGCTTCATACCTCAGTTGGTAGAGCATCGAACGGTGATTGTTAGTTTGTTTTTATTTAGTTTTGACTAATACACATTAATTGTTAGGTGTTGTTTCACCGGTTAAATGAAATCACTCTAAGCCCGTGCGCAAGTATTAAATATCTTTTTAAAAGGGATATTTGCCTGGAAAAGAAATTCGTGCAGAGGGTTTCACTCGAAAAAAAAATTCTGTATAAGCATTGAGCGAAAAAAATTCCCCACAAAAACGAGGTCAACGATAGTCAACGAGGCGAGATTTCTGGAAACAGTTTTAATTCTTTCTTTTAAAAGCTGCAAGGATGTTCTCCTCAACAATGTGGAGGATTCTCTTCAGCAATGCGAAAAGAACAGTATTTTTTTCTTTCAGTGTACGTGTATGTTTGTTATCGACTAATTTAATTTTCGTTATGCTACATCGCTTTACTTGCAACAAGAATCACCATACACCAGAAGACAACAGTGAAAGATCTAACACTCCAAATTACATTGTCAGAAAATATAGTGTTTAATCGAAAAGTAGCACTTAATGTGGATGATTCAATGGCAATCCATACCGAAGTTGTCACCCTAAACGTGAGAGGTCAATTTTAATTTCAGATGGTTACATGACCAAAAAGCACATTTGAACTTTCTACAAGAAACGTATAGTGATGAAAAATCAAAGTACATGGTACGTGCTAAAATTTGAAAAAGATAGTCATGGAAGATTCTTCTCGATACAAAAATGAACAGCACAAACTTGGTTTTAATCAAAATCTACGATACGGTACAGCAAACGCAGTTTTTTGATCACGTTTTTTGATCACGAATAGGCTTTCAAATTATGCGGACGTAAACATTATAATTGCTGGCGATTTCAGTTGTCCTCTAACTGATGCAGACAAGGGAAACCTATAGGGAATAATACATGTGTCATCGACAAAATTTTCATTCTGTGTGCTCTCTACTCGTTGCAAGACAAATCTACTGATGTACTAAACAACCCACCCTCAGTTACTTTGTTAAACGTAGACTACAAAATCGCAACAAAAGTAATAGCGAATAGATTAGCAAAAGTACTACTTACAGATATCACAACTCCAAATCAAACAGGCTGTGTCAACAATATATCGGCGAAAATGTCAGACTCATTTATGATGTTATCGACTTCACTACGCATACGTATCATCCTTTTCATCGATTTTAAGATTTTAAGAAAACCTTTGATTCAACCGAAGGGGATTACATGCAAAAGATGGGTGAAAGTTTTTTACACGGATATTTCAAGCTGTGTTACAAATAATGTATTTGCTGCCCCCTTTTTTAACCTCAATCGCGGAGTGAGGCAAGTCAGCTTGTTATCAGGTCTTCTGTTTGTGCTTGGCCAGGCCAGATTATTAATTCCGTATAAGTATTTCCTGTTTTTTTTAGAATGCGTTGAGAATGACATTTCCGGTTTAATTTTTCTCCCAGAATGTAGTGCAAGCGAGGAAAGAAGATTACAATGTTAAAGGAGAATGGCGGTATGCCTTCCAGCTGCTGGCGACATTGATGCGAGATGCATGGGGATTGGCGGCTATTAAAATTTAGTATATTCTCAGCTCCGACTATTGCATTTCTAGCTTTTTGATTGGCTAAAAAACTCCGACTATGAGCCAATAGTCGGAGTTTTACGTCATATGGAAAATAGTGCGCCAAAGTTTTTATTTTACGCTTTGTAAAATTGTGGAAATAACAATCGGCGGCAAAACCCGGTTTAGAATTTACTAAAACAATTATTCCATTCGCCCTTGTTGGATATGAAGTGATTATAACCAACTCGCGCTACGCGCTCGTTGGTTATTTTATCACTTCATATCCAACGCGGGCTCATGGAATAATTGTTATATCTTACTTGCGTAAAACAGTGACTGCTATTCAAGACTGAAGTTCAATCGTCTAATTGTCTGCCGCAGCGTACAGTCTACTGGTGATAGATCTACCCTGTTTAGGACGTCAACTATTTAATATCTGTTGTAAGTAGTGTTATAGAAAACTTAGTAAACGCAACTAAATGTCAACTCAACGAACAAGTCAGGCAAGTCCGCCATGTTTATGCACACAGCCCGATCCGCCACAGGGCGGCCTCATAAAATGTCAGGGGCCCCAAACCGTAGGGGGGTCCCCACAGGTTCAATATTACAACAATATCCATACCCTGTTTAGGACGTCAACTCTTTAATATCCATACCCTGTCTAGGACGTCAACTCTTTAATATCCATACCCTGTCTAGGACGTCAACTCTTTAATATCCATACCCTGTTTAGGACGTCAACTCTTTAATATCCATACCCTGTTTAGGATGTCAACTCTTTAATATCCATACCCTGTTTAGGACGTCAACTCTTTAATCCATACCGTTTAGGACGTCAACTCTTTAATATCCATACCCTGTTTAGGACGTCAACTCTTTAATATCCATACCCTGTCTAGGACGTCAACTCTTTAATATCCATACCCTGTATAGGACGTCAACTCTTTAATATCCATACCCTGTTTAGGACGTCAACTCTTTAATATCCATACCCTGTCTAGGACGTCAACTCTTTAATATCCATACCCTGTATAGGACGTCAACTCTTTAATATCCATACCCTGTTTAGGACGTCAACTCTTTAATATCCATACCCTGTCTAGGAGGTCAACTCTTTAATATCCATACCCTGTCTAGGACGTCAACTCTTTAATATCCATACCCTGTCTAGGACGTCAACTCTTTAATATCCATACCCTGTTTAGGACGTCAACTCTTTAATATCCATACCCTATCTAGGACGTCAACTCTTTAATATCCATACCCTGTTTAGGACAGTCGCTTGAACTGTATACCCTATTCAGGACTGAGAGGTCAAAAACCACACCCTCAATGTTACAGTTTCAACGTCAACCTTGTCATAGCTTAGCCACCAATCGTATCGTCCACTTGCTGCAGGACTCAAGTAGCGCCCTTGGCTAACCAGAAATCAACTTCCCCGTTTAATGGAACTTTTCGCATCTGAAGACAATTTCGACATCTTAAAATATTTTGCTCTTACAGCAATGTTAATAAATTACGAGGACAAAACAAGGCTTGTTCATATCATAATAAAAGCAACTGTATGTAAGCAGGAAACGAAAATTTAACCAGAAGATTGGCAATGAAGAGTGGTGTGATTTTAATATTTCTTTGCTGATGGTAAGGTGTTGCTCCGCCATGTCGTCTCGCTTTAAGGTGGGGTCCCAAAAAATTCCCGTCCCTTCGGGCCTCAAATTAAGGTGGGTGCCAAGACATTTTCGGCCCGTCTACCCTTAAAATTTTTGGGGGAGGGGGGGGGGGGGGAGAAATTCAAGTTTGGACATCATGACGAAATTATCACGTGATATGAGACCATCGTTGCATGTCACCTATACCCTGTAAGTTTCATTGCCATTGCTGAGATTGTTATTGTTAAAGTTACGATGGGGGTGTTATAATCCGCCCCTTTCCCTGGTCTGAAAAGATCATAAAAATCCCGGTAGGGATGGGGTTAGTTGACATATCGAAGGAAAATCCAACAAACATGCGGAAAGTTCGTTCGATTCATCATTCATTCATCATTCACCTCTGCGAGCAGAGGTCCCTTCGATCTGATCGAAGGGACTTCTGCTCGCAGGGTACATTACGCAGCGTGTTTTTCTGAACGTCGTTACTGTAAATTATTAATTAAAAAAATTTTGATCCTTACTTCTGGATCAAACTTTCGAAAACTTCAAAATGACGATTAAAACCATTCAATAAAACTATGTACTATACATCAGTTATTAACACAGAAATAACTTTGTCCAGTTTAATAATAAATTAAAAATGTTCCTTCCGTTTTAAATTGACCTTCATAAAGGCCACGGATGACCTAGGCCCAGTCCTTTTGGTCTCAAATATGCCCGGACTGGATCTTTAATGCCATTTCGGTCACTTCCCAGTCCAGTCCCTGGTGTCCAACCCATGACGCGAAGCATCTGGTTCCCAATGTTTGATGGTGGTATAGGGTCATCTCCTCCTATTGTTGCTATGGAAACAAAGGCAGTCATTATTGGGATATATAGAAACTTTTAATTGTCTTGTCCACCATCTAATAAAAACCCATTCTTGTCCCCAGAGCTTCTTGTTCCTCTTAGCCAGGTGAGCCTGTGCATGAGGAACAAGTGGCTCTGGGGTCACATGATTTGATTGGCTGAAATCTAACAAAGAAAGGCCAATGAAATCAACTGTTTTAAGTTCTCTTTGATGCATGTGTCCCCAGAGCCACTTGTTCCTTGTGCTCAGGCCCAGGCGGCTAAGAGGGGCAAGCGGCTCTGGGGATGAGAATGATTGACACATCATCAAGCCGATGTGTCAACAATGGAGAAGATCATCAACTAAACGGTAATGATCGACCCTCGAATATTTAAAAATAAAACATTTTAAATAATCACCTCCCTCAAGTAATTGCTCTCACTCAATTTCAAGTTAGAATTTACAACTTAGGGATAAATGAACTGGAGCTCTCTGATGCCAAGGATGTTAATTAAAGACACAGGATAAGAAAACACATGGATATAGTAACGAGGACCCATTTTCTGCAGCAAAAAAATGAAATAATTGATCTCCACAAAGAATAAATTAGTCCCCACTAAACTACATGTAAATGAAAGCAAGTAAATGAGCAAAATTTGAGGAACACTTACAGCTACAATGTGGACCATCAATAATTGGAGGCGGCATTTTCCTTCGTCTTTTTGTCTCTGCTCCTGGTCGACTAGGATGTCTTGGAGGTGAGAAGTGACTGAAAATTGGCATAAAAGGAATGAAATATCTTAAGTGCTGAAACACCTTTCTGCGAGTTACAGTCTTTCCTGTAAAACCTTGAACACCAGAAAAAATTTCTGGAATGTTTATTGTGTAGTGACCAAGTTCAGGACACGCGAACAAACCTCAAAACCACAAACTAATGACCGTTGCTGTTTGCGGTTTAGTTTTCTCACACCTGATTGGCTTTTTCTTTGTAACACAATAACATTCCATAAACATTTCTGGTGTTCACGGTTTTACAGGAAAGACTAACTGGAGTAACTCCAAAGGAACAAAGGAAACATTTGGTACCTGAGTGGTGATGGCACTTGAGGAGGAGGAGGAGGAAGAGAAGAGAGGGGGTGTGGGGGTGGAGGAGGAGGAGGAGGCAATGGCAGAAACAGCTGTGGTCCAACAATGTATATGTATTATAAATGTGGATAGAAGAGCAGACAAATTTCTAGGTTGGTTTGTGAAATGAAAAAAAATAAATAAATAAAAAACATATTGTGATTACATGTACCTGATGGGATGTTTGCCAAGCAGGGGGAAACTGGGAATTTACAGTGTTGTGTTGTTAGTCTTTTTTTTGTGTGGTGAATGGTTAAACAAGAAAATGGCCCTCTCGCATTCTGCACTAGCTCTTGTGCTCTGCGTTCACACTTAAGTCTTGCACATTTGTTCAGTTTGGATAATCTGCCACGAAATAGAAAACCACCTGTAGATGGCCGAGATTTCTAGATTGATCGATAGTGTGCTTGGTTGCATAACGTTTTAGGTATGATTGTCCCCAAGCATCTTTCCGAAATAAAACTTATTACGATGACGGTGTTTCATCAACTCTTCTTGAAGTGATGTGCACAGTGTTTGCTTATTGCTTTGCGGTGTTCAGAGGCCCCCAATGTCCCCCTTGCCAAGGAGGTCATCCTGTAGGATAGCTAAATAATTCATATTTTGCAGTACACTGCTTTACCTTGTTTTACAGAGTAGTACCCTCCCCCTATGGGCAGGATCTGCCTGGCACTGAAGGGAGTATAATGACGCCCACTGGTACACCTACATTGTATGGAAAACAAATATTCATTGACTATTATAAATGGGCTAAGAACCCCCCCCCCCCCCCCCCCAACTATGCAAAAATAACTTATAAAGCATTTGTTAATGTTTTAAAAACAATAAATTATAATTTTTATGTGACCCTTCAATCTGAAAAGGGGGCCTATGGATTTCTCCTTGAACAGTTAAAATTATTCACAATCACAGTGAGTGAAGTTTACGTTTCCATGTTGTGTTCACTGGTCTAAAAAACTGTCACTCTGAGTGTGAAATTTACATATCGCAACGTGAAATTTAAGACCGTGAAATTTGCACATCATGCTGTGAAATTATTATGCTGAAATGAAATATTTAATATCATTATTTTTTTATATTCATGCTGAATTGTTTCGATCAGTAAACTTCACAGCATGACAGTCCCTGTGACTAAGTTATGTTGTGACTATTTTTCTGATGGCATTACAGTGAAAACCAGCAATACATGATTGAATACAAGGGCAATTATCCATTAGCAAAAGACCGTTAACAAGCACTTACCTATAATTATTTTATGGTGGTTGGACTCTCCAATATTCAGCATGATCAAATAAACAGGGGATGGGGTTGGGAGGGAGGGGGGGGGGGGTACACGATTGTCACGCATGATTTAAAATAACTTACACGTACCTGTGCTCTTTCCAGCTTATTTGATGGAAAAACTGACAACCTAGAATGTAATTCACAACAAGTAGGGCATGACAAATAATGTCAGTTTTATCAAATGTATGTACTGTACTTATATACATGTAGCTACCAACAATATATAAGCTCAGTGAAATTGTTATCATTTTGGACTCTAAATTCCCCTAACCTCCCAGTAACCTACAAGTCGCTATCATTGGATTTGATTCACTCACTACCTCAACCAGTCACTTTAATCTGGCCTCTAATTTCTCAACTCCAATTTCTTAAACCAATTTTGACTTCCCACTGAGGCTAGAGAAACTGGCAAACCACTATAAAAATTTACATACAAAATAATTATGACAGTTTCCTCTGAGCATTTTGAGCAAATAAAGGCAAAAATAAAGTTACATCATTGCTCAACATTTGACATTTTGAATATAAACTGACAGTGTGAAAGAAAATTGAATTTAAAGTCATCCATATTCCAATCAAAATGGACATTTTATGTCAGTTCACATCAAAATAACACATGCTTTAAGCATTTTTTAAGAGAATGCTAGAGAATTTAATCTCACGGTCATTTGGAGACATGAGTTACAGTAAAGATGTTCAAAAATGTCACCTGCGATAATTATACTGTAAGTAAATGTGTTAATTTATACTCACTCTGTCCATTTCTCATTCTGCAAAAAGACTGCGATATTCCTGTTTATATCACCCACAGTACCTTCCTGTAGTGGAAGAATTGGTACAGTTTTACGAAGGAAGAAAACTAGCTTGAAATAACCCATGTTCATATAAATCCACTTGACTGATGCATAGATGGTACAGTACATTTAAGTGTCCAATTTAAGTTACTACATGTATTCAATTATAACAAGCTGTAATCAGACAGGATGGGGATGAATAGGACATGCGTAAAGTCTGCGTACAAGCCTAGTGGCAAATCAAGTTGGAGCTTATCCTGGTTTCTGTAGCATCAAGAGCCTTTTCCGCATCCCCTCTCCTGGTCTGAAGGAGATGCTAGCCCATTGCAGGGCTACTCTCCAGCATTGAATTTTTCGGTACCCATTCATACACCGGGTCAAGACAGGCACTGTGACAGAACACAATCCAGTACCCCGGGCAGGGCTTGAACCAGGACTGTCCGATCCATGAGTCCAGCGCATTAACCATCAGGCCACTGTGCCTCCCTCCAGTCAGCTACAATTGGACACCCACATGATCATGCACCACGATAAAATGCATGGATCAATTCACTGTAACAATGCTACAGTGTAATTCACAGTGTGTAAGTACAAATTCCATATTATTTTGCTTTACACGTACCTGTCCATATCCTTTGGAATTTTTCTTCAACCTTGCTTGAAGACCTAAATGTAGAACCAAAACACATTGGAATAGTACAGTGTATGTCATTATAATAAGGGTTGATGTACTTGCACATGTCTTTGAATTACAGTTTGTTACGGTATTACACCACAAGAGAAATTTCAGGATTCACTAACCAGTAACTGTATTTGTACCCGTAAATAAAATGCGAAACAGGGAATGGGTACAGAAGGCAATGACAGAGAGAAACAGACAGGGGATCTGATAGGATGTAGTGCAGAACAAGCAACTTGTCTCACCTGCAGCACACCACTTGTGAAAATGTGACGTCACTGGTGGAAAATCAACCGCTGACGCCACATTATTTTAGTTGTCAATCAAAATAGCAGCGCACACCTTACTTGCGAAACCTGTGATGGTTGGCGCAAAGTGACAAGCGATTTCCTGCAAGTGACACAAGTCGCTCATTTCTTGATTTAGTGATCTTTGCATGTTCCTTACAGACAAAAACTTCCACCCAGTCTTTCACTTGCGACTTCTGAAGTGATTTTCTTCAAACAAACATATGTCATGTCTTATTGACACAAAGAAAAAAAAAGAGTGACTTTCGGCAATAGTCCTCTCCATGCTATACGGGGCATGTTCTTTGCAAATATACATGTAAAATGAAATGTCCCTACCCATCCCACCTTTTCCTTCAGCACCAGACGCAAAAGGCCTCCTGTATTCATCCATGACTCCGTTAACAATATTTTGGAATTTGTCTTCTTCTAAATCACTAGCAGTTCTCTCTTCCCACCAAGGGTTAATCCTCACATCACATTCATATGAACTTTCCTCCTTTTCATCATCCCCGAGTCTGCCTTCATCATTTGTGAAAAACCCTTCCAGATCACTGTCTCCTGAGGAAGACAAATCTATAGCTATTTTATAACTGTCTGGCCCAGCTATCATCATTTTGTCCTCACAGTCCTCATGGTGCATCCATGAAGATGCATGTGGCATGCTCTGATCGCCTGGCTTAGCAAGTCGCCCAGGTACAAGCAGTCTTGAAGGCAACTTATAGAAATGGTTAGAGGAACCAGAAGTCTCCATAGGTTCACCGCATCCACTACTTAAACCATTTTCAATATCGGCTAAACTGCCTTCCTCGTCTCTTCGTTTGAGCCTGTTGTGTAGATCGCTTCCCATGGCAGATTTTCCACACACCTTACGTTTCCGCGTCCTACTCAACGATTTTAAATTTCCCAATGAAGAAAGTGGAGAATCTCGATCGTTAGACACAGACACTCTTTTAAGCTTCCTTTTTCTTTTCTTTCGACGTTTCGTCAATCCTAATAAAGGTTCACTAACAGAATCGCTTTCGCCTTTCTCTTTTTCTGGAGGTGGGTATTTAGGATCGGGATTTTCGCCACCATGCAGTTGAACTTTCAACAGACGTTTCGTAAACGACTCCTCTTCGGAATCGCTTTGACACATAGATATATTTTCAATATAATCCATCAAAGCCTCTTCTACAGAGTCGTTGCTTTCAGCGCTTGCTTTGGGACGTTCTCGCAGAGGTGGGTAGTCAGATCGACGCTTCCTACCTCGTCGCTTCTTCGGTGCCCTACGAACTGGAGTTGATGATGGCGACTCCCTAGTTCCGATCGTTGTGTCAGAATGGGCCGAAGGTGGATCATTTGTCCCATCCAAAGCGCTGCTAAGATCAGCAACAAGTTCATCCATTATGATTTCGGTATTAATTTCTGTCCGATGCGGAAGGAAATTGAATGTTTTGCAACGAGCCGCTGCAAATCGTAAGCACAGCTGTTATGTCCGCCATTTTGAAATTTACTAACTTTAGTTCCCAGCCTCCTGACGGAACTGATTCGGTATTCGACGATGGCGGACTTCAATTCAGCTGTGGTTTGTTTGTTTGATTTGGGTTTCCACGGATATAAGCATTGTCATTGAAATTAGTTATTTGTCCCGTGGCTCATTATGCAACTGTGCGTAGGAGGAAGGATTTTTGTGGCATATTGTGGCTTACGAACGCTTCCAGTGCGAACGATTCTATTCGAAGCACAATACTGACGATGTAAGAATTTTGAAGACGGTGGTTCGATTTTCTGAAACGATGCTTCAAATTACAAAGGTATGCTAATATTACCTCAGGTTACAAGATATAGATTGTAATAAGCCGTAGGATCTACTGTAGATACGCTTTCAATACGGTAAACTTTAGCTATATATTTATCAACTGATAAAATTATGTCAGGTAAATGTCCAAGATCTAAACTGAAAGACCGATATCGAATTAGCACGCTTTGTATCTTCAATATTTGCGATGGGCACGTGCTTGATCTATCAGAGGGTAAAGGTTTGTGTTTGCTATTTACATGTATTGTTTCATAAACTTGTTTTACAGTTCTCTTACAGGTCAGTAATGATCGCTTTTGATTATCCTGGCCTTGATGTCATTTGGCTGAAGCCAAAAAGTACTGGGTTATAATCTATTATCCAGGGTTCGTACGGGTCCTGGAAAACCTGGAAAGTCCTGGAATTTTATTATGGCATTTTCCAGGACTGGAAAGTCCTGGTAAAAGATTACAGGTCCTGGAAAGTCCTGGAAATCTGTTAAACTCAAGAAATGAATTTTTCTGAACTAACTTTATAAGGAATGCGAGGCTTACAGTTGGGAGAATTTATATTGGGATCTTGGACGAAAAAGGGTTTAATGTGAATTTTGGAGTCCTGGAAAATTTGATGTGAGTCCTGCAAAAGGCCTGGAAAAGTCCTGGAAATTTGTTTTTGAAAAGGGGTACGAACCCTGATTATCTTGGAAGACTTATGTTAAAACTGAGTCATTATTCTGCGCTTTTCAATAACATGCGAACTCTGAAGTTCAAAACCTAACCAATGATTGCTTTCTTCACTTCCATCAATCATAGTTATGGTGACAGCCAATGACCATTGAAAATCCGAACCAAACAAAACGGATACTGACAGACATGACCTTTTGACCCTGTTTAGTGAACTTCTGTTTCCTGAGAGGTCTGCTTGATGATTGATGGCAGCGAAAAACGTAACCATGAACCTGAGCAGAGTTGGCATGTTAAATTGAAGGGCGTAACAGTTATAAATGCCACTCACTCAAACAAAAATAGATTTTATTGTTTTGTTGTTCACACTTACTCATTAAAGGACAGTCATTAGTGCCGTGATAACTGCATAATTTGTATGACACAGATGGATACTTTATGCACCTACTGTATCAAAGCTGGAAAGGAGGGAGGCTGCGCATAGGCAGGGCATTTCCAGGGCCATACCTAGGATTTTTTGACTGTGAGGGCAATTCTATGTCTGGGGGGGAGGGGGGGGGGGCAAACTCTCACACCTTCACTTCCTACCAGAAATAGACCAGCAAAATCAAACACTATGTTAGAAAAAAGGAACATTTAGTTTCCTGGCGGGGGCACCTGGTGATTTCTGGATAAAATTAAGCTTTCTTTTTTTTGCATTTTTTCAGAGTGTGATGACTGACAGCTGAACCCTATGGGCCTGTCAGGCAGGCTAAGAATCTCTTATTAATCTACAGTAATAGAGAAAAATTAATAGTAAAATTCTTTGAGAGGAACAACAGCTAAATAATTTGGTTCTAAAAATGGGTTGTACACCATCATCACAAAATTTTCAAGTCAATGAGAATGAAACCCGCCTTTTACAAGAGATAGACCGCCTGCGAAACAAGGAGCAGACACAACGGCAAGAAATCAGCCAGCTACGTACAGAGAATACGAAACTTCGACAAGGTCAAATGAATGGGGAGTATGTGAGTTCAGATGCGATTTACCAAGCGGCAGCTGATGACGAAAGTCATGACGTGCTTGTGAAGGAGATTGAAAGATTGAAGCTGGAGCAGAGAAAAAAGGAAGAGGAAATTGGTGAACTGAGAAAGCGCAATGAACAATTGAATGTGACGTGGCAGAGCCCAACACAAATGCAGGTACAACAGACATGATTTTTATGGCAGACAGATAATGACATCCAATTAAAAACTGTTCTTTACTAATTAATAATTATTCTTAACTAATTATTGTCAATTATTGCTGGTTATGTATAAGTTAGTAGATATCGATTAACGTGAGTATACATCTCCTGTATCTTTATATTGCAGCCCGCTCCAATACAAACTTCACCTCAGAAATCCCGCAATTTACCTAAAGTTGGAGATCCAGTAAGTTAAAGAAATAATGATTATATACAAACCTTCTTAATGGGTAGGGCTTTAAACAAACTTGAATCGCAACCTGTCATTTGATCCTTTCCACAAGAAACTCTAAACGTCTGCTTGCCTGGCACACTTAGTTAATTACTACTAAAACGGGTCCAAGTTTACTTTTTGTTGAAATTTATAATTTAGTTAGCAGGTAGAGAAGCATATTTTATTTTAATACTCTGGCACTACGGTTAAAATTACAGCTGAACCGATGTGGTTGTGTAATAAAAAATAATAATAATTAACTTAAATAAAACAAAAAGTTGTAGACAACTTTGCTGGGCCCTTGGCTTGTCCAGCTAAGTCAGCAATTGGCAAGTACATACAGACAAAAAAATCTTCTTGTCCTGTTTTACAATCATATGGGAATTTTGTTGAGCCCTTCTTATATAAAATGAAGGTTTTAAGCGTTATCCACAGAAGTATTGATTTGGCTCCTGTGAGCTGATTGTAGCCTGCTAATCTCCTAATTCCTTTGTTACAATTTATTGTCGGGTATATGTATTCCTTCAAGCAATTTCTTTCAACTAGACTAGGAAAGAATTTGAACACTGTGCACAAGAATTATAAGACATCTCCTCTACATAAAAACTTCTTTCAATACACCAATCAGGGTTAGGTTTTGTTAAAAGAAAAACAGTATTCCAGCTTTTTATGGATGTGTATTTAAGTGAATGTAACTCAAATTCTAATTAACAATTAGACTATGAGCCCGAGTTTTCCATGAGCGAATAGTCAACGAGGCGCAGCCGAGGTGACTATTGCTCATAGAAAACTCGGGCTCGTAGTCTAATTGTTTTAGTAGAAACTCTAAAGGATTGCATTCAAAAAGCTGCCATTTTATGTATTTTCAAGCCAAAAATCAAGAAAAATCTTGCCTTCAAAGAACAATCCGTGCGCGATCGTTTTATATCGGCAAATAGAAAACAGTCGGCGAACCAATCATATTCAAGGATTTCTAATATAACACAGCTGAGTTTCTACTAATAACAATCATAATAATATTGCCCCTGCTGTTTAGGTGCTAGCTATGTGGGAGTCAACTCCGTGGCAGTATTTCACGGCCACCATAGTTTCATTCAACTCCAAGAAGCTTCAGTACACCATTAACTGGGATGACCAGGACCCAAGTGGACGCATCATAGATTACTATAACCTAGCTCTTGATCGGGTGCCAGAACTGGACGAGATTGCTACAGGATCCATTGTGCTGTTCCCTCAAGGGAAATACAGGGGTCAGGAGGGTGTGCGACTGGGTGGTCTGCGATATCATCAGGTGTGTAATGGCCAACAATTTAATTCATTCCCCTTTTGGTACATGTGCCATAATTATAGTCTGTCAATTACCGGAAAGGTGTATTGTTATGCTAGCTCCTTAATTTCTAATTAATATTACCGGTACATGTATATTGTATAATTCTTGAATGTACATAACTTACTTAACAATAATAAAAATAATTGGAGTCTGCAATGATACTGAGAAAAGTGTTTAGAAATGCAAATAGGAGAAAAAGTATCAGTTATGTGTATTGGTTTCCTTTGGCAACTTGTTTTTGCTCGGCGATAATGGATATCCAGCTATTCCATTCATTTGTGAGCTCAGATATCATATACATGTAATGATAATGATAACGATAACGATAACGATAACGATAAGATAATGATAATAATAATGATGATGATAATAATGATAATAATAAATATTAATAATAATAATAATACTAGTAATAAATAATAATAACAATAACAACAACAATAACAATCAATAAGTTATTTTTCTCTTAGGGACGGATAACAAATGTGTATAATGGTGACCGAGGCCAGAAGCTGTATGATGGCATCCACACTAAGGGAGAGGCAGATAACAAATGGGTCACATATTCAGGTTACAATTTATACTTCCATGGAATGGAGATCTCTCAGCTGCGCATTTCTCCCAACGTGTTGGACATACTGTCAGCCCAGGCTCCTGAGCCTGCAAACAACCAGCAGCCAAGTGCTGTAGATGGAGCAGTTAATCCATGCGACATATTTATTTCATATACAAAGGTTGGTAAATATTTCAAAAAATGGACTGGTGAAAGAAAATATTATTTCAGCAGTTTATTCTCAGTGTCTTCTAGAGGGTGTATGCCCCCCTTCTTCAAATAAACTTGGGTCAAATAAACTTGGGCTACGGCCAGATTGGTCTCCTTTAGGGGTTTAATTCAAAATTTCCGACTTGCATCCGTGCCTTTTTCATATGCGAGTCCCCCCTTGGGGTATGGCCTGGTGATTAGGGCAGTGTACTTGTGTCTACAGGAGCTCCTGGGTTGGGATATTTAAATAATTATGTTATGGTTTCACGTGTATTATTAGCCCAACCCACAAGCTCCCAATTGCTTTTCCATTTTTCACGTTTCTGTTTTAGTAGAAAAAATAACTGATAGACCTAGAGATGGAAACATTCCTGCCAGACCTTTGTACATTAAGTTGTAAAAAAACGCAATCAATAACTTACATTGCCTTACACACCTGCAGAGAGATTAATAATTTAAGAATAATCATTCTGTGAACTCTTATTGACAGGCCAACAGTCCTTCTGCCATACACAATCGCGAGCTGGACCCTTCTGAAGCCCCGCCCAGTTATGACGAAGCGATCATGTCAAGCATCTGTGATCCACGTGATATCCGGTATCGGCTGGAAGGTTCTGGGGCGAAGGTTAATCGGGAAACACGAGGGAATGATTCACTGATTGCGACTGTCCAGCAAATCAACACAGCAAAAGTGTTCGTGGCTTGCCTCAGCGATGAGTATGTCAAGTAAGTATGAACAGCAGTAGTGTAGCATCTCTCAGAATATAGGGGCTAGGTGTTGCAGTGAAACTCTTAAATACACCGCAGGAAGTTTTCGAGGATTGACGAATTAGAGTAATTACATGGTAGGCGAAAATAGCACGGATCAGAGAATTACCCTAGCCTGTTCCAGGCCCTCGAATAATCGGGGTCGACTACTCGAGGGCCTGGAACAGACTATACATACCCCAGTATTCAACTCCTCTCCTGTAGAGAGTATTTGGCAACACGTAATAAACATTCATAAGTAGACAAATAACGCAAAGAAATCAAAATGAATGTAAACAGAACAGAAAAACATAAAGTGATACATGTAAGTAAAGTCAGACTTGATTATCTTTCCTCACTCTCCTAACAGGAATGAAATATGCCGTCAAGAGTTTCAGTACGCAAAAAAGACCGTCAAAAAACCAGTTATTCCTGTTGTCGTTGGGAGTGGCTCATTTGATTGGATGATGACGGTTGTGGGACTTCTCATTGCTGGGGAAATTTACATTCATTTTAGCAACAAGGATGTGCAGGATGCTAAAATGACCGAGCTGCTAAAAGCTGTCAAAAAGAGCGTTCCTGAAATAAAAATACCAGATGAGCTAGGCAGTATACAAGGTATGTTTTGATAGAATTTATATTAGACTTGCCACAAGTGGAGTCTTATGGCCTGGCAAAACGAGGAAACATTGTTTCAAGGAACATTCATAGCGCACACATCTTTCCCCAATATTTCCCAGTTTTGCCATATATAGGAGAAACATTGCTTCCAGAATCAATTCTTGTTTCCAAGAAGCAAAATTTGCCTCTGCTATGGCAGAAACATTTCGGGTTTGCGCGCAGCACGGAAACATGTTTCCTCATTTTGCCTGGCCTCGGTTGTTCAAAGGGTGGATAACGCGATCCACGGGATAAATCACTATCCAGTGGATAAGTGTTGGCAAAAGAAACTGCACTGTCCACTAGATAGTGATTTATCCAGTATATAGCGTTATCCACCCTTTGAACAACGCAACACTCCCCCTGACAGTACTTTTCTTACATATGTACATACATACACACGTACACACATACATACATACATCAACCTCTAAAAACAAGAAAAGTACTGGAAATTTATTTAATGTAATAAGCTTTATTGGGAATAAAATTAATATCTAAGAAAATATATATAACAAATATAATGAAAAGGAAAGGGAAAGTGCGAACGGGACGTGATTACCCGTGTGAGGCTCTTCCCAGCGAAGAAAAGGTTTCAATTTTCACTGTTTAAATTTGATATTTAACCAGTTTTCTGTCGATTTACTGAGTTTTTAGGGGCTTTACAAAAAGGTTCTGAGTATTTGAAAATGCCGAAATGCGAACTTGTCGACGCCATCGTGAAAGTGATTTGCTCGGACACAAAGCATTTTAAAAGCAAAGACACACGTTTATTTGAAAAAAAAATGAAAATTATTTACACCCAGCAACTGTTTTATGTGCCACTTTCTAATGTACCTTCAATTAATTGCAAATTATATCCCCCGAAAGGAACTTAAGCTCAGCTTGTCGAGACGTTAGTCGCTAACACCCTGACGATCGCACTGTATTGAGCTACTGATGCCCCAAGGCCAATCTAAAAATTCTGTTGTTGCTGGTTTTTTTCTCCTAGAATTACAAAGTACTGAAGCTACTCCTGCCGCGGGAAGACTGGGTCCTGCTGACGTGTTCGTCAGCTACTGCTGGTTGAATTCAGAAAAGGCGCACAAAGCCAAACAAGTAAGAAAAATAAACAAATAATTCTCGATTTTCAATTGAGTGTTGCAAAACCAAAACCAAAGTAATCACAATTGACGCCGACAATCCAGTGAACCAATCACAATCTAGAAACAAATAGAAATTAAAAGCGCGGGAAAACGTGCCCGCGTGTCATGATTGGTTTTGGTTTTACTGACTTCTGATTGGTTAAAAAAGTTGTGCGAGATTTTTAAACCAATCATTGCGCGCGGTACTGCAAAAGCTAATGCAAATGCGAACTAGTTTCGGCACTCAATTATAACATAGCTCGCGCAATCAAATTCAGTATACGTAAGAGTATAGAGGACTTTTCCCGTGTTTTCATAGCCTCATCTAAGCACGAGGTAGCCTGCGTTGCAGCCGGACGTGTCACATACGGTTTTGTCCGTCTGCGACTCAGGCTAAGCACAAGGGGGTTTTGGAGAATTCAAGACAGTTATGCAAATCCGAGAAGCAGGACCATAACTCGGTTGAGCACGCCAAAGCATGAACCAATTGTTAAATGGAAGTAATAACGTTGAAGTTAAAAGTCGAATAAGCGTGTGCATTTCTACGAGATTCGGTATGAAATCTTTGAATTGCGATAGATCAACGAAAAGGCAATTTTTGCAGATTTTGGGCCCAATTCCTTCAATCAAAACCCTGGCTACACCCCTAGTATGCTGATTAAACAGTTACAGTCACACATGATTCAACGTCAATTACAGTAGAACACATTGCCTTTGGAATGTACATCCAACCCGCACCAAGACTCGCGCGAACGAAGAAAATTATTGCGAGGCAATTTGCTTACGCTATCAGCAAGTTTCCTTGGTAGCCAGTTTTATGTTTCGCAACGAGCATTGCGTGGCATTTCAAAAAACCACGGCGAAGGGTTTTGTGCAGGGTTACGTATACAGAATTTGATTGCATGACTGCGTTACATGTCATAAATGAATATGATCATTGTACTTTCAGGTGAAAGAGTTCATGGGATCCCCGTTTGCTGATCCCAGGAAAGTCCACGCTGGTTTGGCTAAGGATAACAAGTTCAGAATATGGATTGATACGGAACGACTTCGAACAACTAATCAGAACGATGAATCATTGGGAATGGTAAGTGCCACCCGGGTGATTAAAATGAGGGTCTCAATGGGGTTAACCGTTGGCCGTAAAATGGCCAAAAATTTAGCCGTTAGGTGAAAAAATGAAAGAATTTTAACCGTTAGCCGTAAAAAATGTCAACCGTAAAAATTCTAAATTCAAAAGTAAAGGCCTCGAGAACTTTTTGTGAGTCTGATGTGTTGTGCGTTTATGTGTTCTGGTAGCGAGAAAAGCTGATCGAAACCGGAAGTGTCGTAAGTGTCTGCATAATTTGTCGCATATGTCGCGTCGTTGCGCGAGTTGACAGACGTTTTGTATTTTACGAGTGTACACACAAACAAAAAAATCCTTTTTTTTATCTAAAAATGGTCCAAAGACTTTCAGTATGTTTTACAACAGTGGAAATTAATATTTAACTTCTTAAAACAATAGCAGGGAGTTCCTTCTAGTCCAGAGGTCTCGATTCTTGGCGCTGAACTAGAGCATCATAGTCAAATTCGTCCTCCCCTTAGAATCTTAGAATCTAAAGTGTCTTGTTCTTTCGATTTCAGTTCGCACAGATTGCTGAAGGACTTGGCGAAGCTAAAGCGGTTTTGGCGTTTGTCAGTAAACAGTATGCAAACAGCGAGAACTGCCGAATGGAGATCCAGTTTGCAGTGAATGTAAATGCAAAATTCTGTTTAGTTTTATGTACCGTAAGGTTATTTTTTGCGGCTACTAACTTTAGCGATTCGAGTCTAAAATTTTCTTCGGTTCAATGAGAGAACAGACCATGGAAATGACGTAGCATGCAACGCAGCAAAAAGCAAAATTACTTGAGAAAACTTGAGAAATTGTCGCGACTTTTAAAAATCAGAATATAACCTCAGATTATACCGGAACATTAATTTGGGGCTGCCCCGAGTTCGTTGGCTTCAATTGCCGAAAAACTGCGATCTTACGAGCTAGTATGTGCGAACGCGATTTGGCATTGATGTTTCAACTTATTCTACGGTAATTTGTCGATGTTGCTGCATAAAACAAATTGACCAAATTTCTCCATGGTTTGGACTCATATAGACCAAAATAATGATGCCATAAGGTGTCAAAAAAGTGTCTAATTGAATAATACTCCAAAATTAGACCTTGAAATGTTAAAGACGACAAGTTGAATTCAATTATTCAGCCAAGAATGAAATGGAGAATTTATTTGCCCTACTTTTTTAAAGTGATGTTACATGACGTGTTTTCAGTCACTGAAGAAACCGGTGGTGCCAGTGATCGTGGGCGCAGACGATGACTGGAAAAGTACAGTGGTGGGGTTTTTAGTGGCTGGCCAAGAGACCAAACCAATCAATTTACAGGACGTCACTTCAGAAGAGGAATTACAGGGAAAAATAGAAGAAATTCAGTAAGTATCAACAGCAGTGTGATCCTTAATCTTGTAAGCACCCGGGTTAACAAACAAATTATCCATACTTATCTCAATGCACTGCTTTAAAAACCTGTCGGAGGATTTGAATGCGGCACGCCTGTTTTTCATAGAACATTCTCCTACACTGCACCCTCAAGACAACATGCTTCGTTCGATCTACTAAAACATTTTTCTCTTACCCACGTACACTTTGATAGCTCTGAGACTGTCACGGATGAAACATCGTGAAAAGTTGAGCCTAAACGTTCTAAGTTGTCGATTATAATCCTTCGCAATCTTCCCCATTTGAAGCCATCCTTATTTCTTCCCAGCTTATTGTTACATCTTTGGTGTTTTTCTATTTCGGGCAAGCTACTATTTCAAGATTTCGTTTGATTTACAAACGATGAAGTCCCTTTAAGGCGGTAGCAAACGAGGGCAGAATTGTTGAAGACACATTGTTGCTCATGAGGATTTGTTGCGCGCGCAAATGCAGAAACATTTGTTGCGGACACGAAATGTTGCTGAATAAAATCAGAAACATGTTTTTGTGTCTCGGACACAAAATTTGTGTCCGCAACAATGTTGCGCTCGTGGGCAAACAGAGAAACATTTATGTCGTTGTGTCCTCGTTTGCTACCGCCTTTAGAATAATGTTACTAACACAGTGGAGAGAGTTGTTGGTGCGCTCCGATTGGCTTTTGAAACATGGGTTATCCCTTGCTATCCACCTCTGAGCAACTCGTTAGCCTAGCGGATCTTCGTGTAAATAATTGAGTCGAATAAATGGGCTGAAATAATAATTTTTGTTCAGTATTTTTCTTTAAAATTAACTCACTGATTTAGTATATACTAAAAGAACGTTAAAGCCTAATTTAAGGCTTACGTGGGTTCACTTTCTGTGTATAACTTGATTCTTGTCAAATCTCAGGGCCGCAGTTTTGCCTTTGCTTGGTCTCAAGGCGGAAACCAGAAGCTATCGCGCGCCTGTTATAGGTGATCACGTGCTCTCCCACCATCAAGGATGGGCTTACTTCCCGGCGACCATCGTGAGCTTTGATCGCCAGACCATGTCCTATATGGTGGACTGGGACGACGGGGATCCTACTGGGAAAGTTCAATCTTACAAGGTATAAAGGTCAAACTAGGATTTGATCTTCAGACTTAAAAGTTAGATCCACCTTGTACAGCATAATAAATAGTACCACATGAAAGTACTGCTTAATAGCTTTCATTTGAATGGTCACACACAAGAGTTTCATCGATAGATTTGAAAGTTAGAACCACCTTGTGCAGTATAATAAACAGCACCACATGAAAGTACTGCTCAATAGCTTTCATTTGAATGGGCACACACTAGGGTGTCATCCACAAACTGAAAGCCAGAACCACCTTGTGCAGGATGATGAACGGTTCGACAATAGCTTTCATCTGGATGATCACAAACTAGGGTCTCGAATCATTTATCAAATAGCTTGACCTTTGTGTCTTTTTGACTTTAGAACGTGGCTCTCGATAAGATTCCAAGTGAAGATCAGGTTGGTATGGACTCCATTGTGTTATTTCCCCAGGGAAGTTACGGTGCTACTGCAGGAAATAACATCGGGGGAAAGCGGTTCCATCAAGGAATTATCACCCGCGTCTACAAGGTTTGTTGTTATAAAAAACTAACAGTCGTTACTTTGGCCAATCACAAAGGTCGGAGACAATCCAATGAACCAATCAAAACTCGAAGTAATTACACGTAGCCGACACAAAGCGCGGGAAAACGTGCACACGCGAGTCACGATTGGTTCTGGTTTTACTTCTGATTGGTTGAAAAAGGCGCGCTAGATTTTTAGAATTAGTGTCTCAGTACCGAATACAACCAAAAGCAAATACGAAATGCTTTCTTCAGTTAAGTGAAAATCGCTTTAAGACATACGTGTTAAAGTACTGTTGTTTTGTCATTAACAGGATTTCTCCGGAGAGTGCAGATATGATGGGCATCACACGAAAGGTGAAGCAGACGGAAAATGGGTTACCTACAAGGATTACAGTTATAACTTTTCTGGTGTGTCGCTACAAAATCTCAGGATCTTCCCTAATGCCATGGATGCTCTTATGGCTTGCCAAGAAGCTTTCAGTTGACTTGTATTACGGTATTATTTAATAACACGTACACATACACTTCAACATCACGGACCACATCGCTATGGAAAAAAATTTAAAATAAGCCAATCAGAGCTCATGTGACCGGTGGTAAAAAAAAGGCTAGCCGTCTACGCATGCGCTCTTTTTGCTCGTCACGCAGGAAAGATTGCGTGACGAGCAAAACGAGCATTTGCGCGGGAGGGTGAAAAATACAGGCCTCTGATTGGTTAAAGAAGTTTTATCAATCTTGTTTTTTAACTTGAGTTTGATAATTGTGAAATATTTCAAATTGTTCAAAAATTTTTAGCTAACGCAACACCAAAATATAAACACGTACGTTTGTACAGACGTTTTGGTCGAAGTGATCATTGATCGCGGGACGTGTACCATTTACAGGCCGTTCGAGTTTAGCAAAAGCGGCAGTAGTAATAAAACAGTGAATTGTGGGTTTTGATAATTTTTCAGGAGAGAATTACTACTCTTTTACATACTTCACACAAATACGGCATTTTATATATTAAAAACCCCAAGTCAAGTACATGCACTTGCAAATGTAAGAATGTGCAACAATTAAAATGCCATCATTTCTTTCCTTCTCTCGTGATATCCCGGGATGAAATTTAAGCGTGCGGGATGTCATGGGAAGACTCTATCTCGGTGTCCAATCTTCTCTCGACACCAAAACACGTAAATAGCGAGTGGATACGAGTGTGAACTCGCCCCAGATCCTTCAGGGTTGGATTCATCCACTATAGATTTGTAATTCAAAATCCCCGGCGACATGACCAAGCCGGGACGTTTTTATTTCGGATTCTCCCATCAGTGTGTAAACGGCAAAACGAATCCGGTCCTAAAACATCCCGGATTCATCACGAATCTGGAAATATTAGGTCTCGTGTAAAAGTAGTCTAAGGTGGCAATAATCATACACAAACAATAACACCACAAAATGTGGTTTCATCAAATGGTTTTTCCAGATGCGGACATTTAGTTTTATTCATATAGTTGCACTCACTCTTTATCAAAGTATGAATTAAAATGTTTTATTATTTGTGAATCTCGAGTAAAGGCAGACTTTCTTAAATAACTGTGGATTTTAGTATTCGACGTGTCGAGGTGTGAATAAACTGGTGTGTGAGTGAGTATGTATAGCATTACCTTTTTCTCGGATCCTCTGTTTCCCCACTCTCATAATTTAAACAGATCCGGCTTGAAAAAGTAAGAAATTCACCCATAAATCAATGAACCCCAGAAAAGCGAGCCTGTTTTATAGTTGTCTGTATTTTGGAAGTAGACTTTTCGAAGTAGTAAGGTGTACTTGTCATTTTAATTAATAGTGGTTTTCGTATGACATCGGTAGAGTTGATCTAAATTTTTGTCTCTTCCGTACCAGGAGAACTGCTTAACGTTTTTATTGGTTGACCTATACAGTACATTGTCGTGGCATTTCAACTGGTTCCGCCATTTTCTTTCGCCCAAAGGAGTGAGCGTATCAATGGACACACACCCTTTTGAGGTCTAGAAAACTAGAAAAGCTGTTGAATGCCCTCGCCTAACAGCTCGGACATCTACTAGCAGCATTTCTATACCTCAAGCGGGCATTATTAGGTAAATAAAACGCTCCAGACATTTGAGAACACTCCACAAATGTTGAATGATTTCCCTGGTTTTGTGCACCGCATTTCGGATTCTTCCATCTGTGTGTAAGCGGCAATACGAATCCAGTTCTAAAACACCCCGGATTCGTCACGAATCCTCGTGTAAAAGTAGTCTGAGGTTGGGAGTATAATACCGCCTGATATTGTTCTCGTTTTGGGCGTTATTTGAACTCTACGAAGCACAGTTGGATAATAAATAGGAGAATTGTTTCTATTTTTCAATAATTAAGCTTATTACCCGTATTTTGCTCGTTACCCGTATTTTGTCACAATTTTTCCATCGATCCACATTTTCCCATCCGCCATCCCGTCTTTATTTTATATAGACGCATTTCTATTCCACAATGCTCTGCGACAATACGCTGGGCGCCATCTCTCTGAAATCTTTTTAGTGCTCATGCTGAATCCGCGCACGGACACTGGGAACGACGTGCAGCGTGACCGTTTGCGTGACAGATAGAGCTAGGATATGATCAACTGTAGGATCTGCACTCGCTAAGCTTCAGTTTGGAACAGAATACAGATTACAAGGTGCGTGGCAAGTTTAAATAAAAACCGACTATGTGTTTATGAGTTCAGTATGTACGTATAAGCCCTTGAATATTTCGGTGCACTGCAGTGTGTATTAAATCCTGTTCCAGGCGATCGGTTCACGGGCTACAGTGCAGTGGCTAATATAAGACATATAAGGCTCCTAAATCAGTGAAGACAAGAAACTAAATTGCAGCAAATTAACACTAAATTGCGCAAGTGTTTGCTACCTAAGTAATCTACGCTAATTTTTATGCGGCAGCATGAACTACAGTCTGTGATTCATTCAACTGATTATACCTCGAGCTCAGATCGTGCAAGCCATCATAAGCACGTTTTATATGTGAACGAGGTTGAT